>VMDO01000451.1:0-99177 GCA_007922755.1 Pedetes capensis
ATCATGTTTGGAAGAGTGGCAGGTCAACGGAAAAGAGGAAAACCCTCCACCAGATGGATTAACACAGTGTCTGCAACAATGGGCTTAAACATAAATAAGATGGTTTGCCTGGCACAGAATCGGCAAGTGTTTCGATCTGCTGTACATAGGGTCGCTATGAGTTGGACTCGACTCGATGGCACCTAACAACAACAACAACTTATCCTTAATCACTTCGTCCTTAAGTGGTCAAGTTAAGTGGGGCCTTTGGACCACTGTCAGGATCTTGGCTTTCCCTTGGATTGGGACCAAAAACCATGGCAGGGGTTTAAGCAGATGATTAACATGAAATGACTTGTTGATATGATAACAAAAATGAAGGAAGGACATGGAGCACTTTTTTTTTTTTTCCAGTACTCAGGGGTTGAATCCAGGGCCTCCATGTACTTTACAAGTGCTCTACCACTGAGCTGCAGCGCCAGCCCCTGCTTACATTTTTTACCTTGAGACAGGGTCTTGCTGATTTAAACAGACTGCCTCTGGTCTCAAACTTGCGATCCCCCTGCCTCCACCTCCCGAGCCACTGGGATTACAGGCGTGTGCCATGACACCCCACGATAATGAGCTTTTTAACAAAATATTTCATATTCATGCTCATTCCTTTTTTCTACTTCACCTTTAATATCTGTTCTGGACTGTCTAGTCCGGCTTGTGTTTGAACCCAAGTTTCCCGTGGATATTTCACCTGTGATCCGTAAGTGAACTTTACATCTAATATCCTTGGTCATTTGAGTCGTGTCCTTCTCCTTCATGCATCAACTCAGGAGCAATATCTGGGATCCTGACTGATTTCAACAGAACTATTTTTAGACCTTTGTAAGCTCCACACATGATTTCTTCCAGAGGATTAACCTACATAGTGTGAAACACGTTAAAATGTACCCAACATCCTGTATTACTTTTCATGTGGATGATATAATTATATGCATTGAGCTAGGTGACTAGCTGACATTATATTCTCTAGGAAAGTCATTTAAACTTAATTTATTGAAGCAGAAGGAACTTCATTACTATGCCTATTGAAATTAGCCCGTTTGGGGAGCTGGGCACAGTGGCCCAAGCCTGGAATTCCACTAACTGGGGAAGCAGAGATAGGAAGATTATGTGTTTGAGGTCAGAGGCAGCCTGCATAACGTAGCAAGATCCTGAGGCAAAAAAAAGCGGGGGGGGCGGGGGGATGCAAGTGCAGCCCAGTGGTAGAGCACTTGCAAAGTATGTGCAAAGCCCTGGGTTCAAGCCCCCAGTACCATAAATAAATGAATGAATAAATAAATAAGAAAATAAATAAGAAAGAAAGGAAGGAAGGAGAGAAGGAAGGAAGGAAGGAAGCAAGGAAGCAGGCTAGCCTGTTTGGGAAATTTGACTATTCTCTCTCTCTCTTCTCCTGGTTTCTTGGAAGGTCAGATAAAGGGATAAGTTTCAGTTTGGTGACAGGGAAATTCAGCATTGGTGACACCATCCTTACTTTTAGTCTGATCTATTTGGCGCAGTGCAGGAATGTAATCCAAAACATTCGGCCTCCTATGATTTTTTTTTTCTTAGTGATCATGGTATTTAAAATACTTTTATTATAAATCTGAGCATCTAAAAAGTAATGTTACATGAGTAAGATCTGAAATGACTTCTTATTGAGCATATCTGTCCTGCAAAGTGGCACCGTGGCCCTTAGGCATGAAAGAGCATGCTCCACCCCTCTTCTTTTTTTTTTTTTTTTGGTACCGGGGGTTGAACCCAGGGCCCCGCGCCTGCTTGCTCTTGCAAGTGCTGGACCACTGAGCTGTACCCTCAGCCCATTTTTTAACTTTTCTGAGACAGGGTCTCACTAAGTTACGCCACTGGTCTCGAACTTGCGATCCTCCTGCCTCTGCCTCACAGGCCGCTGCTCCACCCCTCTTCAAGGGGTGGAATCAGCCAGGTGAAAGAAGATTCTGTTGAGACCCCACCAGCCACGTGCTGACGTGGGTCATTGTGGTTTGTTACCCTGGCATTTGGGCCGTGAAGAGTTCATAAGAAGAGACCTCCATGCTTGAACTCCAAAGGCCAGACTAGAACCTTATCAGCCGCCTCAATAGTGGAATTGAAGCTGCTTCTTCCCACTTTTTAATCTCAGTGATATTTAGGATTGGATGAGGAAATGGTATTTGTCATTTCTTCCAGCAATGGTTCATTTAATAAGGGATTTGATCAGACAGGTGCTGTAAGCCCCAGAATGAGAGCTCATATGGCAACACCCACGAAGGGGCTGGACAGTGGCAAGAGAAGGCAGCAGGCTCTCAGCTCCTCGCTCAGCAGGCGAGGCTGCCTGGCCACTGTTCCTGCTTCTCCTTCTTCCTCACCGCACTCTGCACACAGAGGGCACAGGGCTGCCCCACCCAGCCGCAGTCTTTCCCGTGTCAGATTCCTGGTCTTCAGCAAAGAAGTGGCAGTGACACGTGGAAGCAGGGGAGAGGGGGCCCCACGGAACGCCTCTCTTGGCCCCCAAGTCATCAAGGCGAGAGCAACCCCGGCTGCCGCTTCTCGAGTCACTTTCCCTCCTCGGTGTCTCGTGTTCCAGGAACAGTGAGACTTGCGAGCAGTTACGACAGACGAGCCAAATCCAGCCCAAGTAGCAATGATGCCTGGGTGCCGAATAGCCCGGGAGCTCCTGGCAGTCCCTGGAAGCCGGGCTTATACTGCCAGCCCTGCGCCCTTTCCCAGGGCAACCGTACCAAAACAGACTCCTTTCCTGCTCCGCTCCCACCTGTCTCTCCAGACTCTCCAGGGTCTGCTCTGCCGGGATCCCCAGAGTCAGGCCTCTGGCCTAGGACTCAACAAACAGTTTGGAAAAAAGACAATATACATAAGATCACCGACAAATCATCACAAAATAATACATAATTAAGTCCTAAATTGTCCAGCATGAACTAAACGCTACATTGTAAGAGCCAAGAGAAAATACAGCAGGCAGGAATGGCTCTATGGCAAAAGAGTGGCATCTGGGCTTTGACGACCAACTTTAAGCCAAGTGTGGTGGCACATGCCTATAATCCCAGCACTCGGGGAGGCGGAGGCAGGATTTCCGATGCAAGTTCAAGGCCAGCCTGGTCCATGTGGCAGGTTTCATACCTGCCTGGGCTACAAAGCAAAACCCTGTCTCAAAAAACTAAGGGGGGGTGTACATGAAATTTAAAATACAGAGAATATACTCAATAAACACTTGTTGAATAAATGGATAATGAACAAATGGATGAACAAACGAGTAGTCTCCATCTGGGGAATTATTAGCTTGAATCTCCTCCTCCACTTATTGTATAGAGGCACAGAGGTTGCTTTCCCAGCCCTGGCAGCTCTGGAGAACTAACAGAGAGTTATAAAAGGAAAGAACGAACGAGAGGGAGGGAGGGAGGGAGAGAGAGAGAGAGAGAAGCAAGAAAGGTGCAGGTAATCCAGAAGTCAGTCAGTTCTTAGCTTTTGGATTTCAAAGCAGGCTTTGGAAACTCATCACCAGAAAGGATAATACTTAAATGGCCCTTGCAGTCCAAACATTCAGCTCTGAGTGTCTACAGGAATGTCCCCGAGGACTCAGGGCATAAAGCTTCTGCAATGATTAATAGGTTCAGGAACAATCAATGACAAGCCAGCTGCCTTTCCCTGGGAATTCCTTAATAGGGCAGAGGTGCAGTGGAAGGGGAGGGACCTAGAGGAGAGGTCACTGGACCAGGGGACAAAGAGATCAGGTCAGGACATACTACACAGACAGGAGTTCAGTCATCACCAAACAGCTGCTCAACCTCACCAGAGCAAGCACTAGATGCCCCACTAGGATGGGGGCTGGGTCAAGGCTCAAAGACTATCCCAGCCACTGGCTAAGTGAGCATTAGCCACGGTATATGTCCAGGTGCCACGTAGTACCTCTCATTGCCTACGTGTACATTTTCCAGAAAGACCCCCCCACCTGTGGCCCAGACAGAGCTCAGGACTCTCCAGTTACTAGGTGCACCAAGTCTCACGTTCTCTAACCTTGGAGGAAGGAATGGAAAGCTTTGGGAGCCCTGTTGATAGGAACCCACTCCAGAACACCTCCTGAACCAGAGCAGGATGAAATGGTAACCTAGCAACAACGGAAGGCTTGATCCACAAATAGGAGGCAGCGAGAACAAAACATCCGAGGAGGGGACCACAGTGAGGGTCGGAGGCTCTGATGGGCCACAGGGGTAGCCATTCTGCACAGGGACAGCATAGTGGGGTGTGATAGATAAGTTGTTGGTC
The DNA here is from genome assembly GCA_007922755.1 of Pedetes capensis. Taxonomy (NCBI): domain Eukaryota; kingdom Metazoa; phylum Chordata; class Mammalia; order Rodentia; family Pedetidae; genus Pedetes; species Pedetes capensis. The sequence goes on from VMDO01000451.1 coordinate 4,288, forward strand.
TTAGCAGTTCACATTGTCCATATTTTCATCTTTTGGGGTTTTTTCTGGGTGCAGTGTGGTGATGGGGTTCAAACCCAGAGCCTCACCGTCTGCCACAGAGCTATGCCCCAGGCATATTCTCCATCATTCTTTTTCTAGATTCACATGTACAAATTACCTCCTATAATCCTCACCCTCAAATTTTATACAGGTTTCCCCTCAGTGCTGGTGGTTAAACGAGTGCTGAGGACCTATCCTTGGACATGCCAGGCAGTCCCTCTACCACAGAGCCACATCCCCAGCCCAACTTTAAAAAACAAATATCATGAAAAGTTTTTCATTTCTTCAAATAAAAGTATGATTTCTCCAAAGTGTTAAAAAATGATTCAAGGTATATATATTGTTCTTTAAATTTTTCCAAGGGGACTAAATAAACTACTTGGAATCATAAGCTGTATTCCAAAATCCACATATCAACCTGCAGGAAATTCTCTAACGCTTATTCTCACAAATTCATTATTGGCCAAAAGCCTAGAAATCTTGGTTCGCTTTAATATTGTTTATCATTACAGAGCAAAAACAGTCACAGAAACTTGACAGATTATTATTTCTGCCTGTGGGTTTATATCTTCCTATTTAGTCTATTAATTTAATTCTTCATATCCCTTCATTAAGTCATCTAAATATTATTAAGCATTTTTTCTTGCATTCAACCCAGGCATCAGCTAATTTTTTTCCCTCAGTTTTATTTAGTAGCAAAAAAGCCTACATCTACAAGAACCTTTACTGATGAACTAAAAGCATTCTAATACTCAATTTAAGACCTACAATTACTACTATTATTGACAACATTTACTGACGAAGGGCAAAGAACACAGCCTTCAGTATGGATTGCACCTCAACATCAAGAAAACAAAAATCCTTACAGTTGGGTCAGTAAGCAACTTCATGATAAGTGGAAAAAAGATTGAGATTGTCCAAGATTTTGCTTTACTTGCTTCTACAGTCAACACCCGTGGAAGCAACAGTCAAGAAATCAAAAGACACATTGCATTAGGAAAAGCTGTTGCAAAAGACATCTTTTAAGTGCCGAAAAGTAAAGGTATCCCATTGAAGATAAAGGTGCACCTGACTCATGGCATGGTATTTTCAGTCAGATCATATGCTTGTGAAAGCTGGACATTGGACAAAAGAGACAGGAGAAGAATTGATGCTTTTGAATTATGGTGCTGGTGACGAATATTGAATATACCTTGAACTCCCAAAAGAACCAACGGATCTGTCTTAGAAGAAGTGCAACCAGAGTGCTGCTTGCAAGCAAAGATGGCTAGACTGTGTCTTACGTATTTTGGCCATGATGTCAGGAGGGACCCAGAAGGATGTCATGTTTGAGAGAGTGGCAAGTCAATGAAAAAAATGAAAACCCTCAACTACCTGGATTGACACAGTGCCTGCAACAATGGTCTTAAACATAAGTAAGATCATGTGCCTGGCACAGAATTGGGGGGTGTTTCCTTCTGTTATACATAGGGTTGCTATGAGTCGACTCGGCTGGACAGCACCTAACAACAGCATTGGCAACATCAAGTTAACAAGTTAAGCCCTTTAGGCTTAGCAATTTTTGTTTCAATTTTCTAATTTACAACTTTATGGAGAAAGCATTCAGATAGAAAGATGGATGAAAATTTCACAAACCTGAAACCTGAGCACTACATGTAACTTCATTTCATTTGTTCCATCCCTGTTCAAATTATAGAACTAAAAACTAAGTGTCATGTACAAAGAAGGGAATCTCATCTCCCACACTTCAAATTAATTTCCTGACAACTACTCACTATTCCCATTAGTCACAGAAGTTCAATTATAATGAACTGTTCTAACAACAGAGCTATGTAACAATAGAAAGAGACCTAAAATAAATACACAGTAAACTGGACACCGTGGCACATGCTTGTAATCCTAGTGACTTGGGAGGCAGAGGTTGGAGGATCATCGGTTCAAGACCAGAGGCAGCCTGTGAAACTTAGACCTGCCTCAAGATAAAAAATTTGTAAAAAGGGATGGGGCTGCACCTCAGTGGAAGAGTGCTTGCAAAGCATGCATGATGCCCTGATTTCAACTCCCCAGTACTGGGGGGAAAAAAAAAACAAAACAGTAAAAACAGAAAGTGTATGGAGTAAATTGATTCAGAGTCCTGAGCCTCAGAAAGATCTACTATGACCTTCAGGCATGTGAGTGTTTTCAGGTATTAATAGCAATGTTTAGGTCAGTGGTGGACCTCATTTGTGGTGGCGGTCCCACAAGATTATAATGGAGCTGAAAAATTTATGTTGTCTAATGACATCGTATCCATTATAATGTTGTAGACTAAGACAGTCCTCATGTATTTGTGGTGATGCTGGTGTCAGCAGACCTACTACATAAAGTACAGCACATACAATAATGTAGAGTATGTGACACTGGATAGTGAACGACTTATGTTACTGGTTTGTGTGTTTGCTATTTTTTATTGTTTATTTTAGAGTGTATTCTTTTCTACTTACAAAAAAGTTTATTGTGGAGGAGCATAGCTGAGTAGTGGAATGCTTGCCTAGCTTGAGCAATGCCCTGGGCCTTGATTCCCAGTACCGTGTGCGCGTGCACACACACATATACACACACACAAATTACATGTGTACACACACACACACACACAATGCTGGCAGCATCTCCCCCTCCCTGCCTCCAGGTGCTAATGAAGGACTCAAAGGCCTCATGTGTGCTACCCATGTGCTCTGTCACTGAGCTACACTCCTAGCCTCTTACTGTGTCTCTTGGCTGCGTCATTTTCTACTGTGCTTGGTTGATTCTCATGTGGTTTTGCTTATCAGAGCCCAAGGAGCAATGCCATGAATACGAAGTGTGGTAAAAATAAAATATGGTGAATATTTTTTAAAATTCATTACAATAAAACACACATAGCCATTAACCTCTTTCAAAATCCTGCCCCTGGCTTCAAACACACCTATCCCATCACTCTTGCCACTTTCTGAAGCAGTTCTGGAGTCTGCTTCCATGAGTATCTTCCATGAGTGTCTTTAGTTCCATCCTCCATTCTGACAACACTCTCACACATCACTTCTGGGACCATAATTTCTGTCAAATGTAAACATTATAGTGTATCCTCAGCCACCTCATTCACCAGATCTGGCACTGTGGGACTTGTGGTGCTTACCCAAAGTCAAAATCACCATGAAAGTTTGTAATTCCAGAACTCCTAGCACTCAGGAGGCTGAGGCAGGAGGATCACTTCAAGTTTGAGACCAGCCTGGGCTATATGGCTATTTCTTTTCTTTCTTTCTTTTTTTTTTTTTTTTTGGTCTCAAAAAAAAGAAAGAAGAGAAATGAAGAGAAAAGAAAAAAAATGCTCTGAATTGATTCAGGACATCAAGACAGCCACAGCAGTGCCACTAAAGACACGAAGGAGGACTTCTAGAGCCAGGCATGGTGGTGAATACCTGTCATCCCAGCCCTGGAGAGGCAGAGGCGTGAGATCACTACAAGTTTGAGGCCAGCATGGACTATATAGTGAGTTTGAGGCCCGCCAGGGCTACATAGCCAAGACCTGTCTCAAAAAAGCAACAACAAAAACAAGAGGACTTCCAGAACTGCTTCAGAAAGTGGCACGAATGATAGGATACATGTGCTTGAATCGGGGGAGTGTATCTGGAGGGGGGATTAATGGCAATGTGTTTTTTATTATAATAATTTTTTATTTAAACCTTCACTGTATCTTTTGATGGTACCTTGTGTATGTTATATATATGTCCTGTAAGCTAAGTGTGTGGTAGACTACACCACCTAGGTCTGTGTGAGTGAGTACTCCATAATATTCACCCCGGGAAACCATCTGAACGTATCCCTGTCGTTAAGCAGTGTGTGACTATACAGTCTTCAACAAATGTATAAATGCTTACTGTGTTCAACAATAGAACAATGCAGCATACTTTTGCGATGCACATTCTCAGTCCCTTGGTTGAGATGTGCTGAGGCAGATCTGTTTCAGTCAAGACAGGAGGTACGAGTTTAAACCACAGAGGAAATTAGCAGACTCCAGATGAAACTGAGCCATGTGAGACCCAGACAGTAGAAGATACAGCTTCAGGACCTTGAAGTTGAGCTTAGGTTTCCTCCAGTCTTAAGAAGAGGGATCTTAAAAAAAAAAAAAAAAAAAAAAAGAGGGATCTTTTCTTTTAGCATATGTAAATTGTACAAAATAACAGGTTTCATTTCATCATCTTCATACACGCATATTATGTACTTAACCATACTCTCATATTCGGCCCCCATTACTCTCTCATTGTGGTTTTGTTTTTTTCCCCCTACTAATGCTATAAAAGAAAGATAGGAAACCACTGGGGAATGATTTCAATCTCAAGTTTCCAGGTCTATGACCATACATAGATACATAGAAAATGAGCCAGCTTTTAGGAGAATTCAATAAGTGATAAAGAACACACATAAATAGATAAGGACAACTTGTATCTCAATCCAAAGTGAAGGCATAAATCCTGTATTTGCTACAGAGACCATTAGGAAAGATTACAGGATGTTAAATCTTATTACCTTTATATATTTCACAGAATAATCAGACCACCAATAACACTAAACAGTCAGTCATTTACATTGACCTATTACATCAACGTCTTAATATGTGCTATACAGAAAATTTAAACTTAAAAACAAAGCAACTAATATTGCTTTTATAACACTTTCCACCCAAAATATGAAAAGAGCGTCCTGGCCCCATGGCTCCAGCGAATAAGATACTAACACAAGTACTAGAAAATGAACAAACAGGAGTGATGGATTTAGCTCCGTTGGTAGAGTGCTTGTTCAACATGCACTGAGGCCCTGGGTTCAATCCTCAGCACCACAAAAACAAAAACCAAAGCAACAAAAAAAAGAACAAACCGGTTTTCATCATGCATACAAAAATGGACCTATTCAGACGTGTCTAGTACCTGACTGAGTATTTTGCCCCTGGTATAAAAATAGACAATGTCAATCACATTGACTGAATCCCTTGTTAAGAACCATCATCAAACATGGCAACAGTCTTACCTCCATGGCAGCTTGCCTGTAACAGAAATCAGGGCCCAGGTCCCAGTGTTCAGAATCCATAGCATACATAACCCATCCATTAGCACCCAGAATGGAAAGGTAGCCCATTCTGTCCCTTAACAATTATCTGGCTATCTGGATAAGTTTCCATTTCCAGCTCCTGTGGATTTTCCTGTGCCGTGGAGTGGACTTAGAGGAGCAAGTGACTACTCACATATTCTGATTTCAGAAAAGAGTGTTCTCTGCCTTTCAGTCACACGTGTGAGCCAGTGGACACCACTCACAGACATGGCACTGGAACTGCAAAGCATTAACACCCATGCACAAGGGTTATTTAGTGGTTCAGGGGAGGCCCAAATACTATGATACCCCACCCCCTTTTTCTGGCAGTGCTGGGATCAAACTCACGGCCTCTCACATGCTAGGCAAGAACTCTGCCACTGAGCTATTCTTCAGTCCCACGCAGCCCTGCAGACCAACAGCCTGGTCTTGGAGAGCTGGGGAGAGGCCTGAGAGGATCCTGGCAGGGCCAGGGAACCACAGCCCACAAGGCATCGCCACCCCCAGGAAAACAACCGGTGAACCTGAGAGCTGTGCAGAAGTTAAGATAGGACAGCGGCCTGCAGACAGAGATGGAAGTGAAAGGGAGATTTGTCCAGACTTGGAAGCAGTGAGAGGCAAAGGCAACAGACAAGAGATGTAGCATCTACATCAGCTCAGTGATATTACAGAGCTTCTGTCATCTGCCCCCCCTGAGCGGGACACTTCAGACTCAAATGTGAAATGAAACATATTTTTCCTTCAAGAAGCTCACAGTCTGGTAGGCAAGACAGACATGAGAACAGAGTGACTACATATTGGGGAAAGTTCCTAATAGGGTGCAGTGAGTTTCATCAGGATGGCATGACACACAGTGTGCTGAAGGCCCCTGATGAAAATACAGCTTCCTTTCCCCCCCACCCCCTGCAGCAAGAGGTCCTGAAAATCCATCCAGAGTTAAGTTTGTGTTGGCAATTTAAAAAGTAGCTAGGCATGGTGGTGCATGCCTGTAATCCAGCCAACTGGGGAGGCTGAGGCAGGAGGGTTGCAGGCTCAAGGCCAGAGGCAGCCTGCGTAAAGTTTCAAAACTCTGTCTTGAAATAAAAAAAAAAAAAACAGGGCCTGGGGTGTGGGTCAATAGTGGATCACTTGCTTAGCATGCCCTCAGTTCAACGCTGGGGTGGGAGGTGGGTAGGGGGAGGCTGTCCTCTGCATCCCAGGAAAGGAGTTTCATGACTCTACTTTTCTAAAACCTCCCTGAAATCAGGCAGACAAAGAAAATAGGAGTTTCAAGGGGCAAGGAAAAGAAATGAGAACTATTTTGGAAGACAGCTCCATAGCCAGAGAAAATGAAGAGAAAGGGGCAACTAAAGAAAAGGAAAAAGGGGGGTGCCATCTCTAAAGCCGGGCTGCTGAGTCACTCAAGCACTCTGACCCCTAACCTCCTTCCTATTACTCTGCCTTCCTGGAGTCATAGGTGCAGGGTGAGGGGTGGAAGATCTAGATTTTGTTTTTGTTCTGGAGGAGGTGCTGGGAAATGAACCCAAGCCTTGGACATGCTAAGCACTTGTTCTGCCACTGAGCTATACCCCACCAACTCCACCATCTCCCTCACACCCCCCATCCTCCCCAATTGCCCCCCACAACCCTACCTTGGAGAGTAGAGTTTTGGTTGGTAATTGATAGAGAAAGAGGAAGGAAGAGATGGATTAATAAAGATTCAATTAAGGAAAGATAGAGTAGAAGGGAACTAGCCAGGTGCAGTGGTGCACGCCTGTAATCCCAGCAACTCGGGAGGCAGAGGCAGGATGATCGCAAGTTTGAGGCCAGAAGCAACCTGTGCAATTTAGCAAGACCCTGTCTCAAAAAATCAAAAAGGAGTGAGGGGTGCAGCAGAGTGGTAGAGCACTTGCCTAGCATGTGCAAGGCCCTGGGTTCAACCTCCCAGTACAACCACAATCACCACCACCACAACAACAACAAAACTGGAAAAAGAGAAGCTTCTACTAGATATATGCCGCAAATATTGCTCTCTTATTAATTACGCTCTTCACTTAGCCAATTGCTATTTACGCTTCTTCATGTGTTCTTTATCTTTTAAACCAAGTACATATACTCTACCTTTGAATCCTAGATCTCCCTTTTCATTTATGACAGTATTAAAAGAAAAAAAATTCAATACTTTTAGTTGCATTTTCAGCAATTTAGTTCCTTTAAACCCTAACACTTAAAGTAAAGCTAGATTAAATGTAGCTAATACAAGGTCACAATCTTCAGGCACAGAAATCCATTAACTTTTTAATACTCTCAGAAGATGAACCTAATTTCAAATGATAGCTGCCTCCAGAAGATATTGTTAAGCATGTTCTAGACATAATTTGTTTTGGCAAACACTCTATAGAGATGCACATAAAAATCCACTGAACTGAAAGTGAATTGCCCATATAGCAAAAAACATTTTTTGAGAGCTGCAAATGAATCCTGAAGGATGATGGTCTTTGGAAGAAAAGCAGGCATCAAATAAAGTATATGGCAATGATGTATGAAGTAGAAATTGTAGTTCTGGGTCATCAATCTCCATTAGACTATCCACATTCAATTTGGTCAAGTATAGTCAACAAAGTCGATATGAAGGCTCTATTCAGATACAACCTAAAATGTCAAAGTTTTTTTTTTTAATCTATAGTTTTAATGTGAAGGAAATAGAACAGAATTTTCCTCAAAGCATTAAAAACTAAAATTATAATTTTTTTCTGTACAGGGAGTTGAGTGCATGGCCTTGTGCATACTAGGCAAGCACTCTATCACTAAGCTGTGCTCACAGCACCTTTTCTTTTTATTTTGAGACAAAGTCTCACTAAATTGGGCAGTCAACTTCTGACTTCAAACTCATGATCCTCCTGCTTCAGCCTCCCAAGTTGTTGGGATTACAGGGGTGTTCCATGGCACCTGGCCAAAACTAATTATTAATGAGGTACTAGAAGATGAAATGTTCCCTTCTTTGAATCCTAACTTTTAGTATTTGTAATTCCTTGCATTTGCTAAACAGTTTCTTATTCTGGCCTAACAAGCATCAATACCAATCAAGTAATAACTAAAAATTTCCCAAAGCATCCTTCATTTGTATGAATCACTAACTGCCAGATTTCACTGACTTTATAGCAGGCAGATAATCAATGACTGTATCCACTGAATTAACCTACTGGAAAGACTTTGAGAAAAATGTAGAAGTATGACAAAAAGGCTCTCAAACTTGGTTCTTAAAACATTTTAAAGATATGCCAACTGTCAAATTGCCTAATTCTTACTACACCAACTATGCTATGGATACAAGAGAATAACTTTTATTAATTTTCCTACAAGTGAAAATGACTGATAAGGTGCAAATTATGTGTAAATTTTAATTACAAGTAGGCCAGACAGAAACGGACTGTTTTCAAATCTGAGGCATGGTCAGTAGAATATTCCGTACATCCATCCATCCCTTCCTCCTTCCGTCCCTTCCTCCTTCGTTCTTGATTAACCCCAGGGCATTGCACATGCCCCGCAGGTGCTCTACCACTGAGCTACACCCCAGCTCCTAAGTACTTTTTCTGTCACTTTGCTCTCTCCCTCAAGACGTCGTCTCATCTCAGTCACGGCCATTTCTTTAAAAAGAAAGAGTTGCTCAGAACTGAGAAGTCATCTTTCAGTTATCTGGATAAGAGGCGTATCTCTGAGAATTTAAATGGCAACCTAGAGCCCAGAAATTTTTCCAGGTAGTACTTACAATTACCCTAGATGTACCCTTTTGATGACAAAAACTGTCATATGTATGATGAAGTAGATTTTCTGTCATATTAACTACTTTTAAAATAATGCAAATATCAAATTGTTCTAGAATTCAACCACCAAGAAATGTCCTTATTATTGTCCTAATGTAAAATATGTAAACTATATTCCTGGTCATATTTATTACATTCAAAAGATTATACATAGAAGTTACATGCTTATATAGCATTACAAATCAGATAAGTTACATACTCAAAAATTTAGGTGTACATTCTTGTTTTTTTTTTTCAGTACTTATGGAGTTGAACGTGCATGTAGGCAAGCACTCCATCTCTGAACTGCACCTTCAGTAGCTCCTTTTTTTTTTTGTTTTTCGTCTCTTCTTTTTAAATTTTGAGATGGGTCTTGTTAAGATGCACAGGCTGCCTCTGGCCTCAAATTTGCAATCCTCCTGCCTCAGCTTCCCAAGTCAGTGGGAATACAGGCATGTGCTTTGGTACCCAGCTGGATACGTATACATTCTTAAATTGATTTTAAATATAAATCCTCAAAATGTCTTAGCCTCCTGAATAGCTTTTACTACAGGCATGGACCACCAAGATTGGTTATTCACATAACTTTTCAACCTACAGGTGTTGAGGTTGGACAAACTGAATAAATCTGAAAGACTGGGTCAGAATTTTCATGTGTACCTTAATGCATAAAAGTTTTATTTATTTATTCATTTATTCATTTAATTTTGCAGTACTTGGGTGTTGAACCCAGAGCCTTGCACATACTTTGCAAGTGCTCTGCTACTTTTTTTATTTAGACTCAGTGTCTCACTAAGTTACTTACTACCTCTGGTCTCAAATTTGTAATCCTTCTGCCTCTACCTCCCAAATTGCTGAGATGCCAGGTATGCGTCACCACACCCAGGGTAAAAATTTATTTGAAAGCACTGAATTTTTAAAATGTTAGTGGGCTGGGATGCAGCTCAGTGGTAGAGTACTTGCTTAGTGTGCGGGAGGCCCTGGGTTCGATTCCCAACACCAACAAAATTCAAAAGAAAAGAAAACATAACATCATTGTGAAATTGGGGGTAACTGTTTTCTATAGGACAGTGTGGATTAGCATTCTTCCTTACAGAGGAAGAAAAGTTATTCACTTTTTAGAACTTTCAGTGAATATAGCTCAGGAAGATGCCAAACATTTTATTTCATCTGTCTAGGAAATAGAGTGCTTTAGTTAACTGAGTCTACTCAAAACTAAAAGACATTCATTAAAACGTTCTATGTTGTTGTTGTTAGGTGCCCTTGAGTCGGTGTCCAACTCATGGTGACCCTACAGACAACTGGTGATACATGATTGTCAGTGCTTCTCTGTTATTCATAGGGTTTTCAATGCAGATTAATTTTTGGGAGTGGGTTGCCAGGTCCTTCTCTCCCCTAAAAAGTTCTATAATTGGATAGTATAAAAGTAGAAGACATCAGTAAAATATTCCGTACAGAACCTCTCATTCACACACTACCCTTTTTTGATGATGAAAAATGTACTGACAAAATTTTAGTATCAGCATAATAATAGATTAGACTATTTAGGGGAAAAATCTATTCAGTCTTCTCAATTGAATTTTATATAAACAGAAATTTACTATAAGGACTGTTTTTGGTATAAGAAGTAATCTGATCCAAAAGTGTGTAGGAAATAACCTGAGGCTTTAGAGTAGAGATGTAAACAATCAAAACTGGGTTCCTGAAATCAACTGGTATGACAATATTTGAGTAGAAATATCAATAATTATAAAATACCATTGCCACTTCTTTCAGTGTTTCCATGAAGAAGTGAAAACGTTAGAGAAGTAGGGATTTCAGACTAGCATGGGGTGGAGGGAAGGTTTGGACAAAATTTAAAATAACCATTGATAATCTAAAAACAAGTGGGCCTCTGGAGCAGTAGTTCTTCAGAATGGAGCACATAACTGGTTGGGGAAGGGCTTCCTGTGCAGGAATCCAGGGGTAGCATAGAAACAAAACTTAGTCACGAGCAAGGGGCCCTTGGCTGCTCACTTCGGGGGCCTTTCAGCTGCCCCAGGCGCCTCTGTGTGAAGAAAGATGAACACGGACTTCAGTGTGCCGTCCCCACTCTGCTGTGAAAAGCAAAGGAAGGTGGCCCAGAGGAAGGCGCAGAGGCCAGTGTAAGCCGTCCTCCAGCGAACGGGGACGAGGCTGAAGTTGGTCAGCTGGAACACAGAGAGAGAGTCTGTTAGGGCTTGGAAGTCCTGAGTTAGCGTTCTGAACAGTTTCTGTCTGGGGTTTTCACGCACAGCCCTGTACTGGGGCGTCGGACCCAGGGCCTTGCACATGCTCTGGAGGTACTCTACTACGGAGCTATGTCCCCCGCCCCAGATGACAGGAGTTTGAAACTCACCTGTACAAAAGGCCAGTACATCAGACCGCTCTGGAATAAAGAAAAACCGATAAGAATTCTTTTTAGATACACAAAACAATTACACGGTTAGTTCTACAACAGTCTTAAGAAATAACAGGTTGATAGGGTACCCAGATGGCATTATATTTCAGACTAAGCCGGTTAAATTTTTTTGGTGTTCCCAGCACAAAATAAGAAGATGGAGAAGTCGTGTGTGGCAGGGGACGGCGGGGGGGGGGTTCTAATGGGGAGGGGAATACCTATTTGCCTGGCCTTAAAGTACCTCATTACAGAGCTCAGACTAGCTTCAAGAAGGGAAAAAAGTCATTGTGTAATGGGAAAACTGAGGCACCTTGACAAGGTGACCAAAATTAATATCTCTACTCAGTGGCAGATAAGCATCATGTATCTTATGATGTGATAACCCGAGGTCACATGGCCACCCATGAAGTGTTCCAGCCAGGAGTGTACACCCTGAATCTCATCAGGAGGAAACAGACAAATCTCCCAAAATAAAAACATTCTGTTTTTCTTAAGGGTAGCAGCACTGTACTCTTCAAAAATATCAGTGTCCTCATAGACGAAAGAAAAAAAGGTTGGGGAAATATTCCTGATTAATGGGGACTAAAGAGACATGACCCCCTAACTTGTCTGTCAGTTTGCCATACTGTGGGGGCTTGTATGGGATGCTGAAAGCTATGCCGCCGTTATTACAGATACCAGCACGATCACCCATGGTGGACAGGTTTCAGCTCAGCTTCCAGACTAAGACTAGGGAGAAGGATCTGGCAGCCCACTTCTCAAACAATTAGCCATTGAAAACCCTAGGAATAGCAGAGAAACACTGTTAGATACAGTGCCAGAAACATAAAAAAGATCATGTGCATGGCATTGTCAGGTAGTTTTTTGTTCTGATGTACATAAGGTCACTATAAGTCAGCTCCCACTCGACAGCACCTAAAAACAACAAAGAAACATGACAGGCACACGCAATTCTTGATCTGAGACTGGATCTTGTACAAGACGGAAACGAAGTTACTTAAAGGCCACTGTATAGTCACTTGGAAAAATGGGATATGGACGGTACAATAAAATATTGAAATTGTTAACTATATATAGCCTGTAGAACTGTGGTTACATAAGAGAACACCCTTATACTTAGAAAAGAGATACCGATACTTGAGTATCTACGGTAAGGGACAATTCTGTGCATACCTTACCCTCATATGATGCAGAAAGCGTTAGATGGATTCATGAATGGCTGGATATGGGAGTGGGTGGGATGGATGATGCATGGATGCTGGGTAGGTGGGTAGGTGGATGGGTGCATTGATGGGTGGATGAACAGATGGCGGTATGGAGAAAGCAAATAATAAAGCAAATGGGACAAAATGTTGATGATAGGTGAACTTGGATAAGGGGTTTATGGATACTCATTAGGCATATTCTTATTACTTTCTGTAAGTTTGAAATTATTCCCAGATAATTTTTAGAACTGTAAAAGAGAAGATATATGTCCAAGAGATAATAAATTTGAGCCCCCATATTGCAGCCAGTGAAAGGAGACAGAAATTACATGCCATCTGTGCAGAAAAACAAAAAACAAAAAGAACCCTTCGAATACAACTTTGATGTAAACAGCAAACTAAGTATATCCTACTCATGGCGCACACCTGTAATCCCAGTGGCCCGGGGTGCTGATGCTGGAGGACCGGAAGTTTGAGGCAGCCTACACAATTTAGCAAGACCCTGTCTCAAGATAAAAATAAAAAGGGGGGCTAGGATTGCATCTCAGTAATAGAGCACCTGCAAAGTCTATGCAAGGCCCTGGGTTCAACCCCCAAGTACCACTAAATTAATAAATAAATAGGGAGCTTTGTGGCAGCTCAGTGGTGGGGCACTTGCCTAGCACATGTGAGGCCCTTGGGTTCAACCCCACAGTGCTGCAAAATATAAAATAAAGTAAAATATTAAAATAAATATAAATTAAAAATTAAAAACTAAAGAGGGATTGGGGTAGCTCGGTGGTGGAGCACTTGCCTCACATATACAAAACCTGGGGTTCAGTGCCCCCAGTATCACCCTCACCTCCCCCCAAAAACTCATGAATTGCTGAGGATGTAGCTCAGTGGTAGAGCACTCACCTAGTCTGTGGAGGGCTCTGGCCTTGGCCCCTAGATCCACCAAAAAAATAAAACAAAAAAACCCCACAGATTGGGCAGGGAGGGTTTGTTTCCCAATACCCACCAAACAGTACTCTGACCGCTTGGGCAACAAGGTAGCCCTTGTGGCAGGTTCTCTGGGGACACTTCTGCTCTGAGTTCAAACACTTTCATTCTTAGATTCATTGATCAGTTGAATGGACGTCCTAGTTTGAACCCAAGTTCTCGCCTCTCTCATACCTCTACCTGTGAACTCTCACCTGGGCATCTGGACATCTCCCTGAGAATAACCCAAGGTGTCTAACATTCAGCATTTCTCACCCAGAACTCATGTGATTATTTTTTCTAATTAGCTCCCTTTCCCCTGTGTCCTCTCCCTGTGATGACACACCACTCACATCATTGCTCAAGCCCGAACCCTGTGGGCCATCCTGTGCCTTTCTGCTCCATCCCAACTTCCAATCAATCATCAAAGTACTGGTTTTACCTCCTAACTACTCCTCAAGTCATTTCAGTGCCCGCTGCTTCCTTATTTCTTATGTGAACTTGCTTATGACAACTTCTGACTAGTTCCCCTGAGAGTTTTACCTAAGGGTGAAGTTCAAGCTCCTCAGCATGAAGTTCAGTGCCCTCCAAGATCCAAACTTATGTCCAGTTGCTCCCCCACTCAAAGTTAATAATAACCCTCTAAATACCAAACTGTATGTTGTTTGTCCTGTACAGGCACGGCACAGCAGAATGCCCTCCTGTAAACACTGGGGAACGGGATGGCAATGGCTCCAGGAAGTCACTTACATTCTGACAATTCCTGTTTTGCAAATAGGCTCTCAATTTTACAAAATAAATTGTGATCATTAGTAAGACTAACTGTAATAAGGTCAAAAGTCATCGTAAATATTGGTTAAAATGCAAAGGTATTGTCCCTTTCCTACCATGAGAAAGCAGAGCCACCCTAAAAGCCTCCTGTCATTAATCTATCAAAACAAATTCAAACTGGGTTTAGTGAAACACACCTGTAGACCCAGCCAAAGGGGAGACTGAGGCGGAAGGATCATTTGAGTCTAGGATTTCAAGACCAGTCTGGAAAACATAGCAATACCCACATCTCAAAAAACAACCAAAACCAAAAACAAAACAAGAATCTCTTTGTCAAAATATTGGACTCTTCGGCCAACCAAACTAGAGCCCTAATTCAAGAATGCTATTGTTGTTGTTAGATGCGGTCGAGTCGGGATCCGACTCATAGCAACCCTCATAGGGTTTTCAATGGCTGACTGTTTCGGGATTGCCTTGGGAGTGGATTGCCAGGCCCTTCTCCCATTTTTTGCAGTGCTGGGAATTGAACTCGGGACCTTAGGGACTGCAGTGTAGCACTCTACCAACTGAGCTAAGTCCCAGCCCCAATTCAAGAATAGCTTTACTAAAATGTTCTTAATGTGAAAAATACACAGAAAGATGTTGATTACATTTTTAAAATCCTGTCTTACCTTATATGTATTCCAGAATTTCTGCTTTAGGTCCAAAAATATGTCATCCTTTCCCTGGATAATGCTCATACCTATTTGCAGAAATACACACCAGGAGAATTTTAAAGTATTCAGTGGGAAGGTTATTAGATAAGAGTTTCTGTTCCAAGTTTCCCATTCCAATACACAAAGCATGCTAGTACTGTCACTCACTCAATACGTCTCTCTTGACCCTATAGTGAAAAGAGAACATAATGTCCATTCCAAAAGTGGGCAAATTTTTAAAGAAATGGTAAATGTGAGGTGAGAATAGCAAGTTATAAAAGTTATACCAGAAAAGCTACAGCAAAGTCATTTTTTAATAAACAGTAAGGATTCACAAAATCCAATACAACAGTAGCAGACAGTGAGCCCATTGGTGACTTTTCTCTACCCACCAAACTTTTGTGAAATGTTGAAATTTTAAACATTTAATCCGCACCCCCGTTTCTCTGTGTGTATGTTGTATGCTGGGGATTACACCTAGGCCTCATCCATGGGGGGCACAACTCCGCCACTGATCTGTACTCCCACCCTAATTTCATTCCTTTTGGAAAGGCTAGTGAGGCCGGGGTGCAGTGAGACTTTTCCTGCAGCCATACCATTGTGGCCTCGGATCCTGCCTCCAATCCTGTCAGATCTCGAAAGCTAGGCAGGGTAGGGCTTGGTTAGTACTTGGATGGGAGACCACCTGGGAACACCAGGTGCTGTAGGCTTGGGAGAAGGACCTGGCAACCCACTCCCAAATAACAATCAGCCATTGAATAGCAGAGAAGCAAGACAATAGTGTTTTGTCTGTTGTACATAGGATCACTATGAGTTGGACACCAACTTGACAGCACCTAACAACAACAACAAAAACACTGAAAATTTTGGTCTTCAGTATCCCTGAAGAGAAATTCAGGGAGCAAGGACAAAACTTTCCTATGTTAGTAAGGGTGTAAAAATGACAGTGCTTTAAAAATTCTTTCCCAACCCTAATCAGGAGAGTGGAGGAATAAGAGTGTTATTAGTCAATTACAGGACATTCTTAGAACAAGATTCATAAGAAAACCCAGCAAAATATTGGTTAATACTGTGTTTACTTACCCAGCACTAATTAAATGCACTTTCTGTGTACCATAGACCCTCCTAACAATTCACTAAGGTGGATGGAGTTAAAAGGAGGAAAAAGCTTAGGGAGGTTAATAGCACTGAGAGAGCCCAGTGTCTAATTCCAAGGTAGACATCTTAATCCTTATGGGGCCTGCCTCCCCCACCTAGGTGAGTCCAGAACAAAGCATTACCTCATTCATGCAATTTCTAAGCAGTGCTGTAAACAGACATCCAGCCCACTCCCTCCCACTCTCCCCCTCCACTGTAATGTGAAACTAGACCAGAAATATGGAAAGCAAAACAAAGCAGCAATCTGAGTAAGAAGTGTGTATCAGAGGCTTCCAGCCTGAATTACAGGTGGCGCACAAGCTCTGGCACTGCAGCATTTTCTGGTTTCTGACAGACTGACAGCTTTCACCACCAGCACATCAAGGTGAAAAATACCTTTGAGAGCCTGCGTTATACTGTCTTTGGGTGAATCATGTACTTCGGAGGCTCAGTTTCCTCATCTGTAATATTAGAATAATGACGGTACTTTTTTCACTGGTTGGGTGAAGAGTAAATAAGCATCGGATCCCCAAAGCCTCATCCCCTAGCTCCCAAGCCCTCACCAGCACACAAGCCTGGTGAACACGTACCCTTTGCAAAGCTGGCTGGGAAGTCAGCTGCTGTCACCAGGTACAGACGTCATAAAAGAGGCTCCTCTTCTCAGGCCGGCTATTCTGACCCCACTCACCCCATCGGCCAGCAGCCATGCAGTTAGCTGAGACTACAATGGACAAGCAGGCCTGACGTGTCCTGTGGGGTCCCTAAATAAGACTCGCCTGCAGCCATACCACTGTGGCATCCCATCCTGTCAGATCTCGGAAGCTAAGCCACATTGGACCTGGTTAGTACTTGGATGGGAGACCACCTGGGAACACCAGGTGCTGTAGCCCTGGGAAAAGGACTTGGTAACCCACTTCCAGAAATCAATTAGCCATTGAAAACAGCAGAGAAGCACTAACAGTAGTGTTTGATCTGTTGTACATAGGGTCTCTATGAGTCAGACACTGATTCGATGGCACCTAGCAACAACAGATAAGACCCAGAGGGCAGAGCAACTTCCTCCAAGATGCTGGCGTACCTGACCTCAACTAGTTTAAGGCCCCACTAGGCACCAAGAAAGGTCCTTTCCTATTTTGAGGGGAATCTGAGATCCCCAATGTCAAGGTCAGGCCCAGAACCCTGGAAGCAATTTTCTGAGGAAGTGAATGGCCCTCCCCAGTTACCCACTCCTTTCAGGGCCATAGAAATTGCTAGGAGGATGGAAGCGACCAGCCCCTTCTGTTGCTCTTGGTGATCAGGTAGAAAGAAGTGTCCCACCGTCAGGCCTTCCAGCCCCAGGGAGTGAGGGCTCCCTCACATTGTCTGCAAGAGGGCAACAGAGTCTGCTGTGACCAAAGCAGGACTAGGATACTAGTCATGAATCTTGTGAGGAACCAGGCCTCTGCCTCCCAAGGCCACTGGTCCCCTCACACGGTTGTGTTGGCCCTGGAGCCCTTGTTGTTATTAGGTGCCATTGAGTCAGTGTCCGACTCATACCGACCCTTGTTGTTGTTAGGTGCCGTCGAGTTGGTATCCGACTCATAGCGACCCTCACAGGGTTTTCAATGGCTGTTTCAGGATTGCCTTGGGAGTGGATTGCCAGGCCCGTCTCACATTTTTGTCGTGCTGGGAATTGAACTCGGGACCTCAGAGACTGCAGCACAGTGCTCTACCAACTGAGCAAAATCCCAGCCCAACATACCGGCCCTACAACAGGCAAAACAGTATTGTTAGCGCTTCTCTGCTATTCATAGAGTTTTCAATGGCTGATTGATTTTTTGGGAGTAGGTTTCTAGGTCCTTCTCCCAAGCCTGCAGCACCTGGTGTTCCCAGGCCTGACCCTGCTTAGCCTCAGAGATCTGATGGGATCGGACAAAACAGTGGGCCAGCTGCAGGCTCCTGGAGCCCTAGGTGTGGGTTTTCCCATGAGCACCTTGGCCCCCATGGATTGCTGCTGCTATCTGATCAGGCTGGGGTCTCCTGTTCTTTCCCACGTGCCTCTTTCAGGGAGAAATGGCCCCCTCCTCCTACCTCTGCCCAACCCATGCTCCCAACTCTACCCTAGCCCACTGGATCCCTGACCCGCCGGACCTCCAGCTCCCCTACCCACTCGGTGCCCAGCCAGAGCCTTCCAACTTCCCCCTCTCAGAATCCTCAGTCCCCAGTCCACCGACCTGGGCCGACCTCCAATCCCAGCCCTGGGTCCAGCCTCAGTGCCAGCCCCTGCCACAATCCCTTGCTCCCCAGCCCCTCGAACTCCCTCCTCGGCCTCCAGTTCCACAAACCCTGGACTCTGGACCCCCTAGCCTGGCCCAGCCCGGCCCCTCACCGGCATAGAAGGCTGCCAGGGCGATGGGCCCTCCGACCACCTGGTCGCACAGGACCTTGGCCAGGATGGTGCGCGGCGCGCGGCCCGGCAGCGCGCGCTCCAGCAGCCGCAGCCACACGTAGTTGAAGTTGCCGTGGAAGGTCAGGGCCAGGGCGGCCACGCCGCGCGTCTGCCGCCAGTCAGCCGGGCCGCCCCGCAGGCGCTGCTGCAGCGCGTCGCCGGCTGCGAAGAGCCCCGAGTACAGCAGCACGTTGGTGGGCCACGGGTAGCGCCGCGCCGCCCGCGCCATCGCCCGCCACCAGCTCGCCATGCCCGGGGGCGCCCCCTGCCCCCGCGCCGCCGCCCGGCTCCGCCCGCCGCCTGCCTCCCCGCCGCCCCAGAGCCACTGGGCGCCCCGCACACACCCGACCCAAGCGCCCAATCCCGTGGCCGCCGGCCGCCGCGGGGGCTGAGCCTCTGCCAAGTGCCCGGTTCACACGGTGCCTTCAGAACCCGCAGATCCGCGCAGACAGGAGGTGATCAGTCGTGGTCAGGGGCTGGGCGAAGCGACAGCAGGAGGCGTGGGGTTCTCTTTGCAGAGGGATAGAAACTCCACGGGGGCGATGGTTGCTCCACTCCGTGACCGTGCTAGACGCCATTTGACTGTATGCTTTAAAATGGTGAATTTTGTCACATGTGAATTCTTTCTTAAAAAAAAAAATGTAGAGAGACTCAATTACCAAAATAGCAATGTGTTTTAAATGCCTGCCGGTAAAGAATGCACACTGTTTTGTTTGTTTTATTTCTTTTTTTTTTTTTTTTTTTTTTTTTTTTTTTTTTTTTTTTTTTTTTTTTTTTTTTTTTTTTTTTTTTTTTTTTTTTTTTTTTTTTTTTTTTTTTGAGATAGCCTAGCTTCGTACCTAGCCTAGGCTTGTGCAGAACTTGCTGTGTAACTCTGGCTAGTCTCTAACTTGTGATCCTCCTGCCTCAGGCGTGGGCCACCACACCTGGCTAGGATTCATGCTTTCAGCACACACAATATACTGCTGTATTGTGACATTTTACTGGGAAAATGTCAGAAGTCACAATCTGAGGCCTTTCGTGACTGACATGAGGTCCCGTGGCCCTACTGCCTTCTCCCCTTCAGTTTATGGCTCTGATCACTGCCTGCCAAAACCTACTGAGCTCCCAGGCATTGTCCCATGAGAAGGGGGTCAGTGGGCACTTAGAGAGCAGTTACAGTCTCTGACTTTGTGGAACTCAATTCTCCCTGCTGCTTCTCCTATTTCCCCAGCTTCAGTCATACCTAAACTCACTCGCATGCGCGCGCTCTCTCTCTCTCTCTCTCTCTCTCTCTCTCTCTCTGTACCCCAGCCCCTTTTTAATTTTTTATCTTGAGACAGGGTCTCACCAAATTACACAGGCTGCCTCTGGCCTCAAATTTGTGATCTCCTTGCCTCCACCCCCTGGAGTCACAGGGATTACAGGTA
This sequence comes from Pedetes capensis, assembly GCA_007922755.1. Classification (NCBI taxonomy): domain Eukaryota; kingdom Metazoa; phylum Chordata; class Mammalia; order Rodentia; family Pedetidae; genus Pedetes; species Pedetes capensis. Next base: position 24,236 of record VMDO01000451.1, read on the forward strand.
TGTGCCATTGCAACCAGTTTAACTTAATTTTGAAATAACTCTAGATTTGGGGGAAAAAAAGTTGCAAAAATGAAAGTTCCCATGTACTTTTCACTCAAGCTTTCTCAAAAGTTGACATCTTACCTAACCACAGTACAACTATCAAAATAAGGAGATTAAGACTAATATAATTACCCATTCTACAGACCAATAATGGATCTCTCTGCATTTTATATAATTTTTGTACTGCTTATATCTTCAATCTGAGTAAGAACCAGTTCTTTTGCACAATGTCCCTGAATTTATCAACCCTGTTCTTGTAGGCTGCATTGTCCTTCCACCCCTAACTCCCAGTCCTGAGAATATGACTGCATTTGGAGTTACGGACCTTGAAGAAGTGATTAAATTAATATGAGGTCATCGGGGTGGTCTCTAATATAGTCAGACTGGTATCCTTATAAGAAGAGGAAACTTGGACAAAGAGACACCACGGGTGTTTTCACCCAGGAGAAAGGCCAGGTGTAAAGATGTAGCAAGGCAGTGGCTATCTGTAAGTCAAGGAGAGAGGCCTCTCAGAATGCAACCAGCCTTGAACTTCTCGCCTCCCTCAGAGCTCAGAGAGAGAGAAAATAAATTTCTATTGCTTAATCTCCTTGTCTGCAGTATCTTATTATGGCAGTGCTAGCAAACTAATATGCCCTCGCTCTTCAGTGCTTGGAAATCTGCCAATTTGTGTGTTCTTTGACCTTTTCTACCTGCCATTCACTGATTTCTGGTTCTCTCTGCTCCTTGTCCTTACTGATCCTTAGTAAATCTGCCACACTTCTTCCAGCTAGGCAAGCTTCTAGCTCCCCAGAACATCTTATTTCTTTGCTTTTTATGTACAGCCCCTTTGTATTATTTTTCTGATTGCAGCTGTAACAAATTACCACATATTTAATGGGGTAAAACCAACCGATTGCCTTAGAGTCTCAGAAGTCTAAAGTATAAAGAGAGCCGCGTTCCTTCTGGAATTCACAGAGAAGAATTTCCTTGGCCTTTCTAGCTTCTGGAGCTTTGGCCACATCCTTCATGGTCAAAGTCAGCAGCACAGCATCTCCTGAGCTCTCTCTGCATTTCCATTGCCACATAAACTTCTCTGACAAAGCCTCCTGCCTCCCTCTTAGAAGGACCCTTTGATTATATTCGCACACCTGGATAATCCAGAATAATCTTCACATCTCAAGATCCTTACCTTAGTCATATCTACATGACTATATGACATCCCCGTTGTCAGCTAAAGTAATACATTCACAGGTCCTGGAGATTAGGATGTGGACGTCTTGGTGGGAGGCCTACCATACCCTTCTTTATTGTGTCTTTCTTAGTAGAAATTGACCATGTTAGCTGAAATCTCACTACCCATTTCTCAACACACACACCATATACTGATTAGAACTATCTGTCTACACATTTGGATGTTCCCTCATTCAGTCACTATTCATTGAGCACAATTATATGTCAGGCAATGATCTACAAGCTATAAAAAGGAATTTTGTTTTGTTTTGAGACAGGGTTTCACTATGTAGCACAGGCTGCCCTAAAACTTACTATGTAAACCAGGCTGGCCTTGAACGCTCACCAATCTTTCTGCCTTAGCCTCCTGAGTACTGGAATTACAGATATGTACCACCACACCCAGCTATGTGGAAAGGACAGACCCAATAAATTGAGGCAGCAATAAAGAATCTCCCAAGAGAGAGAAATGCACAGGTTCACAGCAAAATTCTACCATACCTTTAAAGAAGAATTAATACTCATCCTCCTCAAACAATTCCATAAAATAGAAAGGGAAAAAATACTCACAAATTCATTCTGTGAGGCCAATATCACCTTGATACCAAAAACAGATAAGGACAAAACAAAACAAACAAAAAAAAGTAAGCCAATTTTTCTGATAAACATTCATGCAAAATTCCTCATTAAATACTTGCAAACCAAATCAACAACACATAAAAAGATCATACACCATGATCAAGTGGGTTTCACTCCCCAGAAGAAAGGATGGTTCAACATATGCAACTCACTAAATGTAATATAACACATCAGTAGACTCAGAGACCAAAATCACATGATCATCTCAATAGATGCAGAAAAGGCCTTTGAGAAAATTCAACATCCCTTCATGATAAAAGTCCTGAAGAAACTGTGAATAGAAGGAACATACCAGAATATCATAAAGGCTGTATATGACAGGGCTGGGATTTAGCTCAGTTGGTAGAGCACTGCGCTGCAGTCTCTGAGGTCCTGAGTTCGATTCCCAGCACCGCAAAAATGGGAGAAGGACCTGGCTCGATGGCACGTAACAAGTAACAAGTACTGTATATGACAAACCTACAGCCAGCCAACTTATACTAAACAGGGAAAAACTGAAAGCATTCCCTCTAAAATCAACAATGAGACAAGGGTGTCCACTCTCCCCACTCTTATTCAATATAGTAATTGAAGTTTTAGCCAGCAATAAGGCAAGAGAAAGAAAGAAAAGGAATACAAATAGGGAACCAAAAAGTCAAATTATCCCTATTAGCAGATGATGTGATTCTATACTTAAAAGATCCTAATGACTCCACCAGTAAATTCTTAGGTTTGATAAGTACCTTTAGGAAAAGTAGCAGTATACAAAATCAATGTTCACATATACTAATAATGAAGTACAACCAGAGTGCTCCTTGGAAGCAAGGATGACTAGACCGTCTTACATATTTTGAACATGTTATTGAGGGACCAATCCCTTGAGAAGGATATCATTGTTAGAGAGTGAAGGGTCAGTGAAAGAAAGGGATACCTTCTACTAGATAGATTTACACGGTTGCTGCAACAATGGGCTTAAGCATAAAAAAGATAGTGAACATGGCATGGTGTTGGATAGTGTTTCGTTCTGTTGTACATAGTGTTGCTTTGAGTCAGACTCTACGCGATGACACATAACAGTAGCGAACATGAGCAGAAAGAAATCAAAATAATAATCCCATTCATAATAGTCTCAAAAAAGAAGATAGGAATAAGTCTAAACAAGGGACTGAAAGACCTTTACAATGAAAACCTAAAATGCTAAATAAATAAATTGAAGAAGACACTACAAGATGGACATACCTCCTTTGCTCTTGGATCCAAAGAATTAATATTGTGAAAATGGCTATACTACCCAAAGTGATCTACAGATTCAATGCCATACCCATCAAAATACAAATGATAGACTTCACAGAAATAGAAAACAATCCTCAAATTCATATGGAAGCATAAAAGACTCAGAATGCCCAGAGAAATCCTGAGCAGAAAGAGCAATGAAGGTGGCATCACAATACCTGACATCAAATTATATTACAGGGCCATAGTGACAACAAAAAAGCTTGGTACTGGCACAAAAACAGGTAGGAAGATCAATGGATGAGAATGGAGGACCCAGAAATAAGCCCATGAAGCTATAGCCATCTCACTTTTTACAAAGGCACCAAAAATATACATTAAAGAAAAGACAGCGTCTTCAACAAGTAGTGATGGGGAAACTGGATATCCCACACATACAAGAATGAAAATAGGTCCATATCTCTCGTCCTATATAAAAATCAATTAAAAATGGATCAAAGATCTAAATGTATAACTGGAAACTTTGAAACTACTAGAAGAAAATCTGGGGAACACATTTTAACACTTAGGCATAGGCAAGGACTTTCTTAAGAGGACTTCAGTAGCCCAGAAAATAGTATCAATAATTGACAAGTGGGATTGCATGAAATTAAAAAGCTCTGCACAGCAAAAGAAACAATAAAGAGAGAGCCCACAGAATGTGAGAAAATCTTTGCCAACTATACATCTGACAGGGGATTACTATCTAGAATATATAAAGAACTCAAAAAATTAAGTACCCAAAAACTCAAGTAATCCAGTCAATGAATGGGCAATTGAACTGAACATAGATTTCTCAAAGGAAGAAATACAAATGGCCAATAAATATGTGAAAAATGGTCATCATCTTTAGCCATCACCAGGGAAATGCAAATCAAAACTACACTGAGATTGCATCTTTCCCCATTCAGAATGGCTAGCAACAACAAATCAACAACAAATACTGTTGTGGATGGGGGCAGTGGGAAGGAACATTTTCACACTGCTGGTAGGACTGTAAACTAGCAGAGCCATTATGGAAATAAATATGGAGTGTCCCCCAGAAAACTAAATATAGAACTACCATATGATCCAGCTATACCACTCTTGGGTATATAGTTAAAGGAATCTAAGTCATCATACCATAGAGACACCTGCACTTCCATGTTCATTGCAGTGCTATTCACAATTACAAAGATATGGAATCAGCCCAGATGTCCATAAACAGATGAATGGATTTAAAATTTAAAAATGTGCTGTATATACATAATGAAATATTATTCAGCCATAAAGAAGAATGAAATTATGTCATTTGCAAGAAAATGGATGGAACTAGAGATCATCATTTTAAGAAAAATAAGCCAGACTCAGAAAGAGAAATACCATGTTTTCACTCATATGTGGAAACTAGATTTGTCTTTAAAAAGTAAATGTGTATATATACCTGTAGCAGTACCACCCTGGCATCCAATCCCATCAGATCTTAGAAGCTAAGCAGGGTCAGTCCTGGTTATTACTTAAATGGGAGACTGCATGGAAATACCAGGTGCTGTAGGCCTGGGAGAAGGACCTGGCAGGCCACTCCCCCCAAAAAAAACAAAAAACAAAAAACAATCAGCCACTGAAAACTCTATGAATAGCAGAGAAACACTGATATAGTGCTGGGCATGGCACAGTGTTAGGGAGTGTTTCATCTGTTGTATGTAGGGTCACCATGAGTTGGACCTGACTCAATAGCACCTAGCAACAGTGTGTATATATGGGTGTGTGTATATAGATATGTGTGTGTGTGTATATGATTGGAAAATATAAAGAGATACATCTGGAGGGGAGGGCATGAGAGGGGGAAAGGGGTAATATAGGGGGTAATAATGAGAGAACAAGCACAAAGTACATGATAGAATTGTATAAAAATCCCATAATGAAACTCATTGTATTGTATGTAAATTAAATAGTAAAAAATAGTAATAAAGGGGAAATCAAGAAAGAAAAGGAGTCTGAGAGCTGGGAAGTGGGAGAAAGATTAGGTTGCCAGGTAAAATAAGGGATACTCAGTTCACTTTGGATACCAGATAAACAATGAATATATATTTTTTAACTATAAGTAGGTCCCATGCAATATTTGGGGCATAATTATAATATATGGGAGAAGGATGTGGCAATCCACTCCTGAGGCAATCCTGAAACAATCAGCCATTGAAAACCCTGTGACATGAGACATGAGACTCGCTATGATTACCTACCAACCAATCAAATTATAGTATGAAAAAAACTTCATTGTTCATTCAAAATGTGAAGTTAACTGGGCACACTGTATTTTTTTTTTTTTTTTTTTTTTTTTTTTTTGCTAAATCTGGCACTCTCAGAGGAATGGGACTACTGTTTATTGGGAAGCTCCTGTATACCCCTGTTCTCCACATCGACTTATTACTCCTCACAGAAATCCCAACGAGGCCGGGGATCCGTAACAATCTGTAGAGGCACTTAGCCTCCGAAATCAAGGATGGTCTTCATTAAGCAGCCCAACATATTTATTTAAGGGGAGCTGAAAGGAAGAGAAATGAATGGTTAGAAGGCTTAGATGGCTTAACATGTATTGCTGTATACTTGTCACTACGTAAAAGCAATTTTAAAAATTCAGTAGCTAAAGACCATCTATTAATCAAGCAAATGGAAAAAGACTTGCATGGCCTTCAAACAAAAGATGTTCTAAGATAAATTAATTCATTAAACTGGGGTTTCATCATCTATGGAAGCCGGGCTTCTGAGCCCTCGGGCAGTAAGAGGCAACATATTCACGTAGTGTTGGGATTCCTGAACAGTAGGGGTGCCTGGGAAACACTATGCTGGGTTAAAATGCAAAAGGCGTATTTTGTCAGGAACCCTTTCAGCAGGGAGTAAGTACTGGTTCGGGAACCCAGCTTCAATTTATAACCTAGGATCACGTTAAAAATACATTGAAGTGATTAGGATAGTTCTTATTGTAGCTGTTATTATCTCATCTTGTTTAAATGAATCAGAGCTTAATAAGAGCCTCCAACCAGGCATGGTGTCTGAATCTAACTTCTCTTGCTAATCCTGAAGTTTTTCTTTTTTCTCTCCTGAAATGTTTATTTGTCACATTTAAAGTATAAAATCAGCCTGGCCAGCTGGCGCATGCCTGTAATCCCAGCACTCTGGGAGGCTGAGGCAGAAGGATCAGCATGAGTTCAAGGCCATCCTGGTCTACATAGCAAGTTCCAGGACAGCCTGGGCTAGATAGTGAGACCTTGTCTCAAAAATAAAAGTACAAAATAAACTCCACACATGCTGATATATGAACCATATATACTAATATATGTATTTATACACACACACACATATGTTGTTATTTTTATTTTTTGAAACAGGGTCCCACTATGTAGCCCAGGCTGGTCTTGAACTTGCTATCCTCCTGACTACACCTCCTAGTGCTGGGATTATAGGTACGCGTCATCACGACCAGCCAGGCTGCTTTTGTTTATCCATTGAAACCACTGTCCCTTCACTTGGGCCTGTGCCAGTGTCCCATAGATGATGTGTGACACTCATAGGCCAAAACGCCATCTTCAGAGACCACTAAGGCTGCTGTTTTCTGAGCATGTGCCCTTTGAGGAGCCGTGCAGGCTAATTGCTCATGTGCAGACCACCTAGGACCTCACTTTTCCCTGTCTACCATCACCTTTCCCCACACTTGTGACCACCTTGCTTCTCTATCGCATAAATACCCGTGATCCCTTTCCTTGGAGATGTGGATTTGAGACTTGGGTCTTTGGTCTCCTCACATTTGCCCACCTTATGAATAATTTTTTTTTTCCCCCAGCGCTGGGCATGAAACCTAAGGCCTTGTCCATGCTGGGCACATACTCTGCCACTGAGTGATAGCCCTAGCCCTGAACTCTTTCTCCTTTGCAAAACCTGTCGTTTTGGTGATTGGCAATACCGCACGGTGGTGAAAATGGGGCTGCATCTGTAAAATGTCGCTGAGGTTCCTCCTGTCCTGCCCACATGCACCTCTGAAGCATGACGCCTTTGCAGATGTGGCACAGAGCGGGAGACTGAAGCGATTGCCTTCCTCTTTATCACTGGATATGAGGCTGGAGGAGGCTGGCGCATCTCATCCTCCCTCCCTATGATTTCCTTGCCCATTGTGATCTTGTGTGTTTGTTTTTGGTTTTGTTTTTTTGCGGTACTTGGGGTTTAAATCCAGGGCCTCACCCTTTTTATTTTTTTCCAAGTTGGTCTGCACCCTTCGCCCATTTTTAAATATTTTGAATCAGGATCTCACAAAGTTATGCAGGCTTCCTCTGGCCTCAAACTCACGATCCTCCTGCCTCTGCCTCCCAAGTTGCTGGAATTGGAAGTGTTCGCCACTGCACCCAGCTGATCTTCTATGATTTTGCCCGTGGTTCTTGGCTCATAAATTCCTCCTCAAGGCAGGCCTTAGAGACTGGAATTTCTCTTCCTCAAGGTTTGTCTCAGAAACTCTAATCTTTCCCCTCCTTTCTGTCTTGGAGTTTGCCATAAAGAAATTCTCTGACTCACTGTCTTCGGATAGAAGGTCATAAGACTCTCCTCATTCTAGAGGGATCCTGCCCCTCACACTGGAGGAATGCCGCACAGAGAGGCCAGAAAGAGTAGTAGACTTTGCTGGGTTTCCACCTTGTCCATTAGAATCATGCCCATGAGTAAAGTCTCCATAAAACCCGAAAGGACCAGGCTCAGAGAGCAGCTGACCAGCTGACCTGCAGAGGGTCACAGGAAGGTGCAGAACTGATCCACAGATTGGGAGGGTGGCGCGCCCACTCCATAGGGACAGAAGCCGCTGCAGGGGGACCTTTCCAGACCTCGCCCTGGGCATCTCGTCATCTGCCTATTTGTGTCCTTTAAAATATCATTTATAGCCAGGAGTGGTGGTACGCACTTGCAATCCCGGCACTCGGGCGGCTGAGGCGGGGGGATTATGAGTCTGAGGCCATCATTCTGGACTACATAGTGAGACCCTATCTAAAATATATATATCACACATATATATATATGTATGTATATGTTGTTGTTAGGTGTCATCAAGTCGATATAGCAAACCTGCATACAACAGGCGAAACACTATTGTCAGTGCTTCTCTGCTATTCATAGGGTTTTCAATGGCGGATTGATTTTTGGGAGTGGGTTGCCGGGTCCGTCTCCCAATGTATGTATATATATGTATATAAATATCTCTTTTATAATGAGTAGTAAAGGTAAACATATTGTTTCCTTGAGTTCTGGGAACCACTCTGGCAAATTAATTGAACCTGAGCCGGGGTTATGGGAACCCCAGTTTGTAACCCATCAGTTAGAAGTTCCAGAGGCCCAGACTTGCCACTGGCTCTGAAGTAGGGCAGTCTTACGGACTGAGCCTTCAATCCGTGGGTTCTGATGCTCTCTCCAGGTAGATCATGGTCACAACTGAATTAAATTAGAGAACACCCAGCTGGTGCCTACTGGAGAATTGTTTGCTTAATGGTGGGGAGAAATCCCCACAGCCTTAGAAATCACAGAAGTCTTCTGTGTCGCTTCTTTTTTCCTAGAATACTTGCCCACTTCTTCATTCCAGAACATTCTTCATGTTGGCTCTAGAATTTCACCAGTAGAGACTTGAATGGAATTGGGGTGCTTTGTTTGTGAGCTGGGTACCCTCAGCAAGCACAAGATTTTTGTTTAGAGTGTGGCTGTTGAATTATCTTGTTTGATATGTATGTTGTTTTCAACGTGAGGTCATTATAAACAATGCTGTTCTAAGACTCTTGTATCCTGCGGATTACGCCATGTATTGGTCTCAAACCAGAGCTCCTCAGTGAGGGGTGGACGCTTGGGGCCAACTGCAAAGCCAAAACATGTTTGAGGAGCCACAGGCAGTTCTGACATGCTTTATTCTGGGGAATTCCTCTCTGTGCCCCTCAGTCCTCTGTGCTCTCCAGTCCTCTGTATGTGTCTCGTCCTCTCTGTGTGTCAGTGCTGGTAGAGGGGCTTCTTAAGGCTTGTAGAATTGTGTAGGTCATGGCTAATTGCCAAGACCACCATCTAGTCATACTACAGTTACATGGCATTACATCACAGTAATATTGTGCGCGTGCGCCTGTCGGTGTCCTGTTACCTCGGTCTGTTTACATTCTGATCCAGGTCACCCTGACCTGGCCTAACAAAGGCTTTTTTGTTTTTTTTTTTTCCGGTGGTACTGGGGTACTAAACACAGGTCACTGGACATACTTTGCAAGTACTCTACCACTGAGCTGCACTGCCAGCCCGTTTTTTATTTTATTTTTCTTGAGACAGGGTCTCACTAAATTACACAGGCTGCCTGTGGCCTGGAACTTGCAATCCTCTTGCATAAAGGCATTCTTATAGTCAAATCTTTAACTTCATTATGTTTGTACCTCAGGTTTCTGGGAGCAAAATTTTGGAGACAAAATACTTTGTTGCTGAATGCTTCATTCTGTTCAGTTCAATTGGAATTGAAATGTATCAAAGGCTTCATAATAATTTGAAATTCAACCAGTAATGCATTATTTATTTTCTTTGACACTAACAATGGATATTAGTATTTAAAAAAAAAAAAAACCTTTGCCAATTGTAAACAAAAATGCCATGGGACTCTAATTTTGCATTTCTTGGATTACTTGTTGTTAGGTTGTTAGGTGCCGTCGAGTCGGTATCCAACTCATAGTGACCCTGTGTACAACAGGGGAAACACTATTGTCAGTGCTTCTCTGCTGTTCATAGGGTTTTCAATGGCAGATTGATTTTTGGGAGGGGGTTGCCAGGTCCTTCTCCCAGCCTACAGCACCTGGTGTTCCCAGGCGGTCTCCCATCCAGGTACTAACCAGGCCCGACCCTGCTTAGCTTCCGAGATCTGACGGGATCAGATGCCACAGAGCTATAGCTGCAGGCTTACTTGTAATATTGCACATTTTTCATATGTACTGAAACATTTCTTTTTATATTGTCTGTTAACATCATTGCTTCCTTTACCTTTTGGGCACACAGGTTTAAAGAAGGCTGAATACTTTCATAAACTGTGAGTAAATCTGAAACAAACATTTGTAACTTAAAATGTTAATTAACGTTCTCATTTTTGTATGCCTGCATTGATGTACGTCAGATTTTCCAATACTTCAAACCTTGCTTCTTGTGATAGGTGGACATTAGTGGAAAACTGCTCTAAAATCAAAGAAAGATCTTTTGAACACCAGAAAAACGTCAACGAAAATGCTTTCATCAAGGTCTTTAAAATTAACAAATTGATACATCATAGGTGGTGCGGTGGTTTTGCTTGCTTGCTTTCTATTTCTTAGCTAATTATCACAGAACAAATATTTTCAATGTTTTAGAACACTGGTTCCAAATTGACAGTCGAGGGATGGATGCATTCATAATTGAGTCTCTGTTTATCCCGTTTAATTTTCCTTATGGCATCTACAAATAATTAAGATTATATTGCTATTTATTATCTCTTTATTCCAACAGCATACAAGATCCAGAAAAGGTAAAGATGTAATGTCTTGTAATCATTGTTGAATCCCTAATTTCTAGCACACTGCTTAGCATATAATGAGCCCTCAGAAAATACTGATTGAATCAGTGCATTTAATAATTATTCATGGAACCCCCTTTGCATCCTAAATACTGGGCTAGCTACACGTGGGAATTAAATTACATGTGTGCCCATGGAGTGTTTTCAAAATATGATACTCATAAAAAACAGATTGAGGGCCAGGCACTGTGGCACATGCCTATTATCCAGTGGCTCAGGAGGCTGAGACAGGAGTATCTCAAATTTGAGGTCAGAGGCAGCCTGTGTAATTTGCTGAGAACTTATCTCAAGATAAAAAATGAGAAAAAAAGAGGGTAGGGGGTACAGCTTAGAGGTAGAATGCTTATAAATTATGCATGAGGTCCTGGGTTCAGCCTGCCAGTACCAGGGGAAAAAAAAACAGATTGAAATCAATGGAAATGTTTGGAAAATAAAATGTACACATTGTGCCAATATGTGGATTCCTTATTCATACTTTGTTTTTTTTCAGCACTGGAGGTTGAACCCAGGGCCTTGTGCATGCTAAGCAAGTGCTCTACCACTGAGCTGCACCTCCCGCCAACACTACCTGGCTTTTTTTTTTATTTTGAGACTGAGCCTCACTAAGTTGTGGAGGGTGCTTCTGACCTCGAACTTGTGAACCTCTTGCCTCAGCCTCCTGAGGAGCTGGGATTACAGGAATGTGCCATGGCACTCAGCCTTATTATCCACACATTCTACTACTCTTTAAGACTGTATGTGCTAGTCACCCCACCTGCAGAAACGGCATTTATATCAAGAAGACAGACATTAAACAATTACTTGCAATTATGCTAAGTACATTGAAGAAATGTAGGTTCCTATAAATACTTATGACCTTTCCCTGAGAAAATGATAAACTTCTACTAAAGGAAATAGAAGTTAGACAAGACAAAGAGGAAGGAAAAGAACAGTCCCTTCATAGAAAACAGCTTGCCATACTGGAAGAATGAGGCAAAAACAGGGACCAAGACCAAAGACACAGACAGGGGCCATACCATACTTGTGGGCCATGAGAGGGATGCACACTTTATTCTGTCAACAGCTGAAGGCTTCTCAGCAGAGGGTCTGATTTCTACACTGAACAGATGGTGCTGGTTTCTGTGCTAGGAATGGTTTGACCTCACAGACCCCAGAGATACAGCAATCGTCAAGGTTATGGCAACAGAAATTGAGATGTGGACAGCTTTGAGAGATTTAGAAGGTAGAAGTTGCAAGATGGATTGGAAGGGGGACGGGAAGGGAAGGGGAGGTAAGAGAGAGGAAGACATCAGGGTTCCAGGTTTAAACACCTGGGTAGATGATAGTGTGTGCCCTTTTATGGGATAAGGAATGTCAGAAGCATCCCTGGTGGGGGTATCAGAAGATGGAGTTCAATGCCATGGCTCCACCTCCACACATGCATATAAATGGAACAGAAGTTTCAGAAGCAATGATTACACTTACTGCTGGTGATATGTTGTGATTTTTTTTTTTTTGGTCAATTTTATTGAAATATGTAGCAGCTACAATAAAATATGTCTTAGTATTTTGGACATGTAGTCAGGAGGGAGCAATCCCTACAGAAGGACATAATATTTGGGAGCATGGCAGGTCAAAGAAAAAAAGAAAAACCTTGAACCAGATGGATTGACACAGTGTCTGCAACAGTGGGCTTAAGTATAAATACTGTGCCTGGCACAGAATGGGGGAGCGTTTTGTTCTGTTGTACGTAGGGTCACTATGAGTTGGACCTGACTTGATGGTACCTAACAACAACAATAAAATATGCTGATATTACATGTGCAGTTGAATAAATTTTGACAACTATATACATGTGTGTGGGGCTGGGATTTAGCTCAGTTGGTAGAGGGCCGCTCTGCAGTCTGTGAGGTCCTGAGTTCAATTCCCCAGCACTGCAAAAATGGGAGAAGGACTTGGCAATCTACTCCCAAGGTAATCCGGAAACAGTCAGCCATTGAAACCCCTATAAGGGTCACTATGACTTGGACCTGACTCGTCAGCACCTAACAATAACAACATCTACACCAGCGTAGCCACCACAACTAAAATACAGAGCATTTCTATCATCTCTAAAAATTCCCTACATGCTGCATGGCAGCCAATCCCCTTTCTACCCTAGCTCCAGGAATTATAGAATTATACCCTAGCTTCCTGGAATTATAGATCAGTTGGCATTTTCTAGAATTCCATACAAATGGGAATTGTGGCATTCATGACTTTCCCTGGGGAGTCACAGAAGGAATGTCTAGCTATAAGAAAGTGTGCAGACAGGCCAGAGAAAGGATCATGTCAATTAAACCTAGTGAACTGTCAGTCCATTGGGGCTTGCTTACAGGAGCGTAGGTGACGCTTGTATAGCACTTCCAGGCAGGTACCCACCAGGCCGAATCCCCTGGAGAAGTCCTCCATCCTCTGCAATTGGCTGCCTCCTACCATGGTGAATGGCAGTTGGTCCTTTACCATTATAAGCCCAACTACAGCTGGGTGCTTAAGCCAGTTTTGTTGCCATGACTACGGGACAAGGTCTCCCAGGTGCTCTACTTCAAGATGTCAAAGGTCCAGGCTAGCCCAGAGGAATCTGTCACGCTGCAGGAATCAGCCAGAGTATAAAGTATACACGCAGCATATGCATTCAGTTTTGTCTGTCTTCTTTCCCTCCTCATGTTTTGGAGATGCATTGATGATAAAAGTCACAAACTATGGCCTGTAGGTCAAATCTGGCCAACTCCATGTTTATGTGCAGGTCTAAGGGCTAAGAATGACTGTATATTTTTAAATGGTTGAAAATCAAAAGGAGATGATACATGAAAATTAAATGAAATTCCAGATTTGGTCCATAAATATATCATAAGTGGAACACAGCAACACACATTTTTTATATATTGTCTGTGGCTGTTTTCATGCTACAGAATTTAGTAGTGGTGAGAGAGACCAAATGCAAAGCCTAAAATATTTACAACCTGGCCCTTTTATTTTGTTCCTTCTTTGCAGTATTCCTTTCCATTATAGGAATAGACTCCAGTTTATTGACCTGTTGATGGACATTGGGCTGTTTCCCAATTAACCTTACTCTATGTGATGTGCTCTGATATTGAATTTGAGATCTTCCTGCCTCAGCCTCCCAAGTGCTGGGATTACAGATGAGTGTCACCATACCCAGTTGAGGTTTTCTGTCCTATTTTTTAAGAAAATTGCTAGCTATGACCCACTAAATTGATTTTACAGCCCGTTAATGAGATGACTCAGTTTGAAAACCAGTGTTACAGATGTTAATTGAAACAATGAAGGATGAGAGTATGTAGAATAAGAAAAGGTGCTCTTTGAGGGCAGAGAAAGTCCAACAATTAAACATTGGGTAGAGGAAGGGGAATCCTAAAGAGAATGAGAAGTGGTCTGGGAGAGAGGACACCAGGATTATCATGGGAAGAAGAAAAGCCACAGTTCAAAAAAGGAAACAATCATCTGGATCCAGTGCTACTTGGGTGCCAGGTTAGAGAGATTGAAAGGATTTCAGTGAGATTCACATTGATGGAGCTGAAGACAGCTGAAGGAAGATTGAAAGAGTCGGTGGTGCCTGTGGTGAGAAAATTGGGCCCACAGGTGTAACTGGATGGGGAAGGGGACATGGTCCATGGAGGAGTTTTGGTTTGCTAGTTTTTTTTTTGATTCTTGTTTTTTGATTTTTTTGTTTGTTTGTTTTTAGGGTCTCCTACATAGCCCAGTCTGGCCTTGAACTCCTGCTTCAGCCTCAGTGCTGAAATGAGATGCACGCACCACCCTCAGCCAGCTCTTTGCTTTTTGAGGTAAGAACAATAAGAATGTTTTGTGAATACTAAAAGGTAAGTGTAACCAGAATTTTATAGATGAAGGGAAACTAAAACACTAAGAGGTTAAGTAATTTTCCCAAGTAGCTTTCACTTATCCAACTTTAAAAGCCCAGATCTAAAAAACGAAACAACAAATATACTTGCACCTGCAATCTGAGTTCTTACCAGTAGGCGACAATCAGGAAAAGGCACAATCCAGATTTTATACCTTTGGTTTCAAAGTGTAAAGTTGCAAAACACATCGATCTAAGGACCAGTTCCACACACTATTACACTATTTGAGATTTTCTTTTCCAATAAAGAACTATTGGGATACCTGTCAATACAGGAATAGTCTATTGATTAGAGGGGCTGGGATTTAGCTCAGTTGGTAGAGCGCTGCACTGGAGTCTCTGAGGTCCTGAGTTCAATTCCCAGCACCACAAAAATGGGAGAAGGACCTGGCAATCCACTCCCAAGGCAATCTTGAAACAGTCAGCCATTGAAAACCCTATGAGGGTTGCCACGAGTTGGATACTGACTCGACAGCACCTAACAACAACTATTGATTAGGAGGAAGTATTGTATCAATGTTAATTTCCTGTTTTATTGATTGTACAGTGGTTGTGGAGGAGAATGTCCTTATTTTCTGGGAAACATACATGAAGTCATTTAGGGATGAACTGGCATTGCGTGACTGAAATGATTCAGAAAATTTGTGTGTGTGGATATCTGTGTGGAAATTGAACAGTAAAGCAAGTGAGGTAAAATGTTAACATTTGGGGAATCTGGGTGAGGAACTTAAGAAAATAATTTTCTTCCTACAAGGCTGAATTTATGTGAAAATACAAATGAAAAGGTAATAAGAAATATCTTGAAATCTGCATTCTTGAGCTAGGTGCAGGGCACACACCTATAATCTAGCACTAAAAAAAGAACAAAAGCAAGAAGGAAGGATAAAGAAAAAGAGAAGGAAGAGGAGAGGGAGGGAGGGGGAGAGAGAGAGAGAGAGAGAGAGAGAGAAACACAGAGAGGGGAAGGGAGGGAAAGATTTTTTTTAACCCCTTAAAGACTATACTAGTGAATTCCGTGTCCCTAATGGAGCAAGGGCGGGCTGGGATTTAGCTCTGTTGGTAGAGCGCTGCGCTGCAGTCTCTGAGGTCCCGAGTTCAATTCCCAGCACCACAAAAATGGGAGAAGGACCTGGCAATCCACTCCCAAGGCAATCCCGAAACAGCCATTGAAAACCCTATGAGGGTCGCTATGAGTGGGATACCGACTCTATGGCACCTAACAACAACAACAACAATGGGGCAAGGTAAGACACAAGTGGTCTCACTGTTGCCACCTAGAGTTGATATTAGGGATTGCAGGCTTGTCTGAAATTACTCAGTTTGTTGTTGTTGTTAAGTGCCGTCTAGTCGTATCCGACTCATAGCGACCCTCTCTACAACAGGGGAAACACTATTGTCAGTGCTTCTCTGCTGTTCATAGGGTTTTCAATGGCAGATTGATTTTTGCGAGGGGGTTGCCAGGTCCTTCTCCCAAGCCTACAGCACCTGGTGTTCCCAGGCCGTCTCCCATCCAGGTACTAACCAGGCCCGACCCTGCTTAGCTTCCGAGATCTGACGGGGTCAGATGCCACAGGGCTATGGCTGCAGGCGAAGTTGCTCAGTATGGTTTTAAAAATGATTGAAATCTATTTCTCACAGAAAATTTACTGTAAATTTTTTAAATTCACAAGAGAAATGCATGCAAATAAGTCCAAGAAGTGTAGACCATAAAATGGAATATTTCCAATACTTTTTCCTCATTTTCAGCCCCAATCCCATTTTTTAAAAGCCTTTATATAGATAGATATAGAATATATAGATATAGATGTACACAGACACATACACACATATATATCCTTATATTTGTTTCAGATTAGAAACTATTGACTCCCATTTGCTGGGGGTGTAGCTCAGCGGTACACTTGCCTAGTGTGCTCAGGGCCTGAGTTCAGCCCCCAGCACTGTTTTGAAAAAAAAAGAAAAGAAAAAGCCTTTAAACCAGCATTATGGCGAAAGGGAGATACTTAGCAAACCACGCCCTCTCCCATTCATTAGAAACGCATTACATTAGCAGGAGTGGAAGCAGCGATGGGCGCCGCACGTGCAGCCAGGATGCTCTGGTCTGAATCCTGGTCAGACGGCACAGCGCGGTGCGGTTCCCGATCTCCGCATCCAAGGGCTGCTGTAATACAAAACGGCCCGTCTTCTTGACAAGTCGTAATTGTGACATGAAGGAGGCTGGACCGGTCGTCTCAAACGCTTTTCCGTGTAGATTTCTACGGGAGGACCTGAGAGAGATAATT
Organism: Pedetes capensis; assembly: GCA_007922755.1. NCBI lineage: Eukaryota > Metazoa > Chordata > Mammalia > Rodentia > Pedetidae > Pedetes > Pedetes capensis. Next base: position 41,133 of record VMDO01000451.1, read on the forward strand.
TAGAGTGGACCAGCGCCCTCCCCGAGTGACTGTCACCAAGGAGCCCAGGACCCAGACTCCCAAATCATGGGTAAAGCTGGAACCGTCGACCACGCGCATGCGCGGGAGCGCGCGCTCGCCCCGCCCTCCAAGGTGAACGGCCGCCTCCACCCCTGAGAGACGCTGGCAGGGGCGGGGCCTTGGCCACTTGGCCCCTGACGTGCAGGTGCGTCACGAGCGTCCCCAGACTATCACCTCATGACCGACTGCGTGTCCTCGTTATATTTCTGTGCCGGTGACCGCGACACACTCTTGAGAAAGAGTGCGTCTGGGACGGCGCCGCCCTTCCCGCGCCCCCTCACCTGGGAGCGTCAGGGCCGGCGTGACGCCCAGGTACGGAGGCCCAGGAGGCCCCGCCCACCTTCGGGCCCCGCCCACTCTACCGTCCCCCGCCCCGCCCCCGCAGCTTCCCCACGCGGCGGCGCTGCCGGGCAGCTCCTCCTCTTTTCCGCCCGGCCGGCCGCGGCCGCTGCGGACGTCAGCGCTGCCAGCGTGGAAACGGCCGCCGGGCGCGGGAGGCGGAAGTCGAGCCCGGGTCGGCCAGGCCCCCAGCGGACCCCGCCGGCCGCCTCCGCCATGGACTCGTCCCTGGAGAAGGTCGGTGCGGATGGGAGGCGGCGGCGCCGCGAGCTGCCATTGTGGCCGGGGCCGGGGCCGGGGGCTAACGGGCCCGGCGCAAGGGGGCCGCGTTCTCGGGCCGGGCCTCGGCGCCGCCTCGACAGGGGCGAGCCGCGCGGGCGTGGGCGCGGGGACGGGAGTCGCGGCGCTCTCGGCGCCGCCCGCGGCGTCCACGGCAGGACGTCGCCCAGCCGGCTGCCCTCGGGCCCGGGCCGGCCTTGGGGGGCGGGACGCGGGTCTGCGTTTCCCAAGCGCCGCACGTGACCCCGCCGTTGTGGGTCGGGAACCCCGGGCCGGGGCCTCCGGGGTGCAGCGAGGGGTGGGGATCTCGGGGGTCGCGGGCTTAGTTTCGGGAGTCGCCGCCGTTCTGCGACTCTCGGGTCCTCGTCTCCGGTGTCCGGCAGAGGCCGTCGCGTCAGCCCCAGACCCGCCGGGAGCAGCGCCCTGAGCGCGGTCTCCCCTCGGGGAAGCAGCGCGGCGCACCTGGCTGCCCTCAGGCTTGCGAAACGGGTCCTGGTCGTCCCCGACCGAGGGCTTGTAAACGAGAACAGGTGCTTCGACTTCTTCACGGATGCCTGCCCGCCCGCCCGCCCTCCCAGTCCTCGCCGTCCCAGCTGGAGGTGTTGCCTGTCCACTTTGACGCAGGCTCTGTTTTTTCCTCCGTGTGGCATTTTGTTTATTTATTTATTTTTCTTTATTATTAATTAATTTATTTATTTTGGAGGAACAGCTGCTTCTGGAGAGTTGAAGGCAATCATTGTAGAAGTTGAGCCAGGTGTCTTCATGTGCACTGGGTGGCACATCCTGCTCCTCAGTTACTTAGCATAAATTGGGTGGAAGGCAATCAAGAAAAGAACAGGATGTTTTTTCTTGAGTATTCTGATCAGTACGGTGTCTACCTTTTGATATTTTGAGTTTCGCTGGAGATAGTGATGCTCAGCTGTAGGACAGTTTATTTCTGAGGGGACAATTGGCACCATCTGGAAATATTTTAGGTTGTCAGAAGATGTGGAGAGAGGCAGGGGGATACTGCTAAACATTCTCCATTGCATTGGACATCCCTCCACCTCCAGAAAATTGTTGTTGTTAGGTGCCGTCGAATCGCGTCCAACTCAAAGCGACCCTCGTAGGGTTTTCAATGGCAGATTGTTTCAGGATTGCCTTGGGAATGGGTTGCCACGTCCTTCTCCCTCCACAGAATTATTTGGTTCAAAATATCAGTAGTGCTGCAGCTGAGAAACCGGTTGAAATCATGTGTGTAACACAAGTAATTGAATCCAAAATAATGCTATAAATGTCCCTTCTGGGTTGCTTCTAATTTAATAAGAAGGTGGAGTGGGCTTTGTGCCATTCAGTTAAACCCTTTCTTTCCTCCAAGAATAGTTCTTTAGAGGCAAATTTGCAAAACAGAGTGGGTAGGGATCCTGTGTTAAATGTTACTTTTCTGACATTTGACTAGTAGGTTACAGCGGTTGCTCCCTAAATATTAATTGGTGATAAAAGATCTTAATTTCTCCAAGTGAACATCTAAAGAGTTACTGAAACTCCAGCAGGCTTGAGGCTGTAACATTCACAAAAATTGCAGTGAACTTTTAGGAATTCAAAACATGTGGGTTGGAAGTCTCTGTCTTAGGCCAGTGTGAAAATTATGAATGTAAGTTTTTTAGAGCTAGGACTCTGTCTTATTTTTATATTCCACAAAGAAATAGAGACCCTTACAGTTAGTGCTAAGTGGGCAGAAAAGAACTTTGCTGTAATGTGAATTTTGATGACTTTGTGTTCTGAAAAATAGTTTGAATTGAAGTGAAATATTGAATTGTGTCCATTATTTTTGTTTCTTTAAGGAATAGACTGCTCTGGGTTAAATTCTAGTTTGTTTGTATAAATTTGAGAGCAATTTGAGCAGTTCTGAATGATCCTGCTTAAATTGATCCATACATAATTTATATGACTGCAGAAACCAGAATGTTATTTGACACTTGGCCTGTACAATTTCAAGTAATAATTCTTACTCCAAGATGTAGCGTGCCGTCATCAGTAAGTACACTCATTTCATACATTGTGGTTGATCCATATACAATTCTGTGCTCTTGTTTTTTCTTTAGGTAGTATGTAAGCGTGCGTACGTGCGATGACAGAGGCCCTTTTTTGTCTTGATTTCTTTTCATTCACACTAGTATTTAGTTCTCTTGTATCTGAAGTGAGTGAAGTATCAGCACACTAGATAAGCTGTTTGGAAGGAGCAAGGAAATCAAACTGGGAGCTTAGGCATAGGAGCTTAAGCCTCCTCATTTCCCCCCCTCCATTATATGTCCAACATGTAAGAAACAAGGTCCTGGAGAATAGTTTCACAGTTTACTTATGTTAATATTCAAGTTAAAAAAATGCCACAGGAGCTCATTATTCTGGTGATGATCTTAATTATTCACCACATATACGTGTGTGCTTTTCAGTAAATGGCTACTTTAAACCTGTTCCTGTTGCCTAAGAAATCTCATTCTTCCTGGGTACTGTGTTTAGACAAGGTGTACTACAATTTGCTTTGTGTTTAATTCCATCCTTGAGCAAACTTAGAGAGGCGTGTCTCAACTTCCGCACACCTGACATTTGGGCCAAATGATTCTTTGTTGGCGGGGTGTGTGTGTGGGGTCTGTCCTGTGCATTGCTGCGTGTTTATCAGTATCCCTGGCCTTCACTAGATGCTAGCATACCCCTTTCCCTCCATTTGTGACAGCCAAAAATGACTCCAGATAAGGCAGTTACCCCTGGGGTGGTATGAATCGTCTCTTGTTGGAAAGCACTGTCTTACAGAGTCCAGAGCTGTAGTGTCCAGTTCAGGAGCCACTACCCACATTTACCAATTTAAACCTAGATTAAAATTAAACAAAATTTATAATTCATTTTCTTGGTCATACTAACCACATTCCAAGTGCTCAACAGGCACATGTGGCCTGTGTGGTCATAATGGGCTGCATAGATCTAGACCATTTCCATCACCAAAGGAAATTCTACTGGATAGCGCTATAGACCTGGGCAGTTTGAATTACTTGTCATATCTAATTCTTATCTCTGAAAGAGGCAACTTTATTTCTGGCCTAAATAATTACAACTCAGCCCACTTTTGGTTCTTCTTATACTCGTAGTCAAATTTTCCCCCTTTTGGGCCTAATTTTGAAAAATCTTTTATCACTTTCCTGTTATGCTGGAAGTTCATAAGATAAAGTAGGAGCGTCACGATTGGAACATTCCTGATCACCACTTTCTGGTAAAAACTGCCAGAATTTCTGTCCCTGCTCCTAAAAAGTGTTAAAAAAGAACCCTTGCACTGATCGGTTTCTATAACGCAAAGCCTACCCTGTCATCTAGAACAAGAATTCTGTGCAGAGATGAGGACCTGTAATTTTAGTTTGCGTTGAAAGCTGGTCCCTGCATCATCATGAAGCTGGGGTTTTGCATACAGGTGCATAGTGGCTGTGGCAGTAAATGATTACCAAAGTGCTGGTGTCAGAGGAGACCAGTAGGATTCGCCAGGGTACAAAGTTCCTGCTCTTACAGATCTATGGCCTTGGTGGTTCTTGATTTACTCAAGATCGCAGACGTGGTCAGCAGCAGAGCCATGGATGCTCCCCAGCCCGTGTGTTTTCTGTTACATCCAGGATTTTGTTAAGTGGTAGGAGTTGCTTGAGCTTCATGTTGTCTGTCTTGACCTAAAGCAGAAATCTATGTTAATGTATACTTTGTGTGTGTGTGGTACTTGGGGGTTGACAAACCCAGAGCTTCACACATACTTTGCAAGTGTACCCTCCAGTCTATTTTTAAATTTTATCTTGAGACAGTCTTCCTAAGTTACACAGGCTGCCTCTGTCCTCCAACCTATGATCCTGCCTCCACCTCCTGAGTCACTGGGATCACACGTGTGAGCCACTGCACCTGGCTTGATGTTGTTGTTGTTGTTAGGTGCTGTCGAGTCGGATTTGACTCAGTGACCTTGTCTACAGCAGAACGAAATACTCCGACAGACGCTGTGCTATGCCTGGCACTATTGTCAGTTTTTCTGCTATTCATAGGGTTTTCGATGGTGGGTTGTTTTGGGAGTGCATTGTCAGGTCTTCCTTCCTAGCCTACAACACCTGGTATTCCCTGGCTGTCTCCCATCTGAGGACTAACCAGGCCAACCCTGCTTAGCTTCCAAGATGCTAGGGTGCTACAGCTGCAGTACAAATGTTGTTATTGGGTCCGACTCATAGTGACTCTCATAGGGTTTTTAGTGGCTGTTTTTTTTGTTTGTTTGTTTGTTTGGTTGGTTTGGGATTATTTTGGGAGTGGGTTGCATGGTCCTTCTCTTGTTTTTGCAGTGCTGAGGATCAAACCCAGGGCCTCAGTGTGCTCAGAGTGGCACTTTGTCCACTGAGCTAAACCCCAGCCCCTGGCTTGGTGTAGCTTTTTTTATTAGTTGAAGATCAGTTAAGGTCAAAATCCAGTGCTGAGAACTGAAGGAAACACAAGGTAATGAAGACAGGATCCTTCCAGGGGGTTACGTCCAGCAAGGGGCATACAGTTTTAGACAAATGCTTGTATAGCAAGAACAAGTAAAAAGTAGCACAGGAATTGGGAAACAAGCTAGAAGTGTGTAGAGTGGGTAACCAGGAAGGATTTTGTGGAAGAGATTTGTTTTGAGACAGTCTTGCTGTGTAGCTCAGGTTGGCCTCAAACTCTTGGTCTTCCTGCTTCAGCTATGAGCTCGGAGATTACAGGCATGTGCCACCATATCTGGCTTGAAAGACTGTAGTTCAGAATTATTATGCTTTTTAAAGAGTTTTTAATTGTAAATGTAAGGTAAAATTACAGGTCCTCATCTCTGCACAGAATTCTTCTTCTAGATGACAGGGTAGGCTTTGCATTATAGAAACCGATCAGTGCAAGGGGTTCTTTTTTAACACTTTTTAAGAGCAGGGACAGAAATTCTGGCAGTTTTTACCAGGAAGTAATGATCAGGAATGTTCCACTCGTGTTGTTGCTGGTAGAATCATTCCAAGTTAAATTAGATAAAACAACCAACCAACCAGTACCTGCAGTCACATTGAAAATGTCCAGGGGCTGGGGATGTAGATCAGTTGGTAGAGCACTTACCCTGCGTATGTGAGGCCCTGAGTTCGATTCCCAGTACCGCAAGAAAAAAAAGGTCCAAAAATTCCTTTCAGAAATTTGATTTCTCTAGCTGAAATTAAATCCATCATCTTTAAGCAGTATTCAAGGGCTATGCCCTCTACCAGATGGATTGACACAGTGTCTGCAACAATGGGCTTAAACATAAATAAGATTGTTTGCCTGGCACAGAATCGGCAAGTGTTTCTATCTGCTGTACATAGGGTCGCTATGAGTCGGACTCGACTCAACGGCACCTAACAACAACAACAACAACAACATGCCATAAAATCATTTGAAAATTTTGGTTTACTTAATAGTGCTATTGTAATAGTTTTTTGTTTTGCTGCAGATGTTAAGTGTTCAGTTGCCTTTAGGTTGGATAGCTCTTGAGACCCAGCCTTGGTCCTTATCCACTTTTTATTTCTGTGGAACATGCAGTGTGAGTTCCAAATGACTGAGAGAAGAGTATACTTTTTCATATAACCTCTTTCCTATTTCACATCTTTCCTATTGCAGAAAAGCAGAAAAAGTGAAATAAAGGCTTCATTTTGAAGGTCCTACTTTTGTACACCTGAAACAGTTGAAGATAGGCAATTTCACACAATTCAGCCTTAAAGTTCTCAAGACCCAGAGAGAGCTCAGGAATTGATGGTGGCTCCCTCTTCGCAGAATTCATCTATTTTTAAGATAAGGCTGCCAACATTAATATTACACAATTCCAGTGCAACTTTGGGTACAAATGATATTGGCAAAGATAGTCCCTTTTTTTTTTTTAAATACTACTGGGGATGGAACCCAGGACCTCACACATGCTAGGCAAGTGCTCTTCTTCTGAGCTACATAGACTCAGCACAGGGACAGTTGATATCTTTGTCTTTTGGTTTGATTACCTACTGACAAGCCCTAGGAACACTTTACAGAAACATATCTCAGAGAAAGAGTTATTATATGTAGTTACATAGCATGCTTCTCTTCAAGCAATTTTATGTTTATCCCAGAAGAAGGTATGATTTGAGATAAACTAGGAAGGTTTTAGAAATAAAGCTTTCCTCTTGTTTGGTATCTTTCTTTCTGTGTAGTTATGATACACATGTGTACTCATGATACAGTGCCTAAAATGAATGGATTATAAAGGCAGTGGTTTTTAGGAATATATTGTTTTGAAATTTAGACTTGGATCTGTAGCATTTCTAATATATATCTAAGTCAAGTGACTTAAACACCTTTTTCCTCCCTTCCGCATACTGCTGTGACTGAGGTTTGGTATCTGGTATTATTAATTTTGTTGCCTCTTTTACAGATTTTTACCACCCTGTGGTGTGTTTTTGCTGTTTTCCTTCCTAATTCTTTTTTGCCTCTCTTCTTCAGGAATTTGCAGGGTTAAATAATAGTTATACAACACTGGCATGTCTCTTTTCAACTTGAAAGATTATGATGCTTTAGTAGACTAATAATTACAATAAGTCTTCTACATCCTCACATAGATACTGGAGCATAGAGTCCATGATCGTTAAAAAAGTTTTCAAAGAGTGTCTGGTTCTTAATTGTAGTCCACTGTTGAAGTCAGGCAAAAATAATTGCAAATACAGGAATTGAGGTTCCAACAAGCAAGCCAGGTTTGCAAGGCACTCTTGTCTTGCAGAATTCTTGTCCTTTTCTCTCGTTGACCCATAAGGAACAATTGTGTTCCTAGTGCAGTTACTGCAGCGTTCTTGTCCTGTTGCTTCTCCCACGCAGTAGACAAGGTAGTGTTTCAGGTACTTGTTTAGTGCTGCACAGCAGGTATTCTTTCCACCTGGAAGGAAAATATTTGAGTTTTGGAGAGATGTAGGTTGAATCATTATCACTGCTAGGACTGATCTTTTTTAGAAAACTGGAAGGCAAGAGTGGTTGTATGTTAGACACAGCAATTTAGAGCTTATTTGTACTGGGGATTGGAACCCTGGTCCTTGCACATACTTTGCAAGTGTTCTACCACTGAGCTGCACCTCAGCTCCTTTTTTATTTTTTTATCTTTAAACAGGGTCTTGCTAAATTATGCAGGCTGCCTCTGGTCTCAAACTTGTAATCCTCCTGCCTCCGCCTCTTGAGTTGCTGGGATTACAGGTGTGCGCTTTCACACCCAGCCATTTATGAGCTCATGATTAGAAAATGTGTGTGTGGGTGTACACATTCTGTAAATTCTTTGTTGTGTGTATTTTGTGTTGTTTTTTGCTAGTATAATTGCTACCACCCTTTTTAAGGCATAGGGACCCACAGTGAGAGGAAATCCTAGGAATGCATCCACGAGTCCATGTTGGTTACAGCTCCCTTTCCTAGAAAAAGCACCTGAAAATACCATATTCACATGTATTGCAGTGGCTCTGCTTGCTAAAAGATGGTAGGAAAGATACTGGAAAGGAAACAGACTAAAAGCCACCTGGCCTCAGAGGAGCGGTTGGAAGCTGTTGACTTTTCTGTAATAAAGGGGTCTTTTTTCTGAAGTTGATTCTGGTAGATTCCAGGTTTTACTCAAGACGTAAATAAGGGAAGGTGTTTCCAGGTCAGAAAGAAAGTCCGTTGAGCAGTAGGTTAAGATCCTACAGTATTGAGACCCATGCCCCTGGCAGGGCTTGTAGTTTTGTGTTGTCCTTTATTTTACTTACAGCTCCTGAGCAAGGACTACCATATAAATTTCCCTGGGCTTTGCTTGCTGTCTTAGGTACCTTCGAGTCGGTCTGACTCATAGCAACTCTCATAGGTTTTCAGTGGCTGATTGTTTTTCAGGATTGCTTCGGGAATGGATTACCACGTCCTTCTCCCATTTTTGTGGTGCTGGAAATCTAATCAGGTCCTCAGTGCAGAGCAGCACTCTACCAACTGAGCTAAACCCTAGCCTTGGGCTTTGCTAGGAAGAATGAAGTTTAAGATCTGAAATAAACAGTTTAGGTCAGGGTACGGTGACTACATCCTGGTTTGCCCAGGACCATCCCAGTTTACACCTTTGGTCCTGGCTTAATTATTGATAGTATCCCCTTTCATGGTGCTGGGTGGAGCACCATGAAACAAGTGGAGCAACAAGTGCTGGTGGAGCACTTGTTCTGTGCTCTCCGAGGACCTGGGTGCGATCCCCAGCACTGCAAAAATGGGAGAAGGATATGACAGTCCACTCCCCAAAACAATCCCAAAACAATCAGCCACTGAAAACCGTATGAGGTTGGACCAATTTGACAGCACCTAACAACAGCAGCAAAATCCCCTTTACTCTTAAAAATGACGCAGTTTGGATAAGTTGAGGGCCATCCAGTCGAGACTGTTGTAGAGTGGAAATTTTCCCTGAAGGGAGAGTCATTGTGTTTTTCCTAAGTGAAAACATTAATAAGGCTGGGCCAGGTGGCCCTCACCTGTAATCCCAGCAACTGACTCAGGAGATGGAGGCAAGAGGCTCACAAGTTGGAGGCCAGAGATAGCCTCCACAATTTAGACCTTGTCTCAAAGTTAAAAAAAAAAAAAAAAAAAAAGGGGCTGGGGATGCAGCTGAGTGATAGAGCAAATTATGTGCAAGGCCCTGGGTTCAACTGTGGGGGAAAAAAAAAGACAAAGATACTCTTTAAAACAGCTTTGGGCTGGACATGTAACTCAATGGTAGAGCGATTTCCTAGTATGCACAAGGCCAAGGTTCAAGCCCCACCACCAATAAATAAATAAGTAAATAAATGAAATTAAGCCTTAGTTGTGATACTTGAGTGTGAGTTGCTTCGTTTATTTATTTGATGTAATTGAGAAGCAGTATTGCCCACTGGTTAAGAGCGCTCATTCTAGAGTAATACTTTTAAAGTCTGGCTCTAAAGCACACTAACTCTGTGATTTTGTGTTAATTAGGAAGTAAAAGAGTTAATTAGCATAATGCTTAGATCATAGTAAGCAGCCCATAAGTATTAGTAATTATTAAGGATGCTACATCTTGTTGTTGTTGTTGTTGTTGTTGTTGTTAGGTGCCGTCGAGTTGGGTCTGACTCATAGCGACCCTCATAGGGTTTTCAATGGCAGATTGTTTGAGGATTGCCTTGGGAGTGGGTTGCCACATCGTTCTCCCATTTTTGCGGTGCTGGGAATCAAACTCAGGACCTCAGAGACTGCAGCACAGTGCTCTACCAACTGAGCTAAATCCCAGCCCTGCTACATCTTACCAGATATTTATTCTGTGGCAGACCTGGTGCTTGGTGCTAAGGAAACAGAAATTATGGTATTCTTCCTGAGAACCTGCCATAGGCATTTTACCTTTAATATAAAGCAGTCTCCTTCTATATACTGAATAATAGGCATCTTTGTACAGTTTAATTCTTCATTGAGATGGCTGTGTCTAGCTATTCCCCTACTGTTGTAACATTGATCACACAGCTACCTTGTCTGACACTCTAACAGATACTGAGAATATGAAATGTGAATAAGAAGGTACTGGCTGTCCTTAGTAGAACCTTATATAGGCATGGTTTTTCAATGTGAGGGACCAATTAATAAATACACAACTTTTAGAGTTTAATATCCTACAACTGGATAGCACTATTTTTAGATAGACTCTCATTTCGTAACCCAGGCTGGCCTAAAACTTACCATCCTCCTGCCTCTGCCTCCCAGGTGCTGAGATTATAGGCTAAATAGAATTTTATATTTTGGATTATCCAGTTAATGCAACAGGCTCATGGGAGTCTACAGCATTGGGGTCATATCATATTCACATTTAGTTTACTTAGATTTAGCTGCAAATACTACTTTCCCTACCTATTAATTCCCTCCCTTTGATCTCCCCCCAAAACAGAGTAGGAGCAAGAATAATTTAAAGGTATGTCAGGCCCCTCAATGAGCAAGATACTCCAATGAGGACGGCAGGTCTGCATTTCCCTCCTGCCTTTCACAGAATGAGCATTTTGTCATTACGTATGATTCCAGTGTTCATAAACATTCTGTTCACCCAGAGTGACTTCTAAACTAAGTCAGCTATTCTGTCTGTTTTAAAATGAAAAGGTTTCTGATTCCATAGAAAAAAATACCTGTGTGCACTTTGCAGTTAGTGTCTTGATACCTAGTGCTGAGAGTTGAGCTGATTTTGGATCCTTGGCCTTATAAGGCAAATCAAAATTAGTGGGAGTCTGAATTCTTACCATTAAGAAGCTCATGATCTAGTTGGAGAAAATATTTGTACTGGAAAGAACATATATAAAGCAGTTCATAGTAAAAGATGGAAGGAGTCATGAAAATGAATGATGGTTGCATGTTAGAATGGTTCCAATTTCAAGGGTCCTGTTCCATTATCCCCATAAACGCAACTATTTTTGTTAAGCAACAAGTCCAGATTAGGAGTTTAGGAAAAAATGGCATTGTTATCATCAGAGGGGATGTGAAGGAATGAAAGTGGTTTATCCATAAAACCTTGGAAATATTGTGATTGAATAGGTGGTAGTGGTGGTTAGGTAGTGGTTGTTAGGTGCCGATGAGCTGGGTCTCACTTCCAGTGACCCTACGTACAACAAAACGAAACATTCCTTGACACTGTGCCATGCCCAGCACTGTGTCAGTGCTTCTCTATTAGTAGAGTTTTTAATGGCTGATTTTTTTGGGGGAGTGGGTTGTCACATCCTCTCATTTTTTTGTGGTGCTAGACATTGAACCAAGGCCTCAGCATGCAGAGCAAGTGCTTTGTTTGTCATTGTTAGGTGCTGTTGAGCCATTGTCTGACTCACAGCGACCCTACGTACAACAGGTGAAACACTGTTGTCAGTGGTTCTCTGCTACTCATAGGGTTTTCAATGGCGGATTGATTTTTTTGGTCCCTCTCCCAAGCCCATAGTATCCGATGTTCCCAGGTGGTCTCCCATCCAAGTACTAACCAGGTCCAGTCCTGCTTAGCTTCTGAGATCTGACAGTATCGGATGCCACAGTGCTACACCTGCAGGGGGACAAGTGCTTAGCTAGCTACAAATCAATGAAAGGTACAAGGATGTTCAGACAGGAGCAGTATTAGAAGCACGAAGCATGGAGGTGTGGATGATCAAGCGAAACTGTTTATTTTTTCACTGGGCCAAGTGTCAGAGGATACAGGTTGGAGTCACAGAGATGAGGGTAATAAGGAACATGACCAGGGTCTTTACAAGTTAAGATAAAGTCTCTTGACAATTGCCTGTGCCACCTCCTTCTCATAATGACAGCATGGAGACCCTTTTAGATTGCTGTCTACCTTACCTCATAATAACACTAAAGTTGTGGATTTTATTGAAAAAAAACCTGTTTGAAAATGCTTTTTCTGTTTAAAAATCAGATATGGCTACATGATTACTTTGTAAACCTTTGTGGGAGATCTGTGATGTAATAGAGGCTAGCAACAGGAGTCAGGGACCCAGGGTTTTGGCACCAGTCTGTCATTTGCTAGCGCTTTGACCATAATCAAATTGCTTCACCTCTCCAACTCTTGATTTCCTCTCCTCTAAAAAGTTAGACCAGAATTGTAGGGTTTTTTTTGGTGGGGGCAGTATTTGGGGGTTGAACCCAGGCTTCATACAGACTTTTGTGAGTGCTCTGCTATGCCCCTAGCCCATTTTTATGTTTGTTTTTATTTTGAGACAGGATCTCGCCAAGTTATGCAGGCTGCTTGTGGCTTTGAATTTGCCCCCCTCCTGCCTCCACCTCCTGAGTCACTGGGATTACAGGTGTACGCTCCCAAACCTGGCTGGAATTGGAGTATCTATGCTATACTTTTATTATTAATGAAACTTTTTATATATGAAACTTTATTCAAAACCCTATATATGAAACAAAGCTGATGTGCTTAATGGGGGTTAGAGAGCTAGAAGCCCCAACTTTTTTACCCAGTCCCTCCTCCAAAGTTCTTCCCCAGAGGTTCCCCCCGCCCCCTGTACTGGCAGTTGAACCCAGGGCCTCGTGCTTGCACGATTTGCAAGTGCTGTACCGCTGAGCTGCACCTCTAGCCCATTGTTTTACTTTTTGAGACAGGATCTTGCTAAATTATGCAGACTACCTCTAGCCCCGAATTTGTGATCTGCCTGCCTCTGCCTCCTGAGTTGCTGGGATGACAGGTGTGCCTGGCTCTTCCCCAGAGTTTTAAGGCTCAGAAGAACCCTGGTTTAGATCCTAAAGGTCTCTTCTAGAATTTAACATTTTCTGATTCTTGTATCAATAAAACAAGTAGAATTTCTTGACAGTGTTGAGGAGATAATATATTACTAAATGTAACACATACTTACTGCACACTTACTCTGCAGAAGATGTGACTGGGTACAAGTAGGCAATATGAAGACAAAGCCAGGTCCTCCTTCAAGAGTATCTTTAGTGAGAGAGGACAAGGGAGAGTTTCTGTGATTTTTTATAAATCAATTCATATAGAGTAGCAATTCAAGTCAACATTATTTTCCCTAAAAATTGTTATGAAAATTTAAAAAAATGAAAACGAGTATGTGTTAATTCTACAAGAATTTTAAAATTTTTGTTCCATTTACTTTTTGGGTGGGAGATAGCTGTACATGTGGTGCTACAATCTAAAAGGAACAGAGAGCTACGAACTACTGTGCTTGTCTTCCCAGTTTTGTGTTTGGAAGGAATCACTATGACCAGCTTCTTCCAGGTAGATGCAGTTTTTAGAAGCATTTGGAAGTTTATGGGTGTATTAGTGTCCTTTGGCTATTGGAACAAATTACCACACCCTACATGGCTTTATGAATGACAGCCAAAATGAATCCAGTGCCTGTGTTTTCCAGCTACTTGGGAGGCTGAGGCACTTGGGTTGCTTGAGTCTAGTCTGAGGCCAGCCTGGGCAACATAGCAAAACACCATCTCAAAAAAACAGAAGAGTGAAAACAGCCAGGAATGGTGGCACATGCCTGTAATTCCAGCACTCAGGATGCTGAGGCAAGAGGATCCCAAGTTCTAGACCAGCCCGGGATACATAGCAAGACTCTGTCTCAAAAAACCAAAACCCAAAACACCCCCCCGCCCAAAAAAATGAAGAAGAAAAAGAAAGAAAACAAAAAAGAAATGTCTTCTCTCTTGTTGTAGGGGCGTGAAGTTTGAAATTTAGCAGCAGTCAAGAAATCAAAAGATGCATTGCTTTGGGGAAAGCTGTGGCAAAAGTCTCTTTAGAGTATTGAAAAGTAAAGATGTCACATTGAAGACGAAGATGCACCTGACTCATGCCATAGTATTTTCAGTCACATCATATGGTTGTGAAAGCTGGACATTGAACAAGGGAGGCAGGAGAAGAATTGATGATTTTGAATTATGGTGCTGGAGACGAATACTGACCATACCATGGACTGCCAAAAGAAGCAACAGATCTATCCTAGAAGTGGTGCAGCCAAAGTGCTCCTTGGAAGCAAGGATGGATAGACTGTGTCTTATGTATTTTGGACATATAGTCAGGAGGGACCAATCCCTGGAGAAAGACATCATGTTTAGGAGAGTGGCAGGTCAATGTAAAAAATGAAAACCCTCTACCAGATGGATTGACAAAGTGTCTGCAACAGTGGGCTTAAACATAAATAAGATTGTGTGCCTGGCACAGAATTGGGGAGGGTTTCGTTCCGCTGTACATAGGGTTTCTTTGAGTAGGACTCAACTCAATGGCACCTAACAACAACAGTCTATAGTCAAAGTTGGCAGGGCCACACTCTTGAGAGGAGAATCCTTTCCTTGCCAATTCCAGCACATGGTGCCTGCCACTGTTCTTTGTCTTGTGTTCAAATCATTCATTTTCTTTGTTTTTTGTTTGGTTGGTTTTGTTTGTTTGTTTTTGTTTTCACAGTACTATGGGGTTGAACCCAGGGCCCCATGCATGCTTTGCAAGCGCTATACTGCTGAGCTGCACCCCCAACCCCCTCCCTTCTTTTTTACTTTATATTTTGAGACAGGGTCTCATTAAGTTATACAAGGTGCCTCTGGCCTCTAACTTGCAGTTGTCCTACCTCTGCCTCCTGGGTAGCTGGGATTACAGGTGTGCACCACTGCTACCAGCTTATTTTTTTAAGACAGAACCTCACTATACAGCTCAGGCTGGCCTGGAACTTGCTATATAGCCCAGGCTGGCCTCAAACTCAAAATCTTCCTGCCTCTTCCCCCCAGTGCTGTGATTACAAGTGTGAACCACCACACCCAACTCACATCCTTAATTTTCAAAGCAAACATCTTGAAATTTCTCTCAGTCTGCAGGTGACCTTCCTCTGTGTGTGTGTTGGGGGAGGGGGCTGCGCGTGTATGTTTGACGTCTCCCCTGCCTAGTTTGTTTCAGTACTAGGGGGCTGAACCCAGGACACTGTGCATACTTCTGCATGTGCTGTACCATTGAGCTGCGCCCCTAGCCCCTTTTGATTTTTTTTACCTTGAGACAGGGTCTTGCTAAGTTTCACAGGGTGTCTCTGGCCTCCAATTTGTGATCCTCCTGTCTTCCAGCCTCCTGAGTCACTGAGATTACATGTGTGAGCCACCGTGCCCAGTTTGCTCTGTTTTATAGGAATGTCATTACATGTCATTATATTGGGGCTCATCTGGAGAATTCAGGGTTATCTTACCTCTCATTTTGAGATCCTTAGAATCACACCCACAAGGGCTTTAGCATTGAAGGTAACATTCACAGATACCAGGGATTATGGGGTAAACTTTTTTCATCCTTGTATAGTGATAAATAGCACACTGTACACACTTTACTAGACCTCAGTGAAAAACTGAAATAACCTCAAGGTCGGTTAATTCGGGACTAGTTAAATAAACTATGGTACATTCAGAGCATGGAATCAGATATAACCACTAAGAAGCATGAAGTGGGAATAGTGACTTGGAACCATACTTTTGCAGTTATTTTGAGACAGTCTCTCACTATGTAGCTTCAGCTGGCCTGGAACTCCCTATGTAGATCATGCTGGCCTTGAATTTGGTGTGAGCCTCCTGCCTCTCCAGGGCTGGGATTACAGGTGTGCACCATCATGCCTGGTGGAACCATACTAATTATAAAGTAGGAAAAAGCAAGTTGCAAAGTGCATATGAATAAAGTGAAAATGTGGAAAGAGATGGCAGACTTAAAAATGGCTTCGCCAAGGGAGTAGGAAAGAGACTCTTTGGCTTTTTGTTACTTCTGTACTGTTGGAAGTTTTACATGAACTTTGTAATAATTCTGTGTATTTTAGAAGCTACAAGAAAATGGACTTGTATTGGATTTTTCTGGGTGAATTATGTCGCTGAAGTAATAGACGAATGTGAAAATTTCACCTTTTTTGTTTTGTTTCCCAGATAGCAGACCCTACGTTAGCTGAAATGGGAAAGAACTTGAAGGAGGCAATGAAGATGCTGGAGAACAGTCAGAGGTGAGTATGAAGGGCAGAAGCCACTCTGTTGAACATGTCCAACCTGTTTTGAAACTGGTGGCTCTGGTTTCCTTCTGTTAATGATACCTCCTGTCTCCAGAACATCACACGTAGTTTCTGTTGACTTGAAAATTGGCATATGTCTTGGGTGGAAAGTGATTTGTAGTTAAAGGATTTTGAAATTGAAGGGGAGGACTTATAAGATTCAGTTTTATCTATTAAGTATGTCATTTAAGCCAGGTGTGGGTGGTACACACTTGTCATCTCAGCCCTGGGGAGGCTGAGGCAGGAGGATGGCAAGCTCAGGGTTGGCCTGGACTATGTAGTGAGATCCTATCTCGCCCCACACCCCACAAAAAATGTTTTATTTACATGATATATTGATTGGAGTCTGTAAATGCTGTTTACTATCGATTCAGGTCATCTAGGGCCTTAATTTTGGCTGGGATTTAGCTCAGTTGGTAGAGCACTGCGCTGCAGTGTCTGAGGTCCCGAGTTCAACTCCCAGCACCGCAAAAAATGGGAGAAGGACCAGGCAATCCTGAAACAGCCATTGAAAACCCTATGATGGTCGCTATGAGTTGGATACCGACTTGACGGCACCTAACAACAACAACAAGGGCCTTAATTAACCAAAAAGTGCGTTGGAATGGGTTTTTTGTGTCTTTTTCTGAAACTCCAAACTATATCCAAAACTGGGGTCTAGGGAGATGTGGTAAATGTGTTTCAAACCCTGCATCAGTCACTAAGAGGGTCTAGGTCATGTTTGCATTGTCAAATGTTAGAAATGTGATGTGATAAAAGCAAATATTTTTTACCTTTTCTTTATATTAGAAGAGTGGATGAGGAAAATGGAAAGAAGCTTGTGTCAGAAGATATTCCAGGGCCACTCCAGGGCAGGTAGGTGGCAGTGAAGATTATTGGTACTTTTAGTTAAAATGTAAGGTTTTCTTTTTTTGTTGTTGTTTTGTTTTGTTTTGTTATGAGACAAGTTTTTATTAACTTGCCCAGGCTGCCATTAAACTCATGATCCTCTTTTACTTGCAAGTTTAGTTTGAGCACAGAGAAAATTTAAATATGTGTAGTGGAATAGAAAACTGAAATGCCATTGGCCGATTGGTGATTATGCTGAACCTTCCCATTTCTTTCCCATTCAGAATGTCATGACCCCCTGACTGAAAAACCATGCACTATTTTGTAATTATAACTGAAATATCATTTTAGGTTCATCTTGAAACCTATAATCTGTTCAGGAGCCTGAGTTTTATTGTGAGAGAGATGTTAATTTGGACTTACCATTTTTTAGCCAGGCACTATGACATATGCTTTTAATCCTAGTGACTCAGGAAGCTGAGGCAAGAGGACTGCTAGTTTGAGGCCAGAGGCATCCTTGTGCAACTTAGCAAGGCCTTATCTCAAAATGGAAAATAAAAAATGGGGCTAAGGGTGCAGCTCTGGTAGAGCACTTTCCTAGCATGTACAAGGTCCTGGATTCAATCCCATATACTGCCCCCCCAAAAAAAAGAAAGAAAAGAAAAACATCACCATTTTCATAATACAGTAAATGAGAGGGAAATGTCAACCTTAATCATTGCTTGGCAGAATGGTTTATTTTTTGGCAACTAAAGTGAATGTGTCAAGTCTCTGTGGTTTGAACTAGCCTGGAGAAAATAGTAGCTGACTATAGTTTTCACAAGATGCTAGCAGTCAATCTGGAATTAAAGTCCCAGCCCAGCTTCCTTGAGACAAACGTATTTTTTTCTTTTATAACCAGGAAACTGCATATAAGTCAACAGTACAACTCCCTTGAATTATTTGACCTGAGTATGAATTGTATAAGGTTACAAAAGCAAAGGATGGAAGAAGGATCACAATGTACCAACAACTGTCATATCTAATTCATCTGTACCACCAGTGTTTTAGAACAATCACTCCTACCTGCAGCATCAATTGTGCTGAAGTACTTCCCGCCACTCAGAATAGGAAGCAAATCTCTAAGTCTCCTTTTCCCAGGCCTAAAGGCAACAAAAGGGTTTAAGATTTATTTCTTCTTCTTATACAGAAGTTTCCCTAGAACATCTGAAATTCTCAGGATGGCAGCACATTAAAACCGTGGCTTAGGAGTAGTCACACTTGATAATGCCGATAGGCAATATCCGAGACTCATAGGCAATATCCGAGACTCATACTATGCCAGGCATAGCATCAAGTGATTTGCAAGCTCTGTCTGAATGCATCCTCCCCCTTGTGTAAAGTTCAGATAGCTTGCTCGAGGTCACCAAGCTGGCACCCAAGTGTGCCTCAAGTTCTCCCTGCCCCAATCTCCACATGGTTTGAGGACCAGAGCACCTATCACTTAAAGGTCAATACTTCCGGGAGAATGGGTTTGTAAGCATTGTTTTTTGTTGCTTTTGTTTTGGCTTGCTTTGTTTGGTTTTGAGATAGGGTGCTACTGTGTAGCCCAGGCTGGCCTGGAACTCACTATGTAGACCAGACTGGCCTCAAACTTGGCTTAAGCCTCATGCCTTGGCTTCTGACATGGTGGGATTCCAGGCAGGTGCTCCCTCGCTTGGCTTATCTTAATTTTTTTGAGACAGTCTTTCTGTGTAGTCCAGACTGGCCTTGAACTTGCCATGTTCTTGCCTCAGACTCCCAAGTGCTGGGATTATGGGCGTGAACCACCATGCCAGACCTTTGAGTATTGTTTTGATAGTGCTGCTTTCTTGAAAAATTTTATTAGTTATCATCTTATTAGTAAAAATAATATTTTGACATTACACGCATCCCAGGTTGCCTTGCCATTGCTCACTGCTTCAGCTATTTGTTTTCTTGTAAGTTCCCACCTCTTCCTGTATTGAGCAATTAGTAGGATATCTTGGGTAGAAATAAATCTATTTGCATTCTCAGTGGATCTCACGTTTCCCAGTTTGAGGAGGAGCTGGGAACAAATGATGCTTGCTTTACATGTTTAAGGCTGTAAGTATACAAGACTCCTGCGTCGGGGAGAATAGGACATGCCCGCGGCATTGCTCTTCCTGCTTTTGTGACCTTAGATCTTACAAAGACTTCTGGTTCCGCAAATGTGCTAATTAACATCAGCCTGCTCTGTCTCTCCTCCAAGGTTCAAATGGCCGCTGCAGAAATGCTGCTAGAGCAAGTCTGCTGAATTTTATTAATTTATTTTTGGTGGTACTGGTGATTGAATCCTGGGCCTTCCACATGCTAGGGAGGCACTCTGCCCCTGAGCTAGATCACCAGCCCTTTGTAACATTTTGAGATAGTCTGGCCAAGTTGCCCAGGCTGGCATTGAATTTGGGATCCTCCTGCCTCAGCTTCCTGAGTAGCTGGGATTACAGTCATGCAACACAACACCCAGCTCTGGGACTGGTGGAATTTTTAAAAATCAAACTCCTGCCAGGCGCGGTGGTGCATGCCTGTAATCCCAGCAACTCAGGAGGCACAGGCAGGAGGATTGCAAGTTCGAGACCAGAGGCAGTCTATGTAATTTATCGAGACCGTGTCTCAGAAAGTAAAAAAATGGGCTGGGGTTGCAGCTCAGTGCTACAGCACTTGCAAAGGATGCAAGCGCAGGGCCCTGGGTTCAACCCTGAGTACCGCAAAAAAAAAAAAAAAAAAAAAAAACCCTTGTATTTAGGTAGAAGAGTTAGTCACAAGCTAAGATTATATTCTGAATTCAGTTTATACTCTGAGAGGTTCTTTTTTAAGTGTAAACTCTCTCAGAACGCATTCTTTCTCTTGTAGATGGCCACCAAATTTTTAAAGAACCCAAACTTTTCCTGCAGAGAGCTTAGATGAGAGTAGGGATGCGTGCACTCTCAGAACATGCCAGGGTCTGGCGTGGTGGTTCATGCCTGGACTAGCAGTCTGTCCCCTCTTTTCGTTCTGCAGTGGGCAAGACATGGTGAGCATCCTCCAGCTAGTTCAGAGTCTGATGCACGGAGATGAAGATGAGGAGCCCCAGAGCACCCGGTAATGACTGCTGTCGGCAGCTTCCCTTTGAAAGTCTGTGTGTTCTGTCTGTTCTCTCTTCTCTTCTTGAGACAGGGTCTCACCGTGTTGCCCAGCGTGGCCTGGAACTTGGGATTCTCCTGTCTCAGCCCCCTGAGCGCAAACTACAGGCGTGCCCCACCACACCTGCGGAAAGCCTGAATTCCAGAATTCAGGAGTGACTGTGTTCTGACAAGTGGTTCAAAGAAGAAATTGTATTTTATTAAGAGATACAAGTAAACTTAAAATGTTTATTTTCTCTTCTCAGAAAACATTTATGTATTTTAGGTAATGTATTTTTGTAAAAGAAAAGCATTTCGTAAAATTAGATCTTAGTGTTTTTATGGTGTCGAATCTTAAGTGGGATCCACCAGAACTGAAGTGCTGTCTGCTTTTCTGCTTCCACCTGGGCTCCTAAGAATTGCTGCAGGTGAATTCATTGGTGGCAGCCCATGTTTTGTTTATTCATTTATCTAGCTATTGGATTCCATTTTGTCTTTAGTTCTTTTTATTTAATTTTCTTATGGTAAGTAATGAATTTTCATTGTTCAGAATTCAGAAGATAAGCCAAGCATGGTGGTGCACACCGTTAGTCCCAGAAGATGGGAGGCTGCGGCAGGAGAGTTGCAAGTTCAAGGCCAGCCTGGGCTGCATATCGAGACAATATGTCAAAAACAAAAGTTCAGAGGATAAGAAAGGCTGCACAAAGACAGTTTTCCTTTCTACCTCTGCCTCCGTGTTTGGTTCTCTTCCTTAGCAGTGACCAGCGTTTCTAGTTCCTTATGGGCTCTTCCACAGGTGGTCTGTGTGTGCATAAGCAGCACATCCACACTCACTGTTCCAGTCCATAAGTACTACACACCTGCTTTTTTCTCTACAGTGTGGAGTTCACTGCATTGCACTGCACAAGGAGGTTTCTCTTTGTTAAGAGCTACTTCCTGTCACTTTGAACAGGTGAACCATATTTAGTCTGTGGTTCATATTTAACTGATACAAATACTGCTGCAGCCAGTAGTTAGGGGCACTGTGTCACTTCTCACAGAGACAGGTGTATCTGGGGGGTCAAGTCCTACAAGTGGGGTGGCTAGATCAGATAGTGTGTGCATTGGGAATTTTCATAGTGTGCCCAGTTTTCCTCCTTGGAGCGGAGCCAGTTCACAGTTCACCAGCAGTGTATGAGAAGACCTCTTTTCCCACAACTTTACCTGTAAAGTTAAAAAACTTAAAAGATCTTTGAGAAGTGAGAAGTCATGATCTGATAAGTGAGAAATTGATAAATGAAATATTGCATCATAATTGAATGTTTTTCTTATGAATCAGGTTAAGTGTCTTTAAGTATGTTTCAAGACTTGTATTTCCTTTTCTAAGAATTGTCTGACCTTTGTCCGTGATCCTATTCAGTTAAGTTATAAACTTACTTCTTGTTATTTATAGTTATTGTTTATAAGGGAAATGAATTCATCCATTTGAATACAAAACAACAGCCCCCTTGCATTTACTGTGTTATTTTCTATTTTGTTTTCTTTTTTATTTTTGAGACAGGGTGTTGCTGTGTTCCCAGGCTGGTCTTGAACTCAGGATCCTACTGCCTTAGCCCCCCCAAAGTGCTAGGATTATGCTATATTATTTCTAGTGACTATTTTAATGCAGGAAGTTGGTCTTTAAGAGTGTGTGTGTGTGTGTGTGTATGTGTATTTGCAATGCTTGGGATTGAAGATCTTTAACACTTTAAAAGAAGTTTTCTGGACTGTTTGTGGGGAGAAATGAGATCAGTAGGAGGGGAAAAGAGAGCCACGAGAGGGTAATGGGGGAGTGAGTATTAGCAGTATGCAATGATATGCATGTGTAGAAATGTGATATGAAGCCCAATAATTTGTATACTAACTTAAAAAGTTACTAATAAGAGCCGGGCGTGGTGGTGCAGGCCTGTAATCCCAGTGGCTTGGGAGGTGGAGGCTGGGGGATCGCAAGTTCAAGACCAGAGGAAGTCTGCGTAATTTATCGAGACCCTGTCTCAAAAAGTAAAAAAAAACAAGGGCTGGGGTGCAGCTCAGGGGTCCAGCACGTGCAAAGCATGCAAGCGCAAGGCCCTGGGTTCAACCCCCAGTACCACCAAAAAAAAAAAAAACAGTTACTAATAAAGAAAGCCTGCAGCCATACCACTGTGGTGTCCAATCCCATCAGATCTCAAAAGCTGAGTAGGGTCGGATCTGGGTAGTCCTTAGATGGGAGACCGCCTGGGAACACCAGATGCCGTAGGCTTGGGAGAAGGACCTGGCAACCCAGTTCCCAAAACAATCAGCCATAGAAAACTCTATGAATAGCAGAGAAGCACAGTAGTACTGTTTTGCCTATTGTACATAGGGTCTCTGAGTTGGACACTGACTTGATGGCACCTAACAACAACAATAAAGAGGAAAAAAAGAAAACATTGTTATTAATTTATTTTTTAATTATTAATTTTTTATTTTGTGGTTGGGAGTTGAATCCATTGTCTCGCACATCCTTTGCAAATGCCCTACCACTGCACTGCACTTCCAGCTTCTTTGTTTTTAATTTTTTGTTTTGAGACAAGGTTAGACAGGCTACCTCTGGACTCCTGAGTTGCTGGGATTGCAGGCACTCTGGCTAATGATGCTATATTAAAACATGAAGTTTTAAAATTCTTATTTCATCTATCAGTATGCCAGACTTCGTAAATCAAGTATCTGCTAGGCCCACTTCTTTCATTTGATAGCTAAAATTATCATTTTCTCAGGCTCTTGGGAGATGTGTGAATCTCTAAATTTCCTGTGTGTTGTTTACACTTATGCTTTAAAATTTCCTTTGAAACTTTCAAAGGCATCAGAACTTTGCAACATTGAAATGTCTGTTGTAAATGAAGTGATATATTATGATATATATGATTTACATATAAAAATTGTATTAAAAGTGTTTTCTTATTTCTGCCTTATTTTCTTATTTAATTATTTATTTATTTATTCAGGGGTCAAACTTAGGGTCTTACTTATAGGTAGGCAAGTGTTCTACCATTGTGCTACATCCCCAGCTTCTCCTCTGTAGTTCCTAAGGCTGTTTTTTAATTTAAAAAATATTTTAGGAGGGCTGGGCAAGGTGGTGCAGGCCTGTATAATCCCAGCAACAGAGGAGGCGGAGGCAGGAGGAATGCAAGTTTGAGGCTGGAGGCAGCCTATGCAATTTAGTGAGACCCTGTCTTAAAAAATACAAAAGGAGCTGGGGTGCCTCTCAGCGGTGGGGTGCTTGCCTACATATATGAGGCGCTGGGTTCAAACCCCCTAGTACTGGGAAAGAAAAAAAAAACACTATACCATATTCTGAGCCAGGTGTGGTGGCACACGCGTGTAATCTTAATGACTTTGAGAGGATGAGGCAGGAGGATTGTGAGTTCAAAGCAACTTAGGGAGACCTTGTATCAAAATAAAAAAGGGGCCTGAGGGTGCAGCTTAGTGGTAGAGCATTTGCCTAGCATGCCCGAGGTCCTAGGTTCAACCCCTGAATACTGCAAAAAAAAAAAAAATTTTTTTTGGATGAAATTATTCAAAAGCAGTTTGTATATTCTCAGTAAAAAGAGGGATATTATTTATCTTGTAGGACTCAAATTTTAAAAATATTTTTTCCCCAAACTTCTCAGTGAATTTTCTGAATTTATCTGAATTTCTGCTTTGTGGGATATTAAGTGGATTTCAAGTCTGACACATTTCTGTACAACACTGTACTATATCTCTGTTTCCTTTTCTATGTTTTGAGTCTAATGCTTTTTTGTTTTTTTTTTTAATCTAACAAATTTTCTTTAACAGAGTCCAGAATATTGGAGAACAAGGTCATATGGCTTTATTGGGTCACAGTCTGGGAGCTTACATTTCAACTCTAGACAAAGAGAAGCTGAGGAAACTTACAACTAGGATACTTTCAGACACTACCTTATGGCTATGCAGGATTTTCAGGTAAAAACATGAGTTATCGGTTGCCAATAAACGTATTTATAAGTCAGACACAGACTGGGATCTTTTTGCTGGAGCTGTAGTTGGATTCACATTTGCCTCCTAGAAGGGTTACTGACCCTCACCATGTCTGTTTTGTCATGTGTTAAGCTAGGAGAGCCGAGTATGTGTTTTATGGCACTATCGTGAGGATTAAATGAGCTCTTGTAAAGAACTGAGGCTAGATGCACCATATGTTTGATAGTGTCAGCAGTTACTTATCCTCAGTACTTGTTTTCCAAGTTGGCATGTTAATAGAAGCTAGACCAATGATCTGGGTCATACTTTTAATCGTCAGATACTCCCTTCTCTAGGAGATTGAGAAGCGTAAAAAAAAAACCCAAGCATATTAGAATAAACACAAAACAGCCTGAGGAGCATTTTTGACACTTTTGTTTATTTTGCATGTTTTGGGGCTGAAACTTTGCTACCAACCATGCCTGCATCATCCAGTGCTGGCCTTCTTGTAGAATAAGCTAGCACGATCATCCTCAGGCTTTTTGTGTCTAGGGAGCGCCCAGTCTCTGGTTTCATTATTTCTGCTCTTTCTGGAGTTGGGTGTACCTGATAGATCCTGGCCTCTCTCTGTACAGTCTCCAGCTGTAGCAAGCTGTCAGCCATTTAATATGAGGTGGTTTTACCTACCTTTCCTCTCTGCCTGGTGTAGAGCAGTGGTCCCCCACCTTTTTTGGCACCACGGATCAGTTTCCTGGAAAACAGTTTTTCCAGGACAGATGGGGAATAGGTTCAGGATGACTCGGGTGCATTACATTTATTGTGTAAATACAGATGAAACTTCTCCCTCTCCATGTACTTAGTGTCCACTGTAGAGCCCAGTTCCTAACAGAGCACAGATTAGTGTCAGTATGGCCCAGAGTTAGGGACCCCTGATCTGGATGGCAGTGTCTGGCTTAAGAGGAGAACTACTTGCTCCCATGGTTTTAAGATTGACACATAAAATCAGAATTAACCAGAAATTAGAGTATGTTAATACATAGAATCTCTTAATAGGTATGAAAATGGCTGCGCTTATTTCCATGAGGAAGAAAGAGAAGGACTCGCCAAGATCTGCAGGCTTGCCATTCATTCTCGATATGAAGACTTTGTAGTGGATGGATTCAATGTGTTATACAACAAAAAACCTGTCATATATCTTAGTGCTGCTGCTAGACCTGGCCTGGGCCAATACCTTTGTAATCAGGTAATGTGGTCTAAGGCAGATGCTTTAGAGGAACAATGTCACGTGGCTTGTTTTTGTTCTGCAGTGCTGGAGAGCAAACCCAGAGGCTCCTAGATGCGAAGCAAGCATTGCATCCTTGAGCTACAACCCTAATATTTTGTTGAAACTTTTAAAGCATGTAGATGTATTTCTGTAGCTGCTGTTCTGTCAAGTTCAAAGAAAGATGCTCTTCTGTGCTTGCTCTGTTGTTATTAAAAAATACCACCAACCTAGGCTACATAGTGAGACTCAGTCTGAAAAAAAATTATGGAATTTAGAAATAACGTGGTATATATATTTGTGTATAGAGGTGACCATAGTCAACATTTTGCTGTATTTCTGTCTGAACTTTAATCAAAGGGAATGTGGCTGTTTTTACATGGTTGTATCTAGCTTTTTTTCACTTGTTATAACAGGAGAATTATCATGTTTTAACAGTTCTTCAGAGTAAAGTGTATTTTAAATATCTTCATGATAATTCCTTCCCTTTTGGGGAAAGGTTATCCGTTCACGATAACTGTTTCCCTTTTGGACAATTACAGGATTTCTATCCTCTTGTTTCTGTGACCACTTTGAGGTAGTATGTCTTTATTATGGACATCTTTGTATATAAAACTTTTTCTAAATTTAAGGTTCTGTTTCTCTGATAGATTTTCAGAGTCAATCTAGAATTATGAGATCAAAGAGCATTACCATTTTTAAAGTTCTTAATATCTGTAGCCCACTTAGGGGACTGCCTTGACATAAGAAATTGTTAGTGCTCTTAGCCAAGAATAGTGAATAGAGAGCCTATTGGGCTGGCAGGTTGATGTAAAATACAGAGGAAACTTAGGGACTTAAGCTGATTCTGAGCTGTGAAGACTGATGGCAAGAAATTGTGTCCTGTTCTTGAGGGTATACAGAATAGAGAATGTCATAATGTTCCCATAGAAACCTGAAATAAATTACATGCGTGCCTTCTGCAAGCCATGCTCTTGTGGACTCGAAGCTGTCTGAGACAGCAGTCCGAACCTCAGAAGATGTGTGAGTATTCGGTTAAGTGAGAAAAGCAGGGGCAGAACAGTGTAAGACAGTCATGTTCATGTTTTTAAAAATATATACATGCTTACGTACATACTGTGTTTTATATCCAGAAAAATAGATTTAGCTAAGTATGTGTGTGTGCACGTGAAATGCCCAGAAGGGTAGATGGGTGATTTATTTGCACTTAGAATGTTCTTCTTTTGTTGTACTGTGAATTGAACCCAGGGCCTCATGCACGGTAGGCAAGCATTTTTCTACTGAACTATGCCCCCGCACTTCTTTATTTTATTTTGTGAAAGGGTCTTGCGATCCTCTTGCCTCAGCCTCCTGAGTGCTGGGATTGTGGGCATGTACCACCACCCCCAGCTCACTTAGGAAATTTTTAAAGAAATCCTTTAAGGAGAAAAATTTTACTTTTAAATGCTACTGAGTCTTACTTATATAGAACAATATGCTACAACTGTTTACAGTTCCTAAAACTACAAACGCTCATGAATTGGGAAGCTAAAAATGAAGAATATAAAATTACTTTGACAGTAACTGTCTCCATCCATAACACTGACTTTGCTTCTCTTAAGAAATGTACATCTGCTAATCCATATGTATTACTTTTTAAGTGTGGGCGGGCCCAGAAATAAGATATTGTTCTTTGAATGCCTTTAGTTGGTGTTATTTACCAATAGTGCTTGGAGGAAAAATCCTAAATTATCCCCCTCCCCAGTGCTCAGGACTCAGTGGTTCTTTGTTTGGAAAAGTTTTTGTTGTTGTTATTATTGTTTGATGTATTCTAGAATATACTAAAGTTAGTTCCTTGACTCAATTTAGAAAAGTTTACATTGTAGGGGAGGGGCTTAACTCTCCAAATGTACTTGAACATCTGTTTATAATCTAAGAATTCCTGAAGGAAGAGTTTTGGGGTTTTTTTTTGTTTTTTTGTTTTTTTTGTTTTTTTGTTTGTTTTGTATTTTTTAGATAAGGTCTCACTATATTATATAATCCAGGCTGTCCTTGAACTCTGGATCCTCCTGCCTCAGCCTCCCGAGTGCTGAGGTTGTAAGCACGTGCTGTCATAGCCCGTTCCAGCTGAGATTTATTTTTGAGTGAATAGTTGTGGCTTGCCACACCCTTGGTGTTTCACAGTCCTAAGAGAATGCAGATCTTTCTTCTAAACCTTCCTGTTTCTTCTTGTAGCTTGGCTTACCCTTCCCCTGCTTGTGCCGTGTGCCCTGTAACACTATGTTTGGATCCCAGCATCAGATGGTGAGCTCTCCTTTTGGCTTATATAATTATCAAGAATTGCATTTTGAAATTGTGTCTTCCTTTCAACTGAAGTTCTGTTTGCTGGCCTTCAGATCATCATTGGCTTATTCATTTGTTGTTTTGGTCTTCGCGTTGTGAAACACAGACTTCTGTGTTTGTCCATTTCTTTGGAAATTACGTTTTCTTTAAATACAGATGTTTAGAACTAGGTAAGTGTTGGCCTGGCAAATGTTCAGTTTTTACCTTTAATCTCATTTAACTGATTTTTCTAATGAGGCGTCAAGAAAAAATTTGATTTTGGTATCTGTGATTAGGGTAAATAAAAATTATCAAGAAGAATTGATTTGAGTGATTAATTTTGAGAGTCATCTGTACTTATTTTAGAAGTCCTAGTTTTTCATTGTATAACATTAATGGTGCTTGTCTCATATTTCTGTGGTTTGTTGGTCTTAGGATGTTGCCTTTCTGGAGAAACTGATTAAAGATGATATAGAACGAGGAAGACTGCCCCTGTTGCTTGTCGCAAATGCTGGTAGGTATCATAAACCTGAATCTTCAATTTTGGACACATAAGAAGGATACTAAGTACTTCGTCTCAAAAGACCAACTCTTAAGAAATGTTTCTGTGCCATATATTTAAGATAATTTGTTATCTCCATAGTGGTGAAAATTATAATATATAGTTAACTCTTTGGATTTTCAATTGCTGGTGTGTTTTTGGAGTGTGTGTGTGTGTGTGTGTGTGTATGTGTCTATACTTTTTCATTTAGGTTGTAAGTGTTTCGCTCTCTTTTTCATATACTTCCTTTCTAGATTGAATTTTAAAATATTACTTAAATACCCACCTTATAGATAACAAGTCAACCATCACTTTCTATTTGACTTATTGTAT
This sequence comes from Pedetes capensis, assembly GCA_007922755.1. Classification (NCBI taxonomy): domain Eukaryota; kingdom Metazoa; phylum Chordata; class Mammalia; order Rodentia; family Pedetidae; genus Pedetes; species Pedetes capensis. The sequence continues at coordinate 69,684 of VMDO01000451.1, forward strand.
TGAATTCAACATTATACTTGAGTCCTAGAGAGTATATAATAAGGCAAGAAAAATAAATGATGTATGGATAAGATTTGTCTTCATTTGCAGATGGCAAGATTGTATAAAGTCTTAAGGAAACTAAAGCAAAGCTACTGGATAAAGTTGCTGGATTTCTACCTAGTAGCAATGAACAACTAAAACTTGAATTTAAAATTTATAAGAGTATCAAAAAATGAAAACTTCATTGATAAGTTTAAGAAAAAACATACGTAGTATCTCTACATAGAATATTGCTGAATGAAATTTAAAAAGACTCAAATAAATGGAATGATATACTGTGTGCATGGGTTGGAAGACTATCATTAAGTCATTTCTTCCTAAACTAATCTACAGATTCAACTCAACTCCTATCAGAATCTCAGCAGGCTATAATTTCTTATAGATGTTAATAAGCTAATTCTAAAACAGATACGGAAGTACCAAGGATCTAGGAATAATAAAAGTAATTTTGAAAAAAAAATTGGAAGACTTATCCTATGTGCCTTCAAGACTTGCAGTAAAGCTACAGATAGGGGCTGTAGGTATAATTCAGTGATAGAAGACCTGTTTGGCATTTGTGAGGCGCTGGGTTCAACCCGCAGCACAAAAAACAAACAAAAAAAAAAACTAACTACAAATAATTAGGACTGTGAGAATAACTGGAGGGAATTGAATCGATAATTTAGTAATAGACTCGTGACATCTATGGTGATTTAGTTATTAACAAAAATGTCAAGGTAATTCAAGGGAGAAATAATAATCTTTTCTACCAGTGGTCTTAGGACAATTAGATATCCACATGGGAAAAAACTGACCTTAACCCTTAATTCGCTCTGTATATAAAAGTTAATTATAAATAGCTTATAGGCCTAAACCTAAGAGTTAAGATAATAAAACTTCCTAGAAGAAAATACAAGAATTGGATTAGGCAAAAATTTCTTATGACACAAAAAACATGAACTGTAAATTAGACCATAAAAAATTAAAAGCATGGATAGGGGTGTGACTTAGTGGTTAGCAAGTACAAGACTCTGAGTTCAAGCACCAGCACTGAAAAGAAAAAAATTTAAAAAAGCTTTTGCTGTTAGAAAAACTCTATTTAGAAAATGAAAAACATGCTATTTCTACAATAAGTTTTTGCAAAACATTTTTCTGACAAATGACTTGTGTCCAAAATGTGTGAAGAACTCCTACAATTCAATAATAAGGCAGAAAATACAATTTTTAAAATGAACAAAATATTTGAACACGTTTCACCAAAGAAAATACATGAGTGGGACTGGGAATACAGTTCAGTGGGTGACCACTTGCTAGCATGTGCACGGCCCTGGGTTCCATCCCCAGCACCACAGAGAAGGAAGAAAGTAAGTCAGTAAGAAGGAAGAAAAAAAGACAGACTGAAAGAAGATAACGGGTGTGTAAGTGCTTGAAAAGATGCTTAACATCATTGGTCATTAGAAAAGTGGAGTAAAGCCAGGCTCCGTGGCTCATGTCTGTAATCCCAGTGATTTAAGAGGCAGAGGCAAGAGGATCACAAGTTGAAGGCCAGAGGCAACCTGCATAACTTAGTGAGACCCTATCTCAAGATAAATGGGCTGGAGGCACACGGCCCAATGGTAGAGCACTTGCAAAATATGTGTGAGCCCGCCCCCCCAAGCACAAAAAAAAGTGTAAGTTAGCTGAGCATGTTGGTACAGACCAGTAATCACAGCACTCAGGAGGCTGAGGCAGGAGGATCAACAGTTCTAGCCCAGCCTGGGATAAGTGAATACACTCTCTTAAAAAGAAAAAAAAAAAAGTATATAAATAAAATAAGGGGCTGGGATTTAGTTCAGTTGTAGAGCGCTGCACTGCCGTCTCTGAGGTCCCGAGTTCAATTCCCAGCACCGCAAAAATGGGAGAAGGACCTGGCAATCCACTCCCAAGGCAATCCCGAAATAGTCAGCCATTGAAAACCCCATGAGGGTTGCTATGAGGTAGATACCGACTTGATGGCACCTAACAACAACAACAACAACAACAAATAAAAATAAGGAAGAAAGAAAAGGAGAAAAAAATGCAATTTAAAACTACAGTGAGGGCTGGCAATGCAGCTCAGTGGTACAGTACTTGCCTGGCATGCTCAAGGCCCTGGGTCTGATCCTCCACACTGGACTGGGGGGAAAACCCACAAAGATACTACTGCATCCGTTAGAGTGGAGACAGAAAAAAAAAATAGAGTATTCAATGCTAGTGAGGATGCAGAGCAGCTGGAATTCTCATACACTGCTGTTAGTAGAGATGCAAAATGTTATAGCCATAGGCAGGCACTGTGGCACACTTGTAGGCCCAGTTGCTTGATAGGCTGAGGCAGGAGCATCACAAGTTCGAGGCCAGAGGCAGCCTGTGTAACTTTGCAAGACTCTTTCTCAAACTAAAAATTTAAAAGGGGTAGGCAGGGGTGCAGCTGAGTGGTAGAGCACTTGCCTAGCATGCGTGAGGCCGTGGATTTGATCCCCAGCCCCCCCACACACTCAAAAAATTACAGCCACTTTGGGAAAGAGTTTGGCAGCTCCTCAAAAGTCCAAACATAAACTTTCCATATAACCCATCAGGCCTACTTGTGAGTATTTATCAAAGAACAATGAAAACGTATGTCTACCAAGACTTGTATGTAATGTTCATACATGAAACAACCCTGACGTCCTTCACCTGTTGAATGGATAAACGTATAGTCGGGAGGGACCCATCCCTGGAGAACGTCTTCATACTTGGGAGAGTGGCAGGTCAATGAAGAAAAGGAAAACCCTCCACTAAATGGATTGACCCAGTGTCCGCAACATGGGGCTTAAACATAAAAAGATCACGTGCCTGGCAGTGTCGGGGAGTGTTTCATTCTGCTGTACATAGGGTTGCTATGAGTTGGACCTGACTCGACAGCACCCAACAACAACAAGTTGGTAAATGGAAAGAACTAATGACATGCATGTCAACAATGGGGAAGCATGCTAAGTACGAAAGGCTACATGCTGGGTAGTTCTATCAATGTGAAATTCTAGAAGAGACAAAACTCCAGTGATGGAAACACAGGAAGCTTGTGAACAGTGAGGGTCAGGGAGAAGAATGGCTGCAGATGAGGGTGCTTTTGAGGTGGTAGAAATGGTCTGTGTCTTGGTTGTGGTGCGGGTTACATGCTGTGCATGTTTAAAACTCCAACGGGTTCATAAAAGTGTAACCAAAAGTGATATAATAGTTGCATAATGGAAAAAAACAATGCTGTATTATTACTCTGTACTCCACCATCATTTACCAATAAAAGGAGAAAAAAAAATCCTTGAACTCCATACACTTACAGGAGTGGGTTTCACTGTAAGTGAATTATACTTCAATAATGCTGTTTAAAAAACAACAACAAAAAAAACTTAAATGTCCATCCTGTTCCCAGGAGGAAAACCTCTACTGCCTTCCTGCCTCATCTTATTGTATGTTTAAAAAGAAACACAAATCTACCCATACCCAGTTGCTTGATAGGTTACAGGGATTGCTACTGCTGTGTCACTGAGTGACTAATATATATTTTTTTTAAGTTGAGGTAGACTGTATGAAGGTAGAAAAGTTTTCAGTTCTTTTTCCTCACATAGACCTTGCAAAAGAATCACTTTGTCTAATTGGCTTTGCTGAAGCTGTTGGTGAAGGCGTAGAATTTTACTAGTTGGGACTTTGCTACCGGGAAATCTAGGGCAGTTGGGAGAACGCATGACTCCACCTTTTATTTAAGTTCTGAAAAAGGATGTGACCAGGAAAGTCTGTAGTGCAATTAAATTACCAGTGGAGTGACTTCAGGTGTTTGATATGTTTAAACTTATTTAGAATGCATGTACTATATTAATAAAGAACCTAGGTGGTGAAAAACCCAAGTTTACCTATGCATTTTTTATAAAGGAGACAGCTAAATCAACATACCCCAGAATGTGACAGTTAAAGGAAAAGAACTGGGCTCTATGGCTCACCCTTGTAATCCCAGCACCTCTGGAGGCAGAGGCAGGATGATCACAGATTCAAGGTTGAAGGCAGCCTGCACAACATAACGAGACCCTGTCTCAGAAAAAGAGCCAGGTGCGGTGGCGCACGCCTGTTATCCCAGTGGCTTGGGAGGGGGAGGCAGGAGGATTGCAAGTTTGAGACCAGACACAGTCTGTGTAATTTAGGAGACCCTGTCTCAAAAAAAGTTAAAAAATGGATTGGAGGTGGCAGCTCAGTGGTCCAGCACTAGCAAAGCATGCAGGCGCAAGGCCCTGGGTTCAATCCTCTGTACCACAAAAAAAAAAAAGAAAAGAAAACGGAAGTGGATGTCTCGGGCTAATGCTGACAGAAGTGCTGTAGCAAGCATAGTGTGGGGTGAAATAGGCTTCCTATTGATGAATGACAGTCTGCTGGAACAGGCAACAGTTAGGAATGCTTATGGGCATAACTTTGAAGTTTATAAAGGAAAGCCAAAGGAAAAGGTGTGTAGAGTGCAAGTATAAATTGACAAACCCATAGTCTTGGTAGAACACTTGGCTATTTTTCATAAATCAACAGATCTAGTAGATAAAAGTCAGCACATAGAAGATTTCACCAACACAATTACATACATAGAGTGGAGACTGTACTTCTCAATGCTTCCATAAATCAACTTGGAAGGGCCGGGTGCGGTGGCACACGCCTGTAAACCCAGCACCTTGGGAGGTGGAGGTAGGAGGATCACAAGTTCGAGACCAGAGGCAGTCTGTGTGATTTAGGGAGACCCTGTCTCAAAAAAAGTTAAAAATTGGGCTGAGGTTGCAGCTCAGTGGAACAACACTTGCAAAGCATGCAAGTGCAAGGCCCTGGGTTCAACCCTAGTACCACGTACACACACAACACACACACACACACACACACACACACACACACACACAATCAGCTTGGAAGAGTTAGTTTTAAGCTGCTCCACAAAGAAAATCTCAAAATAGGGATCTAATCGTTCCTTTCCTTGTAAGGAGATACTGTGTCTAAAAGTCTCAGAAGTTGTGTATTCTTTTTTAATGTCCTTATTTGTTTTATCACAGGAACTGCAGCAGTTGGCCACACGGACAAGATTGGACGTCTGAAAGAGCTGTGTGAGCAGTACGGCATATGGCTTCACGTGGAGGGGTAGGTCTATGGGGGGCCAGCTAGTGGGCTCCGTGTTGGGTCTGCATGTAGTCCTCATGAATAAGAGACATCCAGGCCCACTCCGTGGTGACTTAGTCACTAAGGGCTGTTTCGGTTACAGATAAGAAAATAACCCAAATTGCCTGAAGCAAGGAGAGATTTTATTGGTTCACATAACTGGTTTAAAAAAATATATATATATTAGGACTGACTTTAGGCTTTTGGCACATCAGTCAGAATTCAGCGTCTACCTCCCCACTCCGCTCCCCCAGTCACAGTCACTTGGCTTGATTTCCTGTGTGTTGGCTCTGTGAAGAGACAAAGCAGCCGTAGAAATCTTTGCCTCCTTTCCAGCTCCATGTTCCCTGGGTCAGAGGTCTCAACAATAGCCTCGTGTTGGACCATCACTGCGGCTGGGGACATGAATGTACTTTGACAGTTGAGGCCATTTGACTACTTCACACAGGTGGCAGTGCCCCTGCCCTGCTTGTGGTCTGGTCGGAGAAATGGGGTGGTTTCCCAGGAGGCTGCTGGAGTACCTTTAGGGAGGCCAGATGCCTGTGCTGCCACATCATCCAACAGAGGGTCGCCCTTGGTTTTCCTCTCCAAAAAGGATGACGGGAACATAGCAGCTGTGAAGGATACAGACTAGTGTGTGCATCATAGCAATAAACAGAGACATCCCCTGAAGCACATTTTGATAAAGATGTCTTTTGAAGGTTTCCTGGGGATTTATGTAAGCCACATCTTCTGTTGCTATAACAACAGTTAATGGCACAGCTGAAGACATTTACCTGTCACCTTGCAGCTGTTTTGTTTTGGTTTTTTTGGAAAGTACATAGTGAGTGAGTAACCTTAAGTAATTAGTTCTTAGATTGGTGTTTTTTCTTCCAGTGTGAATCTGGCAACATTGGCTCTAGGTTATGTCTCCTCGTCCGTGCTGGTATGTGTTGACTTACTAAATATTGGTGGTGTTGAAAAGGCGCTTAAAGCCTCTCAGTTCTTCCTGGTTTTTCGTAGCTTTGACTGGAGGCAGGACTGGGTTTAGTGTATTCTGACAAGTTAATGAGAAGTGGTTCTCTTTTTGGTAGGCTGCAACCAAATGTGATAGCATGACACTCACTCCTGGCCCGTGGCTGGGTTTGCCAGCTGTTCCTGCCGTGACGCTCTACAAACACGATGATCCTGCCCTGGTGAGCTGACTGTCCCTGGGGAGACAGTGGGAGTGGCTAGTATTCATTATCGCTTTTAAGGACAAGATACAGAAAAATAAAGAGAAAAGTGAAAGTTTTCCTTAATTCCACTTCTCTAACATATAAACAAAATTAGCCAGGCACAGTGGTGCCCACCCAGGCATGGTGGTAAACCCACCGCTTAGGAAGCCGAGGGCAGGAGAATTATGAATTTGTGGCCAGCCTGGGTTACATAGGGAGACCTTGTCTCAAAAACAAATGAAAAGAAGAATCTATACCATACATATATTTTTTCTGTTTATTTACCTCATACCTCCCTGTGTGTATGAAGGATTTTTTCATGACATTTTATGACTGCATAATATTCTGTCACTTGAGTGTCCCATTGTGTTTCATCTTGGCCATTTGTGAATTTTTAGGATGTTTTCAAACTTTTGTGGCTGAAATAATGAGACAATAAACGTCTTTCTATATTTCAGATTATTTCCTTAGAATAGAGCCCCAGAGGTGAAATTACTGAGTGGGAGCGTTTTAAGGCTCCTGATGCATTTTGTGCAATAGCTGTAACATGATGTAAACTTAAGACTTGCTAAACTGTGGTGTTTGCTAGTAGAAGAGTTAGTGCCGGGCATGTGCAAAGCAAGCATGAAGTGGTTACTGCTTATGCAGTTTCTATCTTGCTCAGCTGATGATTGTCAGATATTTGAAGATGCTCAGAGCAGCTTTGCAAGGGGCTGTCTTTTGAATGGCTAAAAGCTCCACCTCTGGGATGCAGCCTGTCTGGATTCTCAGCCTGGAGCACCTTTGCCATTTCTTATTCATGAACCCTTGGACCCATCCTGGTCTCTGAGCCAGGCCACCTAGAATATTTTCCTCACAGAGTTACTGGAAGATCAGATGGATAATGCAGCCAAGTGTCTGGCACAGTGTCTGGCACATACCAAGTGTATGGTAAAGTAGAGCTCGTTAGTTGTGTTTTGAGGTTCTGATGACTTCTATTAATTCACCCCTATTGGCTTTTTTAGACATTAGTTGCCGGTCTTACATCAAATAAGCCAGCAGACAAGCTCCGGGCCCTGCCCTTGTGGTTATCTTTGCAGTACTTGGGACTCGATGGGATTGTGGAGAGGATAAAGCATGCCTGTCAGCTGGTGAGTGGGAACCTGAAGGCTTAAATGAGTCACAAAACCTTGACAAAAGCAGAGACAGAAAGGCCTCTCATTCCTGTAGCCTCCATCCAGTCTCTCCTTGTCCAGACTTCCTGTCTTGTAAGCAAGCAAACTAAGTGCCCTGTGTCGATTTGCTGCTTGCTGGGCGTTCTGGGGAGACTGTCGCCGTTGACCCAGCATCCACGTCCAGATGAAAGGAGATTGAAAGGAATGCCAGTGTCAGCCTGGGAGGAGGAAAGAAGTTAGAAGATGACTTCAGGGAGGGAGAACGATGCAGAAGGTGGGATAAATGCTCCTCGTGGCTGATGCCATCCAGCGAGAGAGAATAGGGACGCCAAAGGTAGAATGTGGGTGGCATGCCTGTCTTTAACATCCTGGTTTAGGCTCCCAGATTGCAGCGCTGTGAGCACAATTCTAATCCTCTTTGCATTCACGGTGTTATGGTGAAAAGTGTGTAATTGTGCCGTAGTTAGTGTCTTAATCTGTGGCTGCCATAACAAAATACCTCAGATTAGGCAATTTATGTTGTTGTTAGGGGCCGTCGAGTTGGGTCCAACTCATAGAGGCCCTATGTACAACAGACGAAACACTGCCCAACACTGTGCCATTCCCAGCACTGTTGGCCATGCTTCTCTGGTATTTATTGGGTTGTCAAAGGCTAATTGTTTTGGGAGTGGGCTGCCAGGTCCTTCTTCCTCGTTGGTAGCACCTGGTATTTCCAGGGGGTGTCCTATCCAAGGACTAACAAAGCCTGACCCTGCTTAGCTTCTGGGATAGGATCAAACACCAGGGTGGTATGCCTGTGGACAGGTAATCTATAAACAACAGAAATTGATTGCTTACAGCCCTGGGTGCTTTGAAGTGTGAACTCCCGATGCCAGCATATTCATAGTCTGGTGAAGTCCTGTCCCATGTAAATGGCACCTTGTGTGTTCTTACATGGCAGTGGGGAAAGACACTCCTTCAGCCCCTTTCAGCCCCATTCATGGAGGCTCCTCCCTCATGCCCTAATCATCTCCAAAGCCTCACTCTTAAGAACTCTCGCATTGGGGATTACACTTCAACACAGGAATTTGGGGTGGACACAGACATTCAGACCACAGCTTTTAGAAACCAGAAGTTTTATTTATGTAGCATGACAGCTGAACCTTACCAAATTTCACAGCATGGTGTCACCTCTTGACACCTCCATTTTCTTACCTGTGACATAGGCATAGTAATTGGCTAAATATTGTTATGTGAAGACTTAGTTCATGTGTATTAAGCTTTTAAAGTAGTATCTGATCACATAGTAAGTTATACACATAGGTTTAAATCTTTGTTTTAAATATATCCTTGATCTAGGAGTTTAGCTCAGTGTTAGAGCACAAGTATAGTATGCACAAGGCCCTAGGATCCATCCCAGCACCTCAAATGTGTATATATACACACACACACGTACACATACACGTATGTTATATTCCTGGGGAAGTGGCACTTCCTCAAGTGTCATTTTTATATTTAAGAAATCTTAGGCCAGGTACTGTGCATGCCCTTAATCCCAGTGACTCAGGAGGCTGAAGCAGGAGGCTCACAAGTTTGAAACCAGAGGCAGCCTGGACAACTTAGTAAGACCTTGACTTGAAACAAAAATAAAAAAGGGTTTAGTGGTGTGGCTCAGTGGTAGAGCACTCAGCTGCACAAGGCTCTGGGTTCAGAAAAAAGAAAGAAGGAAAAGACAAAGACTTAGCATTTTCATATTTCTCTAATAGTAGTCCTTTGGTTGATAGATTAGTTCCTTTTTACATGAAAAAATTGTTTTAAGATGTATGTTTATAAAAGCATATTTTTAAAAGCATTCTCATCCTGCCATTAGCTCATACCTTGATTTAGTTCTTAGGTAAGAGCAGCGTTTATTGCCATAGTGGCTTAGTCAACTTAGGGAAGGTTTGTGCACTCAAGGGAGAGTTTTTCAATTCTCCTTGGCCTGAGATGTGCAAGAAAATAATGATGGTCTTAACTACCATCCCCTTGAGGTCATGACAGCTCTGGCATCTTCCTGCAAGCAGAACCTGTAGCCGATCTCTAGGACCCATGGGGATTTCGTGACACTTTACTGCTGGCTCCCCATGCTAGGTGCACGTTCAGCTGCGTGGAACTTGGCAGATGTGCTTGTCTGTGTACATTCATGCCTTACACACCATACTATGTCACACGTCCCCTGCGAGCCAAAAGCAGTCTCCCTCTCCCCTCCTCCTCATCTCCTCCATGGAGGGCAGGCAGTGAACATCTACCCAGTGCCCAGCACTGTGGAGCACGTTACGAGTGTTGACTCTTCAGTCCCCACAACTTCCCCGGCATAGAAGTTCCACTGATAACAGCATTATTAAAGATGCGGTTTCATGAGGGGCTCTGCAGGATCCAATGGATATTCACTGAATGTCCATTCAGTTGATGTACCTCGACTCTATGAGTTAGACATTGTTATCCCCATATTGGTGATGAGGGCCATGGGACTGGGACATTGAATACTGGTGATGAATAGTGGCTTGCAGAGCGCCTGCTGGGTTCCAAGCCTTTCTGTACACCGACTCATTTAATTTGTACAACACCCTATAAGATACTATTACCCCCATTTTATAAATGAGTTAACCCCCATTTTATAAATGAGTTAATTGGAGCACAGTTTAAATAACTTGTCCAAGGTCTTAGCTAGTAAGTGACAGATTAGGTCACTAATCCAGGTCCTATAGTGCTAAGATGGCAGAGTCCTGCTCCAAACTAGCTCTTTAGCACACTGTTCTCACTTGTTGCTGGGCTTTCCCAGTATTCGATACTCTGCCCTGCTCATGTTTATACTCACTCTTTCTTTCCATTTAGGTTTATATTGCTAATAGGGCAGATTCATATGCCTCATTAGAAACAGCTTTTCTTGGATCACTACATATAATCTCCCCCCCCCTTTTTGATGCTGGACACAGAACCCAGGGCCTCACACATGCTAGGAAAGTGCTGTACCGTTGAGCTGTACCCCCAGTCGCTCTACGTGTAACTTTAACGGAAAAACTGAAGAATATTTGCAGGGATTGAATTGCAAACATTGGGAGTCAAACTTAGAAATCACCAAGTTGCAGGTGCCTTGTCTGCCTGAGATGCTTGCTGTAGACCTGCAGCGGCCCTCATGAAAACTGCTAATAGGTTAAGTCAATCTAATGAAATCTCACTCAAGGTTTTTTGTTGTTGTTTTTTTGTCTTTTTTTTTTTTCCATTGCAGAGTCAACGGTTGCAAGAAAGTCTGAAGAAAGTGAACCACATCAAAATCTTGGTATTTAATTTCCTCTGTTTTTGAAATAAGCAGTATTTTTTAGCTTCAACAGTAGAACAGTTTTCTTCACGTGAGATGTGTTTGGCTGGAATTGTGACAGCTTTGTGAAAACAGTCTTTGGAAGAGCATCACACGTGTTTATGACTCATTAGACAGCCTGGAACCCAGAAAGTTGCACCATACACTGTATAAATTCCGGTAGTGCTTTTCACATAAACCATTTATTCTGGTAAAATTCAAAATTGCACAAAAACCTTATGAACACCATTGATTTCATCTGCCCAAGGACTTGAGAACACCTGTCTTCTGAGATGAAAAACCATTCCGTGTCTCGGTGTCTTGGGATGCTTTGGGCTCTTTTCTGAACTCGCACAAAGCTGGAGGACGAGGAGCAAAGCAGATGGCACTGTTCTTGTCTTCTGGTCCCTTCCTGAATGAGCCTCTCCAGGACTGCTCTCTTGGGGTGGTAACTGACAAGGAGCTAGGGAGTTAGCACTGAGAGTGCATAGCAGGCGAGGTGGGAAAGTTTGTATGTTTAGCCTTGTTGTGTTTCACTTATTTATTTTTTGCAGTACTAGGGGTGAATGCAGGGCCTCGCACGTGCTAGGCAAGTGCTCTACTGTTGAGATAAATTCCCAAGCCCTTTATTTTTAAAAAATTTTTATTTTGAAATAGGGTTTCCCTTAAGTTGCCCAGGGTGCCTCTGGCCTTCAACTTGTGTTCCTCTGGCCTCAGCCTCCAAAGTTGCTGTGATTGTAGGTGTGCACCACTGTGCCTGGCTTGCCTCAACATATTTTGGTGTTTTAGAAAATATATAGGTCAATTTTTTATTTAAATAGGTTTAATTCACAGAATAATGTTTAAAACTAGCGTTTGAGCCAAGTGTGGTGGTGCACACCTTTAATCTGTCTACTCGGAAGACAGAGGCAGGAGGATTACGAGTTTGAGGCTAGAGGCAGTCTGTGTAACTCAGTGAGACCCTGTCTTGGACTAAAAAAAAAAAAAAAACTGGGCTGGGGGTGCATCACAGTGGCAGGGCACTTGCCAAGCATGTGCAAGCCCCGGGGTTCAACCCCAGAGTACTGCAAAAATAAAATAAATTGGTGTTAGAATTTATTTGGGATTCAAGCTGGCATGGTTCATTTCTGTTTTAGGAAACGGTTGGGTTTTAGGTGGAGCAGGGGCCCCTCTGCACTGCCTTCTGAGCTGGAGTTTAGAGCCATTTGGCCAGGATTCTATCTGGGAGGAACCTTGGCGAGGAGGGTGGGTCGTCAGAGGAGCAGAGGGCTTGATTCTAGGTCAGGAGATTGGAGTTTTGCTTTTAGCAGTGCTGCAGGGTGGCCCTGTGACATTGAGTCATTTTCTTAACCTCTGGGTCTGTGAGCTCAGCTGTCCAATGAAGTGTGTCGATTGGACTCCTGTGATTGCAAACAAAGGGAGCCAAAGGTGGCCTGGCCTGAGCAGGCTGTGGGGCGCCAAGGTGCTGCTGAGCCTGTGTGCTTCTCCTGCCCCACCTTGCGGAGCCCAGCGATGCTCTTCCATATATCCCTTCTCCTCCCCATTCTCCAAAGCAGGTCTGACGGTGCTACACCATCACCAGTTCTTATGGGGCTTCTCTGTAGGACCACATACAGCCCAGCCACAAACCCTGCTCCATCCTCTTGCAATAGCCACTTTTCCTTCATTGAAGCTGTGTAATTGGTGGACACCACGAGGCAGGGTGGCCTGTCCTTCGTCATGGTCATCACTGGCAAGGCTACGGCTTGTGAAATGCTGGCTAGGTACTGCATGTGTGCTCCACGGTGGATGTGCGTTGATTTGTTGACTCCTTGCGACAGTTTCCCTCTGCCTGGACACACTCAGCCCCCCCCCCCCCAGTTCTTCTCATGGCTGGTGCATTCTTAGCTCTCAGCTGTTAGTTCACACATCTCCTCTGCCAAGAGGCTTTTCCTCCCCACCCTCTGCTAACCTCGCCCTGCCACCATCACACCCGGCCCTCCAGTGTTTTCTTCATCGCACTTATTACTAGCAGACATTGTGTCGTGTACTTGTCCGCTGTTTTTGCCTAAGGAAACTTTGTAAAGCCTCGGTGCAAACTCACCACTGACGTCATGTGGTCATGAAGACCCAGGGCCCATCTCTACTCCTTTGCCCCACAGCGCAGCCTACAGGCTTCCTGTTTCCTTTTCTCTCTGGCTTCACTTGGTTGTAAGCCCTACAGTGGCTTAAACTTATTAGTTATTATTTACGTTTCATTCAGCATTTCAAGTACTTTGAATTGTGAACTTCATTAGCTCAGTCTACCGTGTTGCTAGAATGATAGGATTTTGTGTTTGCTCTGTTTTTGTTTTGAAACAGGGTTTCACAGGGTAGCCCAGGTTGCCCTTGAACTCACAATCCTGCCTCCGCCTTCCAAGTGCTGGAATGAGGTCCTAAACTTTACGGGTTTAATTTTCTGTATTATTAGTGTATATTCATTGTATACAATAATGGGTTTCACTGTGATGTTTTCATAATGTACTTTTATCATTTTTTACCTCCCTCTACTACCCTCTCGCCCCTCCTTCGCTTGTCACCTTCCTCTTTCCAAATAGTTCCCATTCTACTTTCGTGTCTTTTCTTTTTTCTTTTCTTTTTCTTTTCTTCTCCTTCCCTCCCTCCCTTCCTGCCTTCCTTCCCGCCTTCCTTTCGTACTGGGGCCATCACGCATGCTTTTCAAGCTCTATCACCAGCCCATTTTTTACTTTTTGTGACAGGATCTTGCTCAGTTAATGCGCCTCTGACCTTGAACATGCAATTCTCCTGCCTCTGCCTCATGAGTCCCTGAGATTACAGGGTGTGCACCACTGTGCCCAGCTTATATATGCCACATTTCCTTTATCCATGCATTTGTTAATGGGTACCTAGGCTAATTCCATAATTTGGCTATTGTGAATAGTGCTGCAGTAAACATAGATGAGCAGGTATCTATCCTGTGCTGCCTTATATTCCTTCAGGTATATGCCCATGAGTTGGATACCTGGATCGTGTGTAGTTCTATTTTTAGATTTTTAGAACCCTCTATACTGATTAACATAGGGACTGTACTAATTTACATTCATACCAGCAGCATATAAAGGTTTCTTTTTCTCCCACATCCTCTCCAGCATTTGCATTTAGTTGACGCTACCCATTTTCATGGGGGTGAGAAGGAATCCCAGGGTAGTTTTGATGTTTGTTTACCTGATGACTAAGGATGTTGAACATTTTTTCATATATTTATTGGCCATTTGTATCTCTGTTGAGAAATGTCTGTTCAATTCATTTGCCCATTTATTGATTGAATTATTTGGGGTTTTTTGTTTAATTTTTTGTGTTCTTTGTATATTCTGGATACTAATCCCCTATAGATGAATAGCTGGCAAACATCTCCTGTAGGCTGTCCCTTCACTCTGTTAATTGTATTTTTTTTTTTTTTTTTTTTCCTGTTACTGGGGTTTCAACCCAGGGCCTCGCGCTTGCATGCTCTGCAAGTGCTGGACCACTGAGCTGTACCTTCAGGCCATTCCTTTTACTTTTTGAGACAGGGCCTCGCTAAGTTACACAGACTGCCTCTGGTCTCGAACTTGGCGATCCTCCTGCCTCCGCCTCCCAAGCCACTGGCATTACAGGAGTGCGCCACCACGCCAAGCTTGCTAATTGTATCTTTTGATGTGTAGAAACTTTTTAATTTTATGCAGTCCCATTGTGAATTCTTGCAATTTCTAGGGCCAATAGAGCCCTATTCAGAAAGTCTTTGCCTATGCCTATCTCTTGTAGAACAATGTTTATGTATATAAATTTGTTATATAATATTTGTTATGTGCACCAACATGTGAGACCAGAGGTAGAAGGAGAAGATGATCGTAAAGAGAAGTTTTGGCCTCATATATCATTCTGCCATAATTGAAGATGGGGGAATGTGTGGATGGTTTTGTCACTGTTTTTTTTTCCTACTTGCTTATTGGGTTTGTTGTTGTTAGGTGCTTTTGAGTCGGTGTCCAACTCATAACGACTGTATGTGTAACAGATGAAACACTATTGTCAGTGCTTCTCTGCTATTCATAGAGTTTTCAGTGGCTGAGCTTTTGGGGGACTGTGTTGCCAGGTCCTTCTCCCATCCAAGTGCTAACCAGGTCCGACCCTGCTTAGCTTCTGAGATCTGATGGGATCGGACGCCACAGTGGTATGGTTTACTCCAGTCTATTTAAACATTAAACCCCGGTTCCTTTAATGATATTAATAGTTTTATTTATGTGAAAGCTAGAGGAGATGACAAGTGTGAAAGCATCTTAGCACAGGAACTAGTTCTGTAAATAATTGGCAGATCTGAATATAAATCACTTGATGAGAATCACATCTGATTGGTGCTTTGAAGAGTTATTAGAAAAGTTCTTGGGCCAGCTACTTCCTGTTTCTTAAGTTTACACTTCCTGTTGTGGACCTCCTCTTGAGTCATCACACTCAGCCTGGGAATGTAGGTCTTATGGCCTCCCCCACAAATGTTCTCCCCCACAATGTTCCCCCACAAAACCACCCCAGAGCCTGCCAGGGACAGTGCTGCTCACTGTGCACTCTGACCCTGTGGGGAAGCTGATGGCCGACTACATTGGCTCGGTGGACATCGAACTAGTTCTGTGTTAAGAAATCCACTCGTGTTATTTGTCTACGCCTGTCCTGTATAAGTACTGAATCTAAATGCTAACTGTAAGTAAATACTTCTAAATGTAATGAAAAGTACTGAATCTAAATGTAAGTAAATACTTCTAGACAATACTTAGGTACAGTTCTAGACTCTGGGTTTGTGTGTTGCCAGCAGGACTTGCCCTATGTTCTGAAAGTTCTTCAAGGTGAGGAGAAAGTACTTGTTCCTCTCTTTTCCCCCTCTGAGTATAAAGAGTTCTAGGCCAGGCACTGTGGCACACACATGGAATCCCAGCAAGCTTAGATGCTGAGGCAGCCTGTGCAACTTAGTGTATCAAAATGAAAAATAACGGATAGGGTTAGGGTTGCAGCCCAGTGGTGAAGCACTTGCCTAGGTAGCATGCATGGGGGCCTGGGTTCAACCCCTAGTACGTGGGGGAAAGAAAAAAGTCTAGTGACTCCCGGGATGATTTCTGGGATTCTTGAAAGCCCAGCACACTCAGCACTGATTCTAGTGTCCTTTTTCCCTTTTGTTTTTTGGTCTTTAATGTTAGACCCATGTTTGTTAATATTAAAATTTCTTCCTATTTTAATTCCAGTGTGCTGGTGTCAGATTTTAATCTTAGAATCCACAGTGCACTCAGAGGTGCTACGTCATTACTTCTAAAAATTTTACCAAACCTTTGCTGTTTCTCCAGCAACTGAAATTAGCCTTTGAGCTTTTTGATATGTTTATGCACAAACTAGAGCATTTCTGCCTACCTATAAACTCACTGGGCTGGGATTTGGCTCAGTGGGTAGAGCGCTGTGCTGCAGTCTCTGAGGTCCCGAGTTCAATTCCCAGCACCGCAAAAATGGGAGCAGGGCCTGGCAATCCACTACCAAGGCAATCCCGGAACAGTCAGCCATCGAAAGCCCTATGAGGGTCGCTATGAGCCGGATACCGACTCGACGGCACCTAACAACAACAATAAACTCACTGTATGATTCTGTTCACATTTGACACTGGCAGTCACTTGGTAATACTAGGCTTCTGTTTTTGCAGGTGGAAGATGAACTCACTTCTCCAGTAGTGGTGTTCAAATTTTTCCAGGAATTACCAGGCTCAGGTAGGTGATTTTCAAAGGGGGTTATTTTTGTATCAATGTCTTAATGCTTTGAATTTGATACCATTTCAAGTTAATACTGCAATATTTTTATTGCTAAAATTTTCAGTGTTCATTTCAGAAAAGTTAACTTTTATAAGAACTCCAGTTCTAAATATCTTAGCATTTTATTAATAATTTGTTGTGAGTAAACCAGTGGTTCCTAAATGCCTGTTGCTGGACCAGTACTAGAATCGCTGAGAAAGAGTCAACTTGAAATACAGGTTCTTAAGCTGAGCATGGTGGTGCACACCTGTAAACCCAGCAACTCAGGAGACTGATCCAGGAGGACTGAGGTTTGAGGCCAGAGGCAGCTTGTGTAATTTAGTGAGACCTTGTCTCACAACAAAAAATAGAAAAGGGATTGGAGTGTAACTCAGTGGTAGAGCACTTGCCTAGCATATGCAGGGCTCTGGGTTCAATTTCCAACCCCATTAAAAAAAAAAAAAAAAAAAAAACCTGGGGGCTGGGAGTTCAGCTCATTGGTAGAACATTTGCCTAGTGTGTGTGAGGCTCAGTTCATCTGAATCCCCAGTACCAGAAAAAAATATAAATTCTTGGATTGGAGGTGTAGCTGAGTGGTAGAGTGCTTGCCTAGCATTCATAAGGCCCCTGGGATCCATCCCTAGCACCAAAAAAGAAAAGGAGGGAGGGTAGAAGGGAGGAACGAACCACCGAAGGAAAGAAAATAGATTTTCTGGCCCAACTTCCTAGATGTTTTGATTTGAGAGGAATGTGCCAAGTATTCCAACCTAGTCCACTGCACATTATTTTTTACCTACGTTGCTACAGTCTTCCTTCAGCTGATCTGATTTACTGCACAGGCCATTCCACGCTTTGCTGCACAAGGGGGAGGTCAGATAATCGCACTGTTTGAGCTGAATGAAGTGCAGGCTCTGTACCATGCCCCAAGCCAGCGTGTGCTGCCCCCGCCACCCTCCCTGGCCCCTCTTGCTCATTATGCTGTTGTCAGATAGGTCTTCTCCACATTCCTGGGGTGCTGCTCTTCTTCCTGCTGGCTCCTCCTCACCATTTAGGTCTCTGCTGGGTGCCCATGACCCCATCACTGTCTCTCAGCCCCATCGCCTTTCACAACCCTAACAGAGCACATAGTGATTTCCTTTCTTTTAAATTTTCGTTTTGTTTTGTTGAGATGGGGTCTCTCTGTGTAGCCCAAACTGGCCTTGAACTCACATCGGTTCTCCTGCCTCTGCCTCCCAAGTGCTGAGATTACTGGTGTTGTGTCACCATTGCTAGTTTATGATTTTCTTTCTTTATGGTCTGTTTCCTCCACTAGAACATAAACTCTAACACAGCAAAAACCTTGCCTGTTTTATATATGGCAAGTGTCTGCACAGCCTCTGGCATAAATAGCACCCAGACCTCATGAGGAGTGAAAGATAATGTTTATGAAGCCCAATTTGGCTGCTTGGGCACTCTGCTTGGTAGATTAGTTGTTAACTTACATTTGCTTTGTTTCCTTTCGAATTCCTTGAAAGGGAACTTTTTTTTTTTTTTAAGGAAATTAAGAATTCTATTTCAGGAGTTACACAGTTGATGAGAGAAAAGCGGGGGACATCACATTTTTGGTCAGATGTAGATGTGTGGTTTCAGTAATCCATGAGGCTGTTCTCTTGGGGTTCGTGTTGGGAGTCTAGGTGCAGTGGGGTGGGGTTAGGGTGTTTGAATTAGCCCTGTTTGTGTTGCTTCTGTGTGGCCTCAGATCCAGCGTCCAAAGCTGTCCCAGCGCCCAACATGGCACCTTCGGCAGCCTGCCGGGAGGGACACTCCTGTGACCCACTGAATCGTTGGGTAAGGACAGCGGCCGTCATTCTCCACACCTGCGCCCAGCGTTGCCTGCCCCCAAGTCTGGGACCATAGTGGTACTGGGTGGAAAGTCCAGTTTGGGGTGGGGGTGGTCTCCTACAGAGCTGTTAGGCTTGTTCTGAGGTCACAGCCCCAGCAGGTGCCCTCAGTCTCCTCACGTGGCCATCTCCTTGCTGTGTGAAGCTGTGGAACAGTGTGCAGCGTGGCCTACAGAGCAGCTGTTGTGGCGGTCTGGTAAAGGTCTGGGCAGCCACAGAACAGTCCTAGGCCGGGTCCCCTGCATACCTTTGGCATCCAGGCAGCATGGATCAAAGGCATTGGGCCCTGGCTGCTGTGTGAACACTGAAATTGCACCTGCACCTTTTATTCTTGGGAGTGTTACAAGTGGGCATGTTAGCATATGCCCCTAAACCTAGCACTCCGGGCTCGGAGGCAGAAGGATCTCAAGTTTGAGGCCAGCCTGGGCTACTTAGCCCTTATTTCCAAAAAAAAAAAAAAAAAAAAAAAGAGGAGGGGCTGGGAGTGTGGCCCCAAGGGCAGGCTGGGCGGGGGCCATGAATGTTTGAGGACAACCCGGGGAAGCAAGGAAGCTGGCTCCAGGAGCCACTTCTGTGTGGACCAGTGCATGAGCACATCGTGATGACCATGGCGCCCCAAGCTGCAGGAGCATGCGCACTCTGTCCTTCCCCCTACAGCTGGGAGAAGAGCTGAAGCAGCTGGTGCCCGCAAGTGGCCTCACCGTCATGGATCTGGAAGCTGAGGGCGTGTGTGTGCGGTTCAGCCCTTTGATGACTGCAGCAGGTAAAGAAGCCCCCCCGCCCCGGGAGGAGTCTGTGTCCATGAAGTGCAGGCCGTGGGGCAGATCAGGTCTCAGGGGTGCCAGTCTGGTCTCCGATGGCTTCCAGCAGCTCTCTTTGGAGGGGCTTTTTCTTTGGGGCTAAATTTTAGCCACTTAGTATTCCAGTGTTACTTCTCAAGAGTGAGGCTTCTGGACAGCTTGTGTTCTGATAGGCCCAGTGCAAGAGGACGCAGAGCCACCCTGCACTCGCTGAGGCTCCTGCATGTGGAGTTTTGAAAGCTCCCCTGGGCTTCTCAGTGGCCACTGCTTTAGACATTGCAGAGCAGTACAATCAAAGCGGGTGGGCTTGTCCAACAAAGTCCTGGCCTGGGTGGCCGTTCTGCCACTATGCCTGTGGGACCCTGAGCAAGAGGCCCCACACCTCTCAGGGTAAGGTGGAGACTAAAATGCCTGGGGACTCCACGCTGGCATTCTGTCACAGGAGGGCGACAGGGACAGTCGTGTGCTCTGTCTCCCACAGTGTTGGGGGAGACAGCACAGACTGTGCTGTTTCGGAGCATCACCAGGAACCCCATAAAAACCTACAGTTTTTAAGTGTCAGGAAGCAATAAAAATTTGTACTTTCTGTGAGACAATTGAAATGCTTTCAGAAAAGGTTTGGTGGCTTTTTGTGAGATGTTTTCAACATTTTTGGAAAGATATTTTCTCAAATACATCAAAGTAAGAAAATGTAGGATTTACCCTCAAAGAAAAAGCCATTGTGGAGTTTGCTGGCAGCCTCACCCTGTGCCTGCCCAGAGGCTGCGCCTCGGAGCTGGAAAGCTGGCTAAAGCCCTGGGGCAGCCAGAATGGAGGGAGGAACATCCACTGCCAGACCTCTCTCAACCTCGCGGCAGCACTGACTCCTGGTGTCCCAGACACAAACCCACGCGAACACTGCCTTTCCACTCAGTTCTAGTTACTTATGGAGAGAACCTGCGCAGTGGTGCTCTCCTGTAATCCCAGCACTCAGAAGGCTGAGGCAGGACGATCAAGGCTGTCCTGGTCTACATAGCGAGTTCCAGGCCAGCCTGGGCTACACAGTGAGACCCTGTCTCAAAAAAAACAAATAAATATAGAAATAAACCTGTCACAAGACTGACAGTCTGTGAGAACAATCTGATTTCTAGTTGGAGAGCTCCATCATGTATTAAACCTCCTACAGAAGAAAAAGCTGTTTGCCCCCGGGGCAGTGGCTGTGTTAATTTTTATTAGTTGATTCACCTATGGCTTTTTTCCACCCCCTTTTAACTCCTGCCCTCCCCCCCATGTCAGCTTGTAGTACTCTGGGGGGCTTGTGTGTTGCTGTGATGCTGAAAGCCACCGGTATCTCAGATACCAGCAGGGTCACCCATGATGGACAGATTTCAGCTGAGCTTCCAGACTAAGACAGACTAGGGAGAAGGACCCCACAGCTCACTCCCAAAGTGATTAGCCACTGAAAACTCTATAAGTAGCAGAGAAGCACTGTCAAATATAGTCCCAAAAAACAAGCCTCCTAGGCTGGAAGGCGTTCAAGAAATGGCTGGGGGAGGGTTGCCTGCTCAAAATAGTGGACCATAATGACAGGTATAGAGTAAAGCCCCTAGGACCTCCTTTTGCTGATGTGGCACAACTCAAAATGAAAAGGAACATACTGGCTACAACATTGGGTTCAAACATTAAAAGAGTGTGCATTGCACAGTGGTGGGTAGTGTTTTGTACTTAGGGTCGCTGTGAGACCTGAGCTGCACTGTTGTTGTTAGGTGCTGTGGAGTCAGTTCCAACTCATATGACCCTATGTACAACAGAACGAAACACTTTCCAACACTGTACCATGCCCAGCACTATGTCAGTGCTTCTTTGCTATTCATAGAGTTTTCAGTGGTTGACTGTTTTGGGATTGGGCTCTCAGGTCTTTCTCCCTAGCCTGCAGCACTTGGTATTTGCAGGCGGTCTTCTATCCAAGGACTAACCAGACAGACCCTGCTTAGCTTCTGAGATCAGGCAGGATCAGATGCCAGGGTGCTGTGGCTGCAAACAAGTTCCCACTAACTGGATCAAAAACCATGAGCGCTTGACCTTGCTAGTCGTGGAAGGGGAGTCCACCCTCCCTATGAGCCATTATTGAGGTGCTTCTCACACATTCTGTGGATATTCTTAGTCTTAGGAACTCGAGGAGAGGATATGCAGCAGCTGGCTGCCTGCATCCAAAGCAAACTGCCAGTCCTGACCTGCACGCTCCAGCTTCGCGAGGAGTTCAAGCAGGAGGTAGAAGCAACAGCGGGCCTCCTATACGTCGATGATCCCAACTGGCCTGGAATAGGGGTTGTCAGGTAAAGGCTTGGCTTGCCACCCTACATAAAGCTCAGGGCTGGTCACGTTGTGACCCAGCTTAGAGGCCCAAGGAGGAGGTGGGTGGTCACAGCATACTTGTCTGTCCAAAATTTACCTGGACACGGCATTTACAAAGGCCCAGTGCAGGCAGGTGGTCTAGCCCACCATTGGGCTCAGTGAGGCAGGGGCTCCATGCACCCTGTTGGTATGTGCCAGCTCACAAGTACCCAGGGGAGGTGGTCTGGCGTAGAGGGTGCCCCATGGCTGCCATCTGGGTTACGTGGAGGTTTGCAGGTTAGGGAGAGAAGAGTGCAGTTTCCAGAGAGGGAGCCGTGGCCTCCAGTGCCTGGCACGCAGTCCTGGCTGGCCTCGGTGGCTGGCTGCCTTCTGTCCCCAGCCAGGGCATCTCCCTCCTCATCACAGCCTTGACTCTCACCCTCTCATTTCCATGGCTTACTTACAAAAGCCTTCAACGTTGTCGACCTTAACACTCTCTGGGGCTCATCTGCCCATATGCCTTACTCCCCCGCGGTGTCCAGCTCTAGTCGGTTCCACCCTGGGCCCGGGTCTGAAGACACAGCTGGTTTCTTGGGTTGAAGGGCCGTTGTCGGACACTCTTTTTAGGTATGAACATGCTAACGATGATAAGAGCAGTTTGAAATCAGATCCAGAGGGGGAGAAAATCCATGCCGGGCTGCTGAAAAAGTTAAATGAGCTGGAATCTGACCTTACATTTAAAATGGGTAAGTAAGTACTGCTTTCCTAAGCTGGGTGTGCACTTTGGAAGGCCAGCTTCCAACTGGAGCTTCGGCTTCTGTCTGAGTGAGGGAAGCCTCCCCCTCTCTGTCTGAAGCACCATCCTCAGGCCATTGAGGTGGCTCCCTTGGCTGGGTCCTGCAATCGCATAGGAGCAAGGCCCAGACCTCCCCGTCAGAGGACTCAGGAGCCAGACTTGCTGCTCTGTCTTCCACAGGCTCTGAGTACAGAAGTATGAAGAGCTGCATTTACGTCGGCATGGCAAGGGACGACATAGACGTTTCCGAGCTCGTGGAGACCATTGCTATCACAGCCCGGGAAATTGAGGAAAACTCAAGGGTCTGTAAGACTAACCAGGCTCCTGTCTTTTCTGGGGTTTGCCTAGCCAGCTAACTGGGGTCAGGAAGAAGGCGCTACCTTTGTGTGTATCTGCTCCTTTCATTCTTTCTTGGGCGTTTGCAAGTATTTCCTGTGAGCTAGGCGTTGTGCCTGGTGTCAGAAATGCTGCATGGGCTTGACGCAGTCCCTGACCTCAGGGACCTCACCAGGCGGGGGGGGGGGGGGGGGGGGGGGGGGGGGGGGGGCGAGACTCCCAGCCAATGGGTGTAGTCCTGGGGCATAGGAGTCACAGAGCATGCCGGAAGACATGCCCCCTCTGCTGTCTGGAAGGAGCAGGTCCTGCAGAGTGTGAGGACAGGTGTTTCTGGTAACGGACTTCCCGCCGGAAACAGACCTGCAAGGACAAAGGACACTGTGTGAGCCAACTGTGTCAGGCAGGGTGGGGAGAGGAGGAGTTTGGAGGAAGCCGAGGACTTCTTTAGGTTTCTCCCAACCCTGTGTTACTCCTGACTCCACAGCACTGAGTGTGCATGTTTTCCATTGGTGGGACATTCAGGTTGTAAGGCGTTCCTTCTCCTCTGTTGCCTGGCAAATTAGGCTGCACACTGAGCTCTGCTGGCCTCCGCAGGCACCTTACTCTCTTCTGTTGGCTTTGCTGTTTGATTTTGACTCCAGCATTTCATGTACACTTGCATTTACTGACATCCTGACAGAATGTTCTTCCCGGCCCTGGGCACAAAGCCTGAACAAGTAATGCCTGTCTTGGTCTCCCACAGCTTCTGGAAAACATGACAGAAGTCGTCCGGAAAGGAATTCAGGAAGCTCAGGTTCAGCTGCAGAAGGCAAATGAGGAGCGACTTCTGGAGGAGGTGAGGCCCCTCCTGGCGGGTATGGCGCTGGAGCGCTGATGGGGGTCCTGAGCCTGGTCCTGTTTGACAGGGAGTGCTGCGGCAGATCCCCGTGGTGGGCTCCGTGCTCAACTGGTTTTCTCCAGTCCAGGCGTCACAGAAGGGAAGAAGTTTTAACTTGACAGCAGGTAGGACTGTTGTCTCTGGCCGGATCACACTTTCCTAAGGTGGACACGTTGCCTATTCCTTCCTCCCAGCCACGTCGTGCTTTCACAGTTCCTGGTCTGTGCCCTTGAGCCCCCCAACCCAGAATCGGAGATGAGGCTGTTTGCCGGCTTCACCCCAGCTGAAACCTTGTGAAGCAGGTGGCCCCCTGCCCAGGCTGATGACTCTTCCTGGGAGCAGCAAGGACATGGCCAGGGCCCTGGGCACCGGCACCAGGCTGTCTGTCCCTTGCCGTCCTCATGAGTGCCTGCTCAGGGCTGCTTTCGAACAGAGAAAGCTGAAGATTTATGCACGCAGCACTGGAACACTGTTGCAACCTGGAGTCAGGGGAAGATACTAAGGCCCTTGACTCCTTTCCAGTATCACCAAGGAGGTGCTCCCAAGGTCCCTTCCTTTGTTCCTTCCCTGGACACCGTGGCAGCCTCCATCCCTTATCGCTAACGTCCCTTCCCCAATCGGGCCCAGGTCCCCAGGGATATGAGAACAGATAGACGCTCAGCGAACCATGGACGCCAGCTGCAGGATGCCTTCATCTGGTTCTCAGCACATTCCAGGAAGTCTGGGCTATCTACCAGCCAGTAGGAAGCAGTTTATTAGGGTGCAAGACTTGAGTAGGCACTGGGGACCCCCTCGAGGGCGACCTGTGCAGAGCTCTTCTGGCCACTCCATTCTCTCTTGGCAGGCTCTCTGGAGTCCACAGAACACACATACGTCTACAAAGTGCAAGGTACGGGTGTGACGCCACCTCCAACCCCCTCTGGTGCTCGCAGCAAGCAGAGACATCCAGGTACGCTACCTGTGTGCGTCTGATTACTGACACGGAGGCGCACTGGTGCACTCTTCGGGGATGGACTGTTGCGTCATGGTTAACAGTCTTCCAGTACACTGTTCCTTGCATTCCTTTATTTTCTTGGTCCCTCAGCTCATAGTCCTGTTTCTCTTCACTTTTAAATAACCACTCAAGGCCTTGAGGTTTATTGTTGTTAGGTGTTGTCAAGTCATGTCTGACTCATAGCGACCCTTACAGGGTTTTCAATGGCTGATTGTTTCAGGATTACCTTGGGGGTGGATTGCCACATCCTTTTCCCATTTTTGCGGTGCTGGGAATCAAACTTGGGACCTCAGAGACTTGCAGAGCAGCACCCTACCGACTGACTGAGCTAAATCCTAGACCCCTTGAGATTTAGCCCCTAAGAAATGCCTCCGTGGCACCCCAGGGGTAAGGCAGGGTTTGGAGAGCTGGCATTTCTTTAAGAACAGCGTCTTCTCTCCTGAGTGGGTCCTCATTAAGATGGCCAGAGACTCGCAGCTGGGGAGCAGGTTAGTGTCCCAGAGGTTCTGTCAGTTCCCTCCTCACTTCCTGAGATGGTTCAGAACCGCCAATTTGGGTTTCCTGCCAAAGCACCTACCAGGCAATAAAGCAGTTGCTGGTCGCATGGAGCCTCTGCCGCAGGACATCCTCACCCTCTCTCCCTTCCTTCCTTCTCTAGGCCAGAAGCCTTTCAGGAGGTCCCTGAGAAGCTCGGACACTGTGAGCGAGACCAGCTCCGTGAGCCACATCGAGGACCTGGAAAAGGTGGAGCAGCTGTCCAGCGGGCCCGAGCCCAGCAGCTGTGAGGCACCCAGCCCAACCGAGGCCCCCAGCCCCGAAGTTGCCCATGCCCAGGTAGAAGAGCCGGAGAGCTTAAGATAAAGTCCACTGTTGGGCCCGAGACTGCACTGACTGCTGTTTCAGGGAAAGTGACGTTCTGTGGAGAAGGTGAACTGGGCCACCTGGTAGTGTGATAGCCATGACAGCTTGCGCTTCCCTGGGATTTCTGCAGAAATCTGCCTGAGCTCCAGGCTTCCTAGGTGGGTGAGCGATTCTTCTGTGTAAGTAGAACAACCAGCACCTTAACTCTTGCCTGACTGTAGAAATACCATTTTCCCCTAAGCTACCATAAACCCTTTGTATTCACAAAGAACACTTGGAATCCTTGTGCTCATCTTCCCAACCCTAAGTGTAAGTGGTTAGGTTGCACATGACTGGTGACAGCTTTGGTCAGGACGGTACGGGTTCCACAGAGGTGAGGGGACTGCTCCTCATTGGTGTCAGGGGTCTGCACTGCACTGGGTAGACAACTGCATGACTGGGTTGAGGACTGGGTTTCAGTGGGAGCCAGAAGCCCTTTCCTGGAGACGCAGGACGCACCATGTCCACTCGAGCCGCAGCAGGGTCCTGTCGGGGACTGTCCTGGGATACAGGTCTATCTAATGCTGTCTCTCGGTGAGCACAATGAGAGACTCATCTGTTAGGAATAACGGAAAACTCTCTTCCTGACCGTATACATGCAAATATTTTTAAATACCAGTAAAGCTTTTAAATCAGCCCCCCACGCACCTTTCTGTTTAACACCTAAGAGCCAGACATCAGCGTGTGCACCGCTCAGCAGAGCTGCTTCTCGGCCTCGAAGCTCCCCGGGCCCCGCCTAGGAGCATGTGCCAGAGAAGGCGCCTCTCCCAGCTGCTCAAGCCACAGCCCTGGAAGGAAGTTGTTTTTACTTCCCCAAAGTACTGTGTCACTTCCTGTAGCCTAAGATGGGGCCCCTGTGCCTTTCTGGGCCTGCAAGGTCAAGCAACGGGCGATCCTAGGACGGTAGGAATTCACGCTGGGTTTGTGGACTTGGAAGCCTTAGTTATACCACACTAGGCCTATAATTATACTGAGTTGATGTGATTTTTGACATTTGCCACTTGTCAAAATGCAATTTTCCTTTTTTATTTTTGGTGCAGATGATTAAACAGTCTTCCCTGTTTATTTGGTGCAATGAAGAATAGCAGATAACACAGGGGAGGGGTAGATTATCTCCTTTAACAAGATAAATTTTTAAATGTTTTTATATATATTTGGAATTGTTAAATTGGTTTTGCTGAAACAGAATTTCACCCTTAAGGTACTATTTGAATGTTGGTTTCAATAAAGGTTCTTGAAATTGTTAACAGAGAACTCAGTTTATAATTAAAAAACTATTAATCATGACTCAAGTGTTCCTCCTGCCTGAGCCTCCTGAGAAGCTGGGATTATAGGCCTGCACCATCACGCCAGCTTTCTAGGCAGCATTGACTGGATTATAGGAGGGCACTCAACTAAAATTTCGCCAGTGAGAAAGATTTTTCTGGTGCCTTACAATATCCTTATGTCCTAGAATAATCCTTCTTAAACTAGCTAGAGTTCGCTTTTGTTATTTTCAAGCCAGGAGGCTTTAACCAACAGAACTCCAGGCATGGTTGTAAAATTCATCTCTGGGGAAGACTGCTCTTTTGAAAAAAACAGCTTAATGGGTCTCCTGGGTATATGAAAGTAAGACAATTTATTCTGGAATGAAACAGTTATAAACAACTGTACAGGTCAGTGAAATACAGCGATGGCTGCACTGTGGACAAGGCTGTGCCTTTGCAGGTAGTTCACTAACGCTTGTTTCCTTTTTTTCCCCTGCAGTTCTAGGGAGCTGAACCTAGGGCTTTGCACCTACTTTGCAAGTGCTCTACTACTGGGCTGCATCCCCAACCTGTTTTTATTTTTTATCTTGAGACAGGTTCTTGCTGAATTACACAGCTTGCCTCTGGCCTCCAACTTGCACCCTCCTGCCTTGATCTCCTGTGTTGCCGGGATTACAGGTGTTAGCCACTGCACCCGGCCTGTTTTGCTGCTTTTTGTTTTTTAGACAGGGTCTGTCTGTGTAGCCTAGAATGACTTGGAAGTCACAGTCCTCCAGCCTCAGCTTCCCAAGTGCTGAGTTTATAGGCATCAACCCAAGGTCTGGCTTTTTTATTTTTTGCCCCCTGCCACTTGCTTATTGGAGATTGAACACAGGGCCTTGTGTATGCTAGGTAAGTGCTCTACCATTGATCTACAGCGCCAGCCTGACTTTTGCTGTTGAGGGAAGCATCTTTATTTTCTTTGATCGAGAATGGTGACAAATGAAGATTGGACTCCAGAGAAGGCAAAACTGGATAAAGGAAACTTTTTTAATACCAGCGATTGAGTTGGCTCATAGAACAGGATGGCTAAATAGAGGCGCCCTAAGGAAGGAATACTGCGAGGCAAGCACTTTACCAATAAGCCATATCCCCAAACGTAAAAGTATATTTAACGTGACGGTCTAATGTTAGCTGTGCTTTGGGAAAGTAAGGAGCTATGCTCAAGCTTAAAGCGGGAGTATGGCTTAAACTGTAGTTTGGCACAACCACTTTGAAAAGCAATTTTTTTGGTATATTCAAATTATGGAATGCAATATAGCAGAGAAATCACAACATAAAACAGGGATGTGGATTTTAGACGTATACTGTTGAAAGCAAGTAGAAGTGTAACGTAGCATGGGAATATGCTCATAAAACTCAAAGACAAGCAAAAATAAATAGTACATCATTGGCTAGGGGCATAGCTCAATGGCAGAGTGCGTGCATGCACAAGGCCCTGGCTTCAGGCCCCAGCATACAGACAGACAAAAACCCAAGCCTGGGCATGGTGGCAAAGGCCCATTATCCCATCACTCTGAAGGTTGAGGGAGGAGGATGGAGAGTTGAGGCCAGCCTGTGCTACATAGACCCTGTCTCAAAAAACAAACAACAAATACATTATTTGGGAATACATATATGGAATTTACATAAAAACTTAAAATGATTTTTTAAAAAAGCAAGGTAGCAAGTGCCTTTGGGAGGAAAGCAGAGAGAACATGGAATCTGGGAGGAACACACAGGAAACTTCAGTATTATTGGTTAATGTTAATGTTCTGTTTCTTCAGATGGATTGTACAATGAGTTTTTTTAAAAAATGTGTATTATACATATGTATCTTACATTAACATTTTTTGTATGTGTCTCACTTTTAAAATGAAGGGATAAAGTAATTATTGAGTTGCTTGACAATTTAGTTACACTCTGCTGACATGAATTGTACCCATGACTTGTATTTATTTATTTGCTTTGCTACGAGGGTGAAGGAAAAGAAATTCCTGCAAAAACAGGTATCTTAAAGCATCCTTTGAGGTGGGTGCAATTATTTCCCCTGCTCTTCCCGACATTGGTATTTCTGCCCAACATTCCCAGGAACTATAAAGTAGTATCAAATGGAGGCAGCAGAAAGTTACTGATTTTACACTGTTGCAAAACAGAATTATGCCTTATATTTAACAAGTCGTTCTAACTGGTTGTACGTAATGGTTCTATACAGTCTCCAAAAGTTCCATTTTCCCCTCTTACCAACTGAAAGGCCTGCAGCTGTACCACCGTGGCCTCTGGTCCCATCAGATCTCTGAAGCAGGGTTGGGCCTGGTTAGTACTTGGATGGGAGACCACCTGGGAACACCAAGTGCTGTAGGCTTGGGAGACAGACCCAGCAACCCACTCCCAAAATTCAATCTGCCATTGAAAACCCTATGAACAGCAGAGATGCACAACAATGGCATTTCGTTTGTTGTACACAGTGGGGTCACTATGAGTCGGAGGCTGACTCCACGGCATCTAACAACCACTACTAACTGAGGGGAGGGGGTAGCCTTTTCTTCTTTCGTTCCCTTTGCCTGGAAAACCCTTCCCTGGTTTGCTGGAGTGGCTGACTTTTGTTCCTCCTTTACAGATTTATGTCTGGGGCTCAGGGTGAGAGTTCTCGCCCAGCATATAGGAGGTTCTATGCCCAGTACCGTTTAATAAAAAGGG
>VMDO01000451.1:99277-157081 GCA_007922755.1 Pedetes capensis
GGGGGGGGGGGGGGGGGGGGGGGGGGGGGGGGCGCACCCCTGTCATCCCAGCGGACCGGGAGGCGGAGGCAGGAGGATCGTGAGTTCGAGACCAGAGGCAGTCTGCGTAATTTAGCGAGACCCTGTCTCAAAAAGTGAAAAACTGGGCTGGGGGTGCAGCTCAGTGGTCCAGCACTTGCAGAACATGCAGGCGCGAGGCCCTGTGTTCAATCCCCAGTACGACACACACGCACACACACAAAGAAAGAAAAGAAAAGAAAAAGAAAAAAAGAAAAACGACAGTGTCCCCAGGCAGCCTCAGCCTTGAGCATCACTGATAACCCATTTTTGTATGGGCTCATGAGAAAAGAAGAATGTGTTTTATAGGTCAGTTCACACTGTTGGGATCATTGTACCAGATGCTGGAGGTAGAGCAGTGGCTAAGGCCCCAGAGGCTACCAGGGCACAGAAGGCCCATGAACGGTGATGAACGGCTGTCCATGGCGTAGGGTGATCTGGGAAAGGAGGGGGCCCTCTTACAATCATTTTAAGCTGCACAGCACAAGGAGTTAACGTTTCGTTCTTTGGGTTTTTTTTTGTTGTTGTTGTAGTTTGTTTTTTCAGTACTAGGTATTAAATCCAGGGTCTCGTGCACCCCAGCTCCTTTCTCATTTTAGCGAGCCCCTGTCTCAAACTAAAAACCATAAAAGGGGCTGGCGCTGCAGCTCCGTGATGGGGCGCTTGCCTGGCACTCGTGAGGGGCCCTGGATTCAACCCCACAGCACCGAAGGGGGAAAACAACCACCCAACAGCAGCAAAAACCAGTCGCCCCTGCGCCAGAGCCGGCGGCCGCGTCGGAGCAGCTCTCTAGCCCGCATCAAGCGCCTTGCTCCTCCCACGCGGGGACTCTGATTGGCCGAAGGACACCGCCGTCACGAGTGACTTCCGGACGGGGGTGGGGCCGGGAGGAGGAGACTTCCGGCGCCGGGCTGGGCTGTCGCGCTGCTCCGGCCGGATGGCGGCCCCGGCACTTCACACGCGGTTGCTTGGGGACGCAGCGGCTTCGGCCTCGGCTGTGGCTCCGCTGGGCGCGCCGAGGGCTGGGTGAGGTTGTGGGCGCCTCCGCCTGCGAGTCTGGGCCACGGCCGAGGGCCGGGGTCGGGAGGCGGGTCTGAGAGGGTCCAGGGACGGGCCGACCGAGTGCGGCGGGCGCAGGCGGTGGGTGTCTGCTCGTTCTCCGGGGTCGGCCCGGCCCGTGTTCGGGGGTGACGGAGAGGGCAAGGGTCTGCGTAAATGAGTCGGTGCTCTGTCCTGGCTTGCGCCCTTCGCCCCTCTGGGCTCCCGTAGGGTCCCAGGCTTGCGCTCTGCTTCTTCTCCCTTTCGCCTCTCCGTCTAGGTTGGTAAGGGTTATCTGGGCTGTGGGTTTTTCAGCTGAATGCTGCCACTTATGACAGATAAAAACATACAGTCTTGTTTGAAATTTGTTTCCGCACAAAATGACACGTAGGATCAGTTTAGCAGTATTTTAGTCAGGCACAATGGCGCACGCCCGCAATCCCTGCGATTTAGGAGGCGGAGTCAGGAGGATCGCGAGTACTGGGCCAGAAGCAGCCTGTGGAATTCTGCGAGACCCTGACTCAAATAAAAAACGGACTGGTGGTGCACCCCAGTGGTAGAGGACTTGCAAAGTATGTTGGAGATGTAGCGAGACCTTATCTCACAAAGTAAAAGAATGGGCCAAGGGTACAGCTCAGTGGTCCAGCACTTACAGAGCATGCAAGCGCCAGGCCCTGGGTTCAACCCCCAGTACCGGAACAAAAAAAAAAAAAAAAAAAAAAAAAAAGAAAGATTCTTGGGGATAAGAGTGGAAGCAAGATCATTTTAAGAAGTCTTAGCATAGTCTTAATGATTTTTGGCTTAGCAAATGTTGGCTAACATATTATTCTCTGTCATGAATTTAATTACATGATGATCTTTCTTCCGCAGGATTTCAGATATGCTTACACTAGAGAATGAGTTCTTTAAGTCTCCCCCAAGAAAAACTGTTCGGTTTGGTGGAACTGTGACAGAAGTCTTGCTGAAATACAGAAAGGTAAGAGGAGATAACGTGAGGTTTGCTTTTTGTTGGTTACAAAACAACAACAGCTGTATTCTAACGATCTGTGTAAGGTTAGTAGTGTAGCTGAGTGGTAGAGTGTGCGTAAGGCACAAGTAAGGCACTGGGTACAACCCCCCAGCACCAATTAAGAAAAACAAAAAAATACCAGTATACATAATAAAATGAATTTTATTTTTTATTTTTTGCAGTACTGGGGAGAACCCAGGGACTCACACATGCTTTTGCTAGAGCTTCACCACTGAGCCACATCCCCAGCCCAGGTTTCATTTTTTATTTTGAGACAGGCTGCCTCTGGCCTCAAACTTGGAATTCTGTCTCCATCTCCTGAGTTGCTGGGATTGCAGGTGTGAGCCATCACTCCCAGCTAATAAAATGAATTTTGGGTACTGATATTGAAATCAGATATTTAAGCCAGGGCTGGTGGTGCACACCTGTAATCCCAGGCTAAAACAGAAAGATTGATGGGAGTTTGAGGCCAGCCTAGGCTACATGGTGAGACTCCATCTCAAAAAACCTAGAAAGAAACCAATATTTAATAATATGCATGATGCTACCAGTTTGAAATTAGAGTAATAATGTGTTTGCTGAGGTTTCATGGCTTCAAATGCTGTATTTACTTAGTATCTATTAAAATCTTTAGCAAGTGCTAGAATAATACCCAGTATAATGTTTTATGTAGTTTTTTTTTATTTCATTTTTTTTTTTTTTTTTTTTTTGAGACGGGATGTCACCATGTATCGTAGATTGACCTAAATTCATGATCCTCCTTACTCAGGCTGCTGAATGCTGGGTTTACACGCATGTGTCACCCTACTAAAATACTTTTTCTTTTCCTTTTTTTCCCCTCCTCCAGTACTAGGGATTGAATTTAGGGCCTCATGCACGCTAGGCAAGTGCTCTACCACTGACCTGCACTCCTATTCCTCCACCCCCACTTTTTTTATCCTTTGAGACAAGGTCTTACTAAATTGCACAAGCTGCCTCTGTACTCAAACCTTCAATCTTCTTGCCCCAGCCTCCCGAGTTGCTGGGATTACAGACGTGTACCTTGGTGTCCAGATTATTTTATTTATGGAATTGCCTAATCACTACTTCAGAAGAATAAACCAAAGAAAGATTTTTGATTGTTTTTGTGTTATTTTGTAAGTGATTTCACTAGATATCAGCAGTAGAGAGAAAATACAAATTCCTATGTGTTTATAAATACTCTCCATTTATGTCCGTGGAAATAAATGAATGAACACTGTCTTAGTTCTCTGTGAATTAGATGATTACTACTCTTTTTCTCATACTTTGAGAATTCTCAAGAGTTTCAATTATAATACTCAAATGTCAGTGTACATGTTGTTGTTGTTGTGTGCCGTCGAGTCGGTATCCGACTCATAGCGACCCTTGGGGTTTTCAATGGCTGAGGGCTTTGGGATTGCCTTGGGAGTGGATTGCCAGGCCCTTCTCCCATTTTTGTGGTGCTGGGAATTGAACTCAGGGCCTCAGAGACTGCAGCGCAGCGCTCTACCCACTGAGCTAAATCCCAGCCCCGTCAGTGTACATAAGTATTGCTAAATATGAATGGCCTGCAGCTATAGCCCTGTGGCATCCGATCCCATCAGATCTCGGAAGCTAAGCAGGGTGGGGCCTGGTTAGTACCTGGATGGGAGACTGCCTGGGAACATGAAACGCTGTAGGCTTGGGAGAAGGACCTGGCAACCCCCTCCCAAAAATCAATCTGCCATTGAAAACCCTATGAACAGCAGAGAAGCACTGACAATAGTGTTTCCCCTGTTGTACAGAGGGTCGCTATGAGTTGGATACCGACTCGATGGCACCTAACAACAACAACAACAACAATGAATGGGCTTCTGGTTACTTGTCATTTGTTTTTGTTTTTGTACTTTGCTTGGTGTTTTAGAGGTACTTGGGGGTTTGAACCCAGGGCCTTGCACATTCACACGTACTTTGTAAGTGCTCTACCACTGGGCTGCACTCCCAGCCCATTTTTTAATTTTTATTTTGAGACAGGGTCTCACTGAGTTACATAGGCTGCCTCTGGCCTTGAACTTACGATCCTCCTGCCTCAGTCTCCCAAATTGCTGGGATTACAGGTGTGCGCCACTGCTCCTGGCGTTGACGTTTGTTTTGTGCCAAGCTGCCTGGCTCTACTAATGCAAGCTCTTAAGTTTTTGTAGCTGTTATTTTATGATGGTAAGGGATGTGTGAAAGCTCAAGGTTCCTTTTGCAATTCTGTCAGATATTAAGGTATAGTTAAAAGTCCTGCTGTTGATATTTAACAGGACACTAATTTAATTTTACCACCTTCTTGTTAAGGGTGAAACAAACGACTTTGAGTTGTTGAAGAATCAGCTGTCAGATCCAGACATAAAGGTAATTTATTGTTTGATCAATAGCAAAGTTATTGCTACGTTGTACAGGTGTTAGCTTGCACTTTTGGTCCTGTGTTGTTTTCTAAAACTTGCTCTCTCCATGATCCCATTATACCTTAACATGGTGGTTCTCATCCAGGGGCAGTTTTACCCTATAGGGGACATTTGGTAATGGCCAGAAACATTTTTGGTTGTCACTGTTGGGAAAGAGGGTGCTTGTGGCATGTAGTGGATAGATGACAGGATTCTGTAATGCAGGGGAAACAGAGGTTTTTTGGGGAGGGGTTCCTTTTTTGGTTTTTTGAGACAGCGTCTCTCTGTAGCTCAGACTAGGCTCAAACTTGGTGTGTGGTCCAAGCTGGTCTTGAACAGAGGATCCTGAGTGCTGAGATTTAGGGTGTGGTCCACCTCACCTGGCCTAACAGAGGGCTTTTCAACTTGCAGATTAGAAGAAAAACTTAACATAAATATTAAAGAGGTTTTGTTTTGGTTTGTTTGTTTGAGACATGATGGCACAGTCCTGGAACTTGCTGTGTAGACTAGGCTCACATCAAACTCATATTGATCCTCCTGCCTGAGATGACAGGCATGCACCATCATGCCCGGCTAAGATTGGCGTTTTTTAAATAAGCATGGAGATGTTTATTTTTATTTATTTTTTGTGGTACTGTAGGGGTTGAACCCAGGGCCTCACACATGTTTTGCAAGCACTGTACCACTGCGCTGCACCTCCAGCCCCTTTTTTACCTTTTATTTTGAGGCAGGGTCTTGCTAAGTTATGCAGGCTATCTCTGGCCTCCATCTACTTGTGATCCTCCTACCTCTGCCTCCTGAGTCACTGGGTGGCATGTGCCACTGTGCCAGGCTTAACCTGAAGACTTTTAAAGAAAACTCATTGAGTTGATATACAAGATGCACTTAGAACAGCCTCTGACCCGGGGTAAGGACTTTGTAATTGTTAGGTGTCATTTGGTTCCTGCTGACAATCTGCACCTTCTCATTCTTCATTTGTCATTTACATTTAACTCCACTGTTCTTATCACTGCTCTAATTATCCTGACAAAGGTTACCAGTGATTCATTTTTTACCCAGTAATGTCTTACATGTTGATTTACTAATGCTTTGTAGCATTTAGCGCTCTTGGCTACCCACCTCTTAAAATCTCCCGCAGTGTCTCTCATCCTCCTCTCTTCTGATGACTTTCTATTCACTCTCTTGATTGGTTCTTAAACTTGGTGTTTATTGGGTTTCTGAGCTTGATCCTTTTCTCACTCTGTAAATTCTTCCTGTGTGATTGTGATTCTCTTATGCCTCATGGCTTTGAAACCTACCTGTGTCCTGGTAACTTCCCAGTTTGTATATGTAGCTCCAGTTGCTCTTGCGGATTCTAGACTTGTTTGTTTGTGATACTTGGGGGTTGAACCCAGGGCCTCTCGGATGCTTTGCAAGGGATCTACCAGTGACCGTCACTCCCATCCCATTTTTCTTTTTTCTTTGTTCTTTTGAGTCAGATTCTTGCTGAGTTACACAGGCTGCCTCTGACCTCAAGCTTGCGATCCTCCTGCCTGAGCCTCCCTAGTTGCTGGAATTACAAATGTGCAGCATTGTACCTGGCTAGACATTTTCTTAACTGTTAGCTGTATCTGCCCATACCAGCAAGTGCTCCATACCAGCAAGTGATACTCATAATCCCCCGGCTCTGGTCCCACTCCTCTGCAGCTGCCTTTGTGCTTAGCTGGTTTATTGCTTACCCAGTTCTTGTGCTGGGAACCTTGCAATCTTTCTGGAGTTTCTTACTCCTTGTATCAACTCACTGAAGTCTTTGGGGAGAAAAGTCTTGCAAGTCTTCTAGTTTTGCTGTTGCTTTCTTGTCTGGATTCCTCCAGTAATCCTTTAGTCGTCTCTTGGTCCTGTCTTCCCCTGTCTTCCCCTGTCTTCCCTCTACCCCCAGATTTACCCTCATCAGTGTAACCTGACTCATCTGTCCAGAGGACATGCCTGGGCATGTCTCCTACTGAAAAACTTCATGCCTACAGGAGAAGAGTCAATTTCTTAATATAGCCTGTAACATTTTTCTGTGTTTGGTCTTACCAGATACTTTTTTGCCAGAGATTGCCACTTTTCATCTGCATGACTTTGCATGTGACTTCTTGGCTAGAACAGGTCCTTCGTATCCACTTTATTTGAACATGGCTTCCCTCCCTTACTAGTTACATGACCAAGGGCAGGTTATTAGGCTTGTATACTTCAGTGTCCACATGCATAAAATGGGAATCATTTTATGGGAATGGTAAGGAAGAAATGAGCTCATAATATGTTTAGCTCAATTGATAGAGTGCCACTCTGCACTATCCGAGGCCCTGGGTTCAATCCTAAGCCCCACAAAAACAGGAGAAGGACCTGGTAACCTACTCCCAGAACAAGCCCAAAACAATCCGCCATTGAAAACCCTATGAGGGTTGCTGTGGGTCAGATACAACTCAGTGGCACCTAATAATGACAAAGTGTTAGAACACTGCCTGGCACACAGCAAATGCTGAGTTCATGTTTATTGCTATTGCTACCATCATTTCTGTAAGCTTCGAGTCTTTTAGACACAGTTGAAATGTCATCTTATTCATTTGTTTATTTAATTTTTGCACTACTGGAGGATTAAATCCAGGGCACTCCGTCACTGAGCTGCACCCCAGCCCCCTTTCATTTTTTATTTTATTTTGAGACAGGGTCTTGTTAAGTTGTACAGGCTGAGCCAGGCGTGGTGGAGGCAGGAGGATTGCAAGTTCGGGGCCAGAGGGAGTCTCCATAACTCAATGAGACCCTGTCTCAAAAATAAAGTGGGCCGGAGGTGCAGCCTAGTGGTAGAGCACTTGGAAAGTATATGCAAGGCCCTAGGGTCAGCCTCCAAGTACCAGAAACAGACAGACAAACAAAATGTTGTGCAGACTGCCTCTGGCCTCAAA
Source organism: Pedetes capensis (assembly GCA_007922755.1). Taxonomy (NCBI): domain Eukaryota; kingdom Metazoa; phylum Chordata; class Mammalia; order Rodentia; family Pedetidae; genus Pedetes; species Pedetes capensis. Next base: position 106,717 of record VMDO01000451.1, read on the forward strand.
CTCTCGATCCTCCTGCCTTAGCCTCCCAGGTTGCTGGGATTTTAGGCCTATGTTACCATGTCTGGCAAAATGTCAGCTGCTTTAATGGAGCTTTAACTGGTTCTCTGTAAGCACATGGTTTCTCCATTCAGTCCATTTCTTGCATTTCCAGCAGATCTTTCCAATTGTATATCTGGCTCAGAAGGCTGTGACCTCACTGGTTCTTCTTTGCTCCCCAGATTTATGTGTTGGTTTGCTCACCATGTGCTCCAGCCATGCAGAACTACTTTCAATTTTCTGAAAACCTCCTTTTTCCCTCTGTAAGGAATATAGCCCTAGAAAACACTGCTCACAGACAGCTGAAGCATCACTTCCTCGCCAGAGCTTTTCCTGACCCTTGCCTTCTGTCACAAGTCCAAAAGACCAGTTTCTTTGTGTTCCACTGCACTTTTATATCAGCAAAAGCTCTTTTCCCTTTCTGGTGCTGGGAATGGAGCCCATGGTGCTATGCCACTGAGCCGTAGCCCCAGCCGTCAGCAGATTCTTGACATAACAAAAATCACACCAATTGTGTCTCTGCTGCTTCAGAGGAGTGCTGCAAGTAGTTTGCTCCTAATAGTAGCTCACTACAAAAGCACCAAAGTCAGTAACTGGTGTGTGTGTGTGTGTGTGTGTGTGTGATAGATGTATCTATCACACACACACACACACATTTATTTATTTTAGCTTTCTCTTTTGTATACTGGGGATAGAACCCAGGGCCTTTTGCATGCTAGGCAAAGTGCTCTACCACTGAGCTATATCCCCAGACCTTGTTTGTTTTCTTTTTCACAGTACTTAGGGGTTGAACCCAGGGATTTGCACGTGTTGGGCAAGAGCTCTTTCACTGAACTGCCATCATTAACTCTTGCAATTTTTTTGTTGGCAAAGGAATAGGGTATATTTTATTCATCTTTATTATAATCTAGTTTGTGTTCTTTGTGTTCTTTGTTACTTCATTTTCCTGCCAGGTTACTTGGGGTTTCATTGGAAAATGGTCTAGCCTTGGAAACATGTCATATAGCTGTGGCATAGAAAGCACTGAGTAATTGGATAAAGGTGGCAGGCAGCTCCTTTCTATCTGCATGGAGCAGGGCATTGTGTGAGAGTGGGCAGAGCATAGCGCTGACTCAGGTAGGCAGCTTTGAGTCTGCTTCTTTATTGGATTCTTGGTCATATTGCTTATGAATCTCTCTTAATCTCAGATTCCACTACTATAAAATGGTAATAACTAATTTGCAGAATTTTTAGAATTAGAAAAAAATATAATATACACTATTGAACACTATACCTGGTACATGACATTAAATTAATGATATTAATTGATATTCTCTGTTAATAGTCTTTTGCTGTAGGCATGGCACAGTGCATTGCCTTTATTATTTGCTTAGAATAGGGTTTTGCTAAGGCTCAGGTTGGTGCTGGCCTTGAACATGTGCTTCTCCATCAGCCTCCCTCACCCTGCCCCCTTACTGGGCCTTAGTGTGCATTGACCATTTTCTTTTACATACTGAGGCCTTTTCTGACACTTTTTTCCTATGCATGTCTCGTGTGTGTGTGTGTGTGTGTGTGTGTGTGTGTGTGTGTGTGTGTATGTATGTATACTATTAATATAAATAACATGTATTATGTGTGTATGTATATATGTATATATACGTATTAATATAAATAACGCATATTATGTGTGTGAATACACACACACACACACACACACACACACACATATAAAATATCTCTTGTTGGCTGGTGGTATAGCTCAGTGGTAGAGTGTGTGCTAAGTCCCTGCATTTGATCTCCAGCACCACAACCAAAAAATTTCCGTTTGGGATAACGGATAATGTCTTTACTACATGGCCTTTTTTTTTCTTCAGGATTAGATGGTTGAACCCAGGGCCTTGCACATCTTTTGCACGCACTCTATCACTGAGCTGCACTCCCATTTACTTTTAAAAAATCTTGCACAAGATCTCTTAAGTTACACAGGCTGCCTCTGTCCTCAAACTCACAATCCTCTTGCCTCTGAGTTGCTGGGATTGCAGGTGTGTGCCAATGCACCTGGCTTACTGCTTTTTTTTTAAGCAGTTTTTCTCATATCACTTAAAATTATTGTAAACAGTAATTTTACTGCCTTTGTAAACAGTAATTTTACTGCCTGAAAATACTTGATGGTATATTGGAAAGGAACTACTACTTACACAAACACATCTCCTAATACATTTAAATCTAGCCTCAGATGGGGTTTAGAAAAACTAGTATTTGTTGATGACTTCAGCCAGCCTAGTCTGAATGCTATGAATGTACTTTCTGGTCAGCTTATATATAGAGGAAATAGATATACTTATTGGGTCCTTAAGGGTTTTTTTTTTTTTTCCCTCATATTTGAATCTGTTATAATTCTGCAGTTTTAAAAAGTCCCAGCCATCAGCATTTGGGTGTTTCCACTTCATTGTATTTTTTTTTTTTTTTTTTTTGCAATACTCTCAGGGCTTGAGTGTGGGGCCTCGCATGTTAGGCAAGTGCTCTACCGCTGACCTACACTTCTGACCCCCATTATTTTATTTTTTGAGATGATATTGCTAAGTTGTGGGCGCTGCCTCTGGCCTTGAATTTACAGCCATCCTGCCTCAGCCTTCCAAGTTGCCAGGATTACAGGCAGGTACCATAGCTTGTTTTCACTTTTATAGGACAAGAAATGTGATCAGGCTGAAGTATCGCATTTATTTCACTTGTTAGATTATTTACTTTTAAAGCAGGAAAGTTTATTTTTATGTCTTTGTCTTTTTGTTTAGAGATAGGTTCTCACCATGTAGCCCAGGATGGCCTTGAACTCAGCCCCCTGAGTGCTGGGAGCACAAGCGTGTGCTACGGTGGACCCAGCCTCTTTGTCTGTTATGATACTTGGTTTTGGCTTAATTCCAAATTTGTGACTTTTTCACCTAATTTAAATGTTACTAATTCTTTTTTTTAGGGGAGAGGGGGCTGGGATTTAGCTCAGTTGGTAGAGCGCTGCTCTGCAGTCTCTGAGGTCCCGAGTTCGATTCCCAGCACTGCAAAATGGGAGAAGGACATGGCAACCCACTCCCAAGGCAATCCTGAAACAGCCATTGAAAACCCTGTGGGGGTCGCTGTGAGTCAGAGTCGACTCGACAGCACCTAACAACAACAACAATTCTTTTTTTTAGCAGTGTTGGGGATTGGACCCAGGGCCTCACACATGCTAGGCAAGCACCACCAAGTTACATCCCCAGCCCCTCCCGCATTTTCAAATTGTGCATATTTTTGGCACCTAACAACAACTGAAATATTGTTGATAGATGATTGGTGTAAAGTATCATAGATACACTTTTACTGTTACCTTAGAGGATTTGCAATTTTGAAAGTATTTTTCTTTAACTTAAGGATGAGCAGATCATTAACTGGCTACTAGAATTCCGCTCTTCGATCACTTACTTGACAAAAGATTTTGAGCAGCTTATCAGCATTGTATTGGTAAGTTCACCATATAGTTCACTGACTAGTACGTGGGTCAGTACTTTGAAAATAGTATATGTGGGTAAGCAGTCTGAGATGACCTTTGAAAACGGTTTGCTACGCTCTTGACCTAGAGAACCCCACAAAATCATGCAAATCAAGAGGTTCAAGTCTTTGTGTTCACTTTAAGAATACCCAAGAGACTGTCCAGGCCATCAAGGGGCATGCCTATCGGAAGAGCTGCCGAGTATCTGAAAGACTTTAAAGACTTTAAAGAAATAGTCAGTGCTGTTCCAGCGTGACAATGACGGAGTTGATAGTATGCCCAGGCCAAACAGTGGATCTGGGCACAATGGTGACAGCCCAGAAAGTCTTGGGGTTTTGCTGCACATTCTTAAACATGTAGAGAGTAATGCTAAACTTAAGGATTCAGATGATGGTATGTTCCAGAATCATATGCAGGTAGACAAAGCATCCAAGATGTGCTGCTGAATTTACAGAGCTCACAATGGAATTAACCCCTATGTGAACTCCCCTGCCATATTGGGGTGATCCTCACTGAAAAGGAACAGGTTGTTCCTCAACTGCAAGAGGACATTGCACAGAAGAAAAAGTCCCAGAAAAAGCTGAAGAAACAAAAACTTAGGGCACGAGAACAAATGTAGCATAAAATGAATGTTGAAAAAAGAAAAAGAAAATAGTATACGTCAGTGAAATGTTTTCCATTCTGTTCCCCTCCATGTCTAGAAACTGCCGTGGTTGAATAGAAGTCATACGGTGGTGGAAGAGTATTTGGCTTTTCTTGGTAATCTTGTGTCCGCACAGACTGTCTTCCTTAGGCCATGTCTCAGCATGATTGCTTCTCATTTTGTACCTCGTAAGTGGCTCCTTTGCTTATAAAAATAACTTCCCTTCTTTCCCCGATCTTCTCTTCCCAAACTTCTTTCTTTCCTTGCTTATTATAAAGAAAAAATGTTTATTTTGGCTCATAGTTCTGTTCCAAAGTCAAGGACCACAGCTAGTGGTGACTACCTTGCTGACAGGAGTCCTGAGATGGCACCTGATATCACTGACAAAGGAAGGGCAGGAAGCATGTGCTTACGTACATGATTAACAAAGCAGAACAGACCAAAAAACTTCATTAAAAGTACCACCTTCTCCTTACACGTTGGAGATTCTGCGACCAGAGAAATGTATGCTGGCATTCTGGTAGATGTGTGTTTCTTGTGAAGGCATCTAGATTCATTTCTAGCTGTGATTTTTAATATTTATTTCACTGTTTTTGTTTTTATGCTGTACTGGGAGGTTGAGCCCAGGGTCTGGCACATGCTGGGCAAGTGCTCTATCACTGAGCTACACATATAACCCCCACCCCCGTTTTTTGTTTTTGTTTTTGTTTTTGTTTTTGTTTGAGACAGGGTATCACTAAGTTGCACAGGCTACCTCGGGCCTCAAACCCTGCGATCCTCCTGCCTCATACTTCTGAGCCACTAGTAGTACACGCCTGTGCCACCATGCCTGGTATCAGGGTATGGTTTTGATGGGTTGTAATTTGCCATGGTGAGCCTGACTGTTAAAACTCATCTAGGAATTTATAGCCATTTATTTTTTTTTTTTTACCCTGTTGAAAAACTATCAAGTTGCTTTACCTTTTATTTTTTTATTATTGTACATTTAATCATTATACTAAGTTTGGGCTATGGAGAAACAGCTTTTATTTATTTATTTATTTTGTATAGCTTACTGTATTTATTGCTTAGCTGTGTAACAAAAGAATAACACTTTCTTTTTCTCTCAAGCCCGAGTGATCATTAAGGAAGGTGACATAGATGTTTCAGATTCTGAGGATGAAGATGATAGTAAGTACTAAAACAAAGCAAAGAGCAACTGTATCTTAGACAACATGTGCTGAATGAAAAAATATCTTGGCATCTGTTTTTCTTTTTTTTCTGCAGTACTAGGCGGTACTACCACTAGGCTGAATCCTTACCCCCTTATTTATTTATTTTTTTAATCTTGAGACAGAGCCTCACTAAGTTACACAGGCTTCCTTTGGCCTCTGTCTCTCTCCCCAGTTGCCGGGATTATAGGCAGGCATCACCTCACCCAACTTACCTTTTCTAATAAGTAGAGGCAAGTGATAGTAACCTTTTTTTTTTTTTTTTTTTTTTTGCGGTACTAGGGGTTGAACCCAGGGCCTTGCATGCTGTGCAAGTGCTGGACCACTGAGCTGCACCCTCAGCCCATTTTTTCACTTTTTTTGAGACAGGGTCTCCCTACATTATACAGACTGCCTCTGGTCTTGAACTTGCTATCCTCCTGCCTCCGCCTCCTGAGCCGCTGGGATTACAGGCATGTGCCACCGCGCTTGGCAGTGATAGTAACCTTGGGTGCAATCTTTTTAATACAATGAGGATTAATATGCAATCAGTTGTCTTAAATGTGTTATCAGTACAGTTAGTCCAACTGATCTTCATTGATGGTTGTAGAGAAAAATCTAGAAATTCTTATTTCTCTGATAAATTATTCAGTTTTGGTTAGCAAGTGTTTTTTGCTTCAAGTAGATGATTTTTTCAATGTCAGTTTTGGTGTTCACTTTCAACTTTTCTCTTTGTAGATCTTCCTGCAAATTTTGACACTTGTCACAGAGCCTTGCAGATAATAGCAAGATATGTCCCATCGTGAGTATTATGTTACTTTGAATCGTGATGTTTAATTTTAAAATTACTTACAGAAAGCTTTATTTTTCTCTTTGACGTATAAATTGACTAGGTTTCAAAATTTGTATACTTTGTAGAATGTGATGTTGATGTTCAATTCTTAAGAGAATTTAAATGGGCTTGGGATGTCATTCAGTGGTCCTGTGCTTGCCTGGCATGTGTGTGCAAGGCTCTGGGTTCAATCCATAGCACTACCAAAGAAAGAAAATTGTGCCAGGTGTTGGACATCACACCCGTAATCCCAGCACTGGGGAGGCTGAGGGAGAATTGTGAGTTCGAGGCCAGCCTGGGTTATATAGTGAGACTCTGTCTCAAAAAAATTACAAGAACAACAACAACGAGAAAGAAAAGAAAGAAAAAAGAAAATTACAATCAAGTAGTAGAAAATTATAAAATGTTCATAGCATAAAAACCTAGTTATGCTGTGTATTTACATTGTATTGATGACACATCACATCTTGTTGAAAAAATATTTGTTTTCTATTCCTTAACTATTTCTAAAAACTTAAATACAGATTCTCCTTCAAATTTTGTATGGTAGTTAGAATTTTGCTTTTGTCTTCAACAGATATGGTATCCACATATTTTCACTGAGAAACCACTGTGTATTTGTGTCATAACATATGAGTAAACATTGCAGTTCTAGGAAAAGCTTTGCAGGTTCGTGTGTTTCTTTGGAGGGGTAGCCTTCTGATTCCTTCTTTAGGCTTATTTTTTGTTAACTTAAATCCAAATTGATGGGTTCCCCTCCTTTTTCAAAGAATATATATGTGCAGCAGGAAATGTTCAGAATTTAAACTGAAATTCTCTTAAGCTTTTGAAAGAGAAAAGCTTCTCTTTTGATTTACTGTTGATAGCAAATTATAAAGCATATTTTTAATTAGGTTGTTTTAAATTTTCTCTGAAACTATAGATTCATTTTAACCTTCAATTGCTTGAGGTAGGGCTTCCTTTTTGCCTCTTGTGTCTGTTGTACTTGCTCTTTGAATGGAAATGTTACTTTGCTAGAGAGTCCAGGTAATGTGGATTGATTAAACTTTTTTTTTTTTTCTTTTTAATAGGACACCATGGTTTCTTATGCCGATTCTGGTGGAAAAATTTCCATTTGTTCGAAAATCAGAGAGAACATTGGTAAGAAATTTTTTCATGGAGAAAATAAAGAATTTTCCTGTGGTTTTTAGATGGTGTTCCTTTTCTTAAAACTTGTTTTCTAAAGCCGGGAGTGGTGATGCATGCCTGTAATTCCAGTGACTCAGGAGTTGGATCCAGGAGGATTGTGAGTTCAAGGCCAAAAGCAGCCTGTGTAACTTGGCGTGACTTTGACTCCAAATAAAAAGTAAAAAATGGGCTAAGGGTGTAGCCCAGTGTTCAAGCACTTGCAAAATATATGTGAGATTCTGGTACTCACAAGTACCAAAAAACAAGGAAAAAACTCACATAAACAAAACCTTGCTTTCTAGATTTTATTTGATTATTATTATTAGTAGTAGTAGTAGTAGTAGTAGTAGTAGTAGTAGTAGTAGTAGTAGTTTTTTTGGAAACAAGGTCTTGCTATGTAGCCCCAGCTGACAGGAATTTACTAAGTAGACCAGGGTGGCCTCGAATTTAAGGCAATCCTCTTGTCTCCACTTCCCGAGTACTGGGATTACAGATGCATGCCACCATGCCTGCCCTAGATTTTAAATTCAAGAATATCAGATTCCTTTCTCAGCAGGAGACTGCTTGGGATTCCCAGTGCCTTTTTGTCTGATCCCCATGTGCAGTCATGGTCAGAGTCTATTTTCAGAAATACCTTTAGAGGCTTAATGCTTATACACATAAGAATTACCAGAAGACAACAGTTCATATATTACTAATTATAACCTTGCCTTATTTGAACATGAAAGCGGAGCCCTGTGTAGGTAAATACTGCTAAAAATCTTTTCTTTTCTTTTTTTTTGCGGTACTGGGGGTTGAGCCCAGGGCCTCGCGCTTACATGCTCTGCAAGTGCTGGACCACTGAGCTGCACGCCCAGCCCATTTTTTTACTTTTTTGAGACAGGGTCTCACTACATTACACAGACTGCCTCTGGTCTCGAACTTGCGATCCTCCTGCCTCTGCCTCCCTAGCCGCTGGGATTACAGGCATGCGCCACTGCACCCGGCTAATACTGCTAAAATTCTTATGTGACATTTTTATCATCTGTTTTGTCTCCAGTAATACTTAGGAGGTAATGTTGAAATGTTTTATCTTTTTATGTTTTATGCTTTAGGAATGTTATGTTCATAACTTACTAAGGATAAGTGTATATTTTCCAACCTTGAGGCATGAAATTTTGGAGCTTGTTATTGAAAAGCTACTCAAGTTGGATGTAAGTATTGAATATTGTTTTTTCCCTTGATTTTTGTTTATTAAATGCATCACATGTATTATTACCCATAACAACAATGGAAAGAACCCACAGCTTCTCCATCCTTTGCTTCACTTCTTTTGACATTTCTTGAAGTCCACCGGTATGCTGGCAGTTACAGTTCCGTATATGGTTAGAGAACAAGACAGGTACATAATCACAGAAAGATACAAGTACCGTTGTGGAAACTGCTCTGAATTGAATGTGCTCTGTGTGCCAGAGAACCTGTGATGTTACGGGGGTGGCGGAGGGCATTGGGAAGGCATTCCTAAGGAAGTGAGGTTGAAAAGAGGGTCTGTACACCTCTATTTTGTGTTTGAAATATTTCACGGTGCAAATTATATCAAAATCATAAAAATGTTTCTAGTAAAAACTTTGTTTAAAGAGGCTGTAAGATGCAGGGGGGATGAGAGAGAGTGGTGGAATGTAATGACAATCTGTGGGAAAAGGGAATGGGTCCCTGAGACTGAGTTGGAAATGGGGGAGCAGAGAGCCAGGGGAAGAAGTGCTTCAAAGTTAGCTGCCCATGGAATATAATCTTGGTGTTGCCCTTGGACAAAAGACACACTGAGAGAAGAGAAACATCAAAAGGAGATTGGAAGTTAGTGGCTCCATTTTAGGTGGGTTGGATTGCAGATGTGGGGCTGGTTGGAGAATACTTGCCAGGCAGCTGTAGCGGTGGGCAAGGGACTGAGAGCAAGCCTGTGGGATGCTGCCGGTAGCGCAGCAGACAAGAGTGGTCAGGGAGGGAGGGGCTGAGCTGGGGATGCCCAGGGAGACCTGGAAGAAAGGGTCTGGCAGCACAGGCAAATCCTGCTGACGTTCTAAAGAAGGATGAGAAGCAGAATTCCTTGGGTGTGTTGATGTGAAGGTGGTCCCTGGTGTCCTCTGGAGGGGCAGGTCAGTGATGGGGCAGGAGATAGCCAGGAAGTGCGGCTGTTGGAGACCTCCATGGGTGTCAGTCGGAGGAGCCTGGGGAGCGGGAGTGAGAGACATGGCTTGGAATCCGGGGAGACTTGCACAGGTTTGTGGCCTGAGGAGACAGAAGCCTAGGTGGAGAGAGACGTGTGCTCTGGGGGAGCAGGGAGGCAGAGCGAAGCAGGTCTCGGAAGAGATGGAAGGTGGGCACACTGTGTCACATCACAGCTCGTGTGGATTTTATGTAAGAGGGTAGTAAAAGGGCTTGCATTATAATATTTAAGTTTCTTCATGATCCCGATCAATTCGTAACTGTTGTAGAGTTTCATAAGGTGCTAGTGTGGACGCCTTTAAGGTACATAGAGCAGACGGATCTTAGTCCCAGAATACTTGGATCTTAAATGCTGTTCTTTCCTTTTCATGATACAGGTGAGTGTCTCCAGGCAGGACATTGAAGATGCTGAGGAAACAGCAGCTCAGACTTGCAGTGGGGCAGATTCCACAGAGCGACTGTTCAATATGGTATTTGTGTTACTGAAAATGCATGAGAGGGTCATTTCAGAGTGTGGGAAAAGAGTTAAGGGCTTCTCATCGTGTTCTTTTTCTTTTTCTTAATTGGTCATTTTCGGGTCTCCTTATGACATTTCCGTACATGCATGTCATTGTACATTGCTCATGGTCACGTCCCCCCTTACCCTCCGTGACCCCCTCCCCCAGCTCCTCATCTTTTTCAAGGCTCCCAAGAAACAGGGATGGCAGGCGTGTGCCACACCCTACCCCCCAGCCCCCATCCTCCGGCTCACTGATTTTTTTTTTTAATGTCAGTTTTTACTTCTTCCAAGGATGAAGACGAAGAAACTGAACAGGAAACGCAGGCTGGTCCCGAGCGGCCTGGTCAGATGGCCCATCCTGTCGCTGAGCGTCTGGACCTCCTGTTATCCTTGGTTTTGTCCTACATTCAGGACGTCTGCTGTGTGGATGGTAATAATCTCTGATGGTCTCAGCAGCTCATGCGCCTGGCCCTGTGCTGGCCATTCCCACACATTCTCTCTAGTACTGGTAAAGACCCTGTAAAAAGCACGCAGGTGTGAGATGGAAGAGGTGCAGAGAGATCAGTTTACTTGCCAGAGGCACATAGCATAGAAGTGGTGGGACTGGGGCTATGACTCATTTATGTGTATCTTCAAAGTCCCTGATCTCTTCCCTGTTGTATTAAAGGATGATTAATAATAGAGTTTGTTCAGTTTTAGGCAGAGATCGAATGACCCTGGAGATGCTCAAGACATTTCAGAGTAGTGTGGTAGTCATCACAGTGTGGCACTTGGTGTTACATAGTGAGGTTAGACGTCTTCGCTTTGTGCCATTGTTGTGCCGGGCGTTGGGACCACACTGAGCAACCCAGTGTGCTGCCTGCCCTCAGGAAACAGTCTGCAGATAGCCATGGAAAACACAGAACTTTATCCATGCGCTTCGCCAAGGTTTAAGAATGAGCTTAGTAACTCAGCACAGTAGGATTTGGGTCTGGTTGACCTTGCTACTGTTTTTAACTGTTAAAAAAGCAATACCAGCCAGGCTGGTGGTCCATGCCTGTAATTCTACCCAGGAGGCTGAAGCAGGAGTATTAACTCAAGTTCCAGGCCAGTCTGGCCTACCCAGTGAAACTCTTGTAAATAAATAAATAAGTAAATAAAACATGTTGAGTAGAGAAAATTTATGCTGGGCATGGTAGCGCATGCCTGTAATCCCAGTCCTTGGGAGCCTGAGGCAGGAGAATCGTGGGCTTGAGGCCAGCCTGAGTCGCATAGTCCCTGTCTCAACAACAACAAAGAAAATTGGAAACCACAAGAAAGGATAAAGACAATTTAAATGACCACATTCCTACTATTCAAAAAACTTTAATAGCAATTTTTTTTTAATGGGGCTGGGATAGTTGAGACAAAGCCTCTCTGTTTATAGACCAGGCTAGCCTCAGATTCCTGATCCTCCTGTCTCAGCCTCCCAGTGCTGGGATTACAGATGTGTGGCACAACACTTAGCTCCTTAATAGCAATTTTTTGTTGTTTTGTTTCTTTGTGGTACTGGGGGGGTTGAGCCCCAGGCCTTGTGCTTGCCTGCTTTGCAAGCACTGTACCATGGAGCTGCACCCCTGGTCCATTTTTTTACTTTTTTGTTTTGAGATAGGATCTTGCTAAATTACACAGGTTTCCTCTGGCCTCGGAACATGTGATCTGCCTGTCTCCACCTCCCAAGTTCCTGGGATTGCAGGTGTACGCCACCATGCCTGGCTCTTAATAGCATTTTGATATATGTCTTCCTTTTGTTACCATGTGTATACGTATGAATATGTGTATTGTTTTTTGAAGTGCTGGTGACGAAACCCAGGGCCTCCCATGTGCTAGGCAACTGGTGTACCTCAGAGCTACATCCTCAACCCCAAATATAGTTTTTCATGGATTTGAGGGAGGCTTGTGTTTCTTAATGGTATTATGTTCTTTTAAAAATCGGGGAAATGAAACTGATAACCTAAAAATAGTTTCTAAGAAGTTGAAATATCAGATTTTCTTTACAGGTAAAATTGATATCAATAAAACAAAGGAGTTGTATCGTGATCTGATAACCATCTTTGACAAACTGCTGTTGCCTACGCATGCCTCCTGCCATGTGCAGTTTTTCATGTTTTACCTCTGTAGCTTCAAGTTGGTAAGTAAAAGTGTCATTGTCATTACCTTATTTTTGCCTATAATTTCTCCCTTAAAAACAGGATGGAGGGAAACAGGTATTTCTTTTCCTTGAGCTCATTTTGTTGGTACCCTCATAAAATTGCAATCAGTTTTTAACATGTGCACTGAAAGCAAAGAGAATTGCTGCTGCGTGCCCACTTAGCTGGTTGGCTCTGAGGATGTCATCCTGCTTTTGGTCATTAGGTGGTGCCCTTCCCTTTCAGTTCAGTCCTGTTAACACCCATGTGGGATATTTAACTGTTTATTTCCTGTGTTCTCTCTTAGTATTGAGTCCTAACTAGCCTCAGCCAAGTTTTTAATCCCGCATTTTAAAACTTGAGGCGTTTGTGTGTGCGTGTGTGTGTGTTGTACTTGGTGTCAAACCCAGGGCCTTGCACATTCTAGGCAAGTGCTCGACCACTGAGCCACATCCCCAGTGCTGGCTTTCCCTTTTTGAAATGAAAATAATACAGAAGGCTCTTCGTTCTTTTTTGCAAATTGTTTTGTAGCTGCCCGGAATAATGAATAGAGTACTGGTCATGAGTTAGAAGGCTAAATTCAGTCTGCCCAAATCTAAGTGTTCCTAACTTTAGAGAAGAGCCCTTTGGGAGAAGTTAGAGGTTGTGCACTTTGCTAAGTAGCTGGTCAGTCACTTTTTCCCATGATCAGCCTGATTAGTCAAACACCAGCTGTACTTTAATCCACCCTTCTATGTCTAGTTAGGATTAACGTGTGTAAAGACAGGATATTTTTGCACCCACAGAAGGAAATCCCCCTGGGAATCCCAGGGAGTGGAGATGGTCACAATTCTCCAATTTGGGCTGCACATTAGAGTCTCTTGAAGAGCTTTTTCAGTATGCAGACTCTGAAGCCCTCTCTTAAACCTGCTGAGTCTACACTGGTGGCTGGTTTTTCATTTGTTTGGTTTTGTTTATGAGATGAGGTGTCACTGTGTTGCCGAGCTTGGCCACGAACTCCTAGGCTCACATGATCCTCCTGCCTCAGCATTCCCCATTAGCTATGAGTGCATGCCACCATGCCTGGCACTCCATGCTGATTTTCATGTTCAGCTAGGTTTGGGGTACATTGAATTATTTAACACTTAGGATGGCTTTGAGCCTACAGCCATAGCCTTGTGGCGTCTGATCCTGTCAGATTGTGGAAGCTAAGCAGGGTCGGGCCTGGTTAGTTCTTGGATGGGAGACCACCTGGGAACACCAGGTGCCGTAGGCTTGGGAGATGGACCAGGCAACCCACTCCAAAAAATAAATCAGCCAATGAAAACCCTATGAACAGCAGAGGAGCACTGACAATAGTGTTTCCCCTGTTGTATGTAGGGTCGTTATGAGTTGGATACCGACTCAACGGCACCTAACAGCAACAATGGGATGCCTTCAGTTTTAGGTTTTAGTATCTCATGGTGTTTAAAAAAAAATAAGAGCCATGATCACTGTATTCATTATTTAGCTGTGTAACTGAGACACTAGAGCTTTCTTCTCACGCTGGTAAAGTAAAAATCTTAGGATTCTGATAGCCAGAATATGTTAAGTGTTTAAGAGGCCAACACCTTCCATTTTCCATAGGGATTTGCAGAGGCATTTTTGGAACATCTCTGGAAAAAATTGCAGGATCCAAACAACCCTGCTATCATCCGGCAAGCTGCTGGAAATTATATTGGGAGCTTTTTGGCAAGAGCTAAATTTATTCCTCTTATGTAAGTACCCTAATTTTCCATGTACTTTTTAATATCGTGCTTTAAAAAAGATTATAGCATTATCTGAAGTCAAAGAAATAGCGGTTCTTTTTTTTTTTTTTGGTCTATCTTTAAAGTGAAAAAAACCTATTCCCCCAGTCTATGGAAGATGCTTATATTTCTGAGAAGCAGCTTTAGAATAAAATGTGTCTTGTTTTGGATCTAAACCTCATATGCCAGGCTTTTATCACCTGCTATGTGTGGTTGCACTTGAACATGAAAACCCATTTGTCTTTGCAGATAGCACACAGTGTTGTATACTATTTCGATTCTTTTTGTAGGTTTGTCATTTTTCATTTGCATTCTGAATCAATTGTGTCTGGTAGAGCTGAAGAAAAATCCTTTTAAAGGTAATATAAAAGGCTAAGGTTGTAGCTCAGTGGTAGAATATGTGCTTAGCATATGTGAGGCCCTGGGTTCAATCCCCAGCACCGAAACAAAAAAGGTAATACAAATACCTGTCCAGGAAGCCAGTTTCTTAGAGGATCCGTGGAGATATCTGTGGGTAAGGATGCTGTTAAAAACCTTTCCGTAACAACAAAAAGCCTTCTGGCTTAAATCGTTGACCACAGAACTTCAGAATCCCATGGAGAACGTGCCTCGGTCTTTGGCCATATTGCTGTAAGGGCCAAGAGCCCATCCAAGAAGCACTTCTGAGTTGATTAGGAGAAACTGTCCTCTATCCCTTGGGATGTTCTTAGGTGCCTCCTGTAGATCCTAGAAGCTTCACCTTATAATCGGGAGATTATCTTCCTGCCACCCATCATTTTCCTCCTGTGCCCAGGAGTAATTTTTGTTTGTTTTTTTTCCTTCTGCTGGGGATGGAACCTAGAGACTCAGGCATGCTAGTACCTTCCACTGAGCTACAACCCGCAGCCCATGAGTAATAGTTAAAGAAGCCTATGAACTTGGCATAGTTTATAACAAAATGGTAATAACCGGTTTTTATGTCAGTTCAGCTTTCTTGCGAAGTATGTGAAGTTGACTTGAACTTTTTTTCCCTCTAGCACTGTAAAATCATGCCTTGATCTTCTGGTTAACTGGCTACACATATACCTTAATAACCAGGATTCGGGAACAAAGGCGTTTTGTGATGTTGCTCTCCATGGACCGTTTTACTCAGCCTGCCAGGCTGTGTTCTACACTTTTGTTTTTAGACACAAGCAGCTTTTAAGTGGAAACTTGAAGGAAGGTCAGTAATGCGGGATTCAAGCTGGGTTTTCGTAGTGTTCTTGGCGCCCTTTGAACGGTGGGTCTTCATTTTTTGAGACTTTGAAGAAAACTACAGATTCAGAAAACCACATGTGCACTCACACCTTTACAAATAACTTTAAGCAGCTCAAAGACCCCTAGAAACCCCTTCAGCCTCCTCTTTAACTGTTAAAGGGTTTGTGGCTGGGGACCCTGCCTTAGACACTGAAGTGTGAAATCATCTTCCGAGGTGAGGGTGAGTGCTTGGACTTCATCAGCACCAGGCACAAAACTCACAAAGCATGCCCCCCTTGTCCTTATCACAGCCAGTGACAGGCAACAAGACCAGAGCCAAGGAGGGCCTTGGCTGGAGATCGAGGCGTTGGTTCCTGGTGGGATTAGAGCTGGAAGCCAGAGGAGGCTGACTCTAGAGCTCATGACTACAATTGATGCTGCTCTGTCGGAAGACTTGAGAGTTAATTCATAGTTTTCATTTTTGCTGGTTTGTGAGGGTCATAACTTAAACCTACTAAATGAAACTTAGTAAATTAAGGTAGTGTTAGTTAAGAGCGTTCCCACGCACAGTGTAATTAAGTCAATAAATAGTTGGATAGCTATTTTCTCTAAACCGGGGCATTTCAGTTTTGGCTTGTCATTTGGGGATGGATAATCCTTCATTGTGGGGGTTTGTCCTGTGTGTTGATTTTTGTTTTTCGTTTTTTTCAGACAAGATATTGCCATGTAGCCTAGGCTGGCCTTGAACTCACAGTCCTCTTGCCTCAGCCTCCAAAGTGTGCTGGGATGATAGGTGCGTTGTACCATGCCCGACTCTTCACTTTTTTTTTTTTTTTTGGCAGTTCTGAGGTTTGAGGGTTGAACCCTGGACCTCAAGCGTGCCAGGCAAATGCTCTGCCACAGAATGACTCCTCCAGCACCCTCTGCTTTAAAAAAATTTTTTTTATTATCCTGTGGCACTGGGGAGTTGAACCCAGGGTCTTTCATATCCTAGGCAAGTGCTCAGTCTGGAGCCCCACTCCCCCTTCATTTTAAAACACTTTGGAGATAGGCTTTGTGAAGTTTTGCTGGCCGTCTCTGACCCTGCTCTCACAATCCTCCTGCCTTAGCCTCTGGGTCCCTGGCATTCCATGTGTGCCCTGTGGAGCACAGGTCTGCATCTTTTAGCAGCATCCCTCACCTCCACCTACTAGATGACAATAGCAGCCTCTTGTCTGCCCCCAGTGTGACAACTAAAACTATCTCCAGATACTGGAGGTCACTGTCTCCTTGGGCTGAGGGCTGTGGCTCTAAACCGAGACTCACATGTGTCCCAGTTGTGTGCATAGACTCCACATGCTGCTTCTAAAAATTGGGAGGGCTGAAATTAGTGTGAGGTAGGAGAACAAGGCTTTAGCACAGGTAAGTAAAACTTCTGCTTTTCTTTGTATAAATAAAATGCAGGACTCTTGGTTAGAGAAGAAACATTTCGTACAAGCCACAACATCCCATTTATGTAATTTTTTAAGCCAAAGCATACATTGAAGAAACGCCTAAGAAAATATTATAGTTAAGCACAAGTTGGCTCGCTTGCCTCTTAATAGTAAGTGTGTTTGTATTTTACCAATATAGGAACGGTTTATTTTATTTTATTTTATTCTTGTGTGTGTGATAGGGTCTCACTTTGTAACCCAGGCTGGCCTCAACTTAAGATTCTTTTGCCTCAACCTCCGAAGTATCTGGGATTACAGGTGTGCACCACTGTGTCCCACATGGAAGAGAATTATATTCATCACTTCTAAGCAGAGGTTTTTGTCTAAAAAAGAAAGGGACAGAAGATGGAGAGAGACAGAGAAAGTCAAATAAGTTATACACACCTGACGCTGTTGCTCAGCTTTACTAAGAATTTAAGGCATGCAAATTGAAATGAGGTTGCTGTTGTTTTGTTTCTTCTATGATTTTAGCTATAATCAAATCCCATGGTCTCCCCACTTCTATAAACTCAAGCGTGTGCTCTGTTTATAAATATATGAATTCCAGATTGTCATGAAACCCACCAGCCCACTAGGAGCATATGCTTATTACTTCCTGGATTTTTTTTGGGGGGGGCAGCACATGGGAGTTGAGCCCAGGGCCTCACACATACTTTGCAAGCGCTCTACCACTGGGCTGCACCCCAGTCCATTTTTTATTTCTTATTTTAGATGAGGTCTCACTAAGTTATCCAGGCTGCCTGTGGCCTCTGCCTCCCAAATCACTGGGATTATGGGCATGAGCCCCCATGCCAGGCCACTTTCTGGATCTTTAAAAGAAGAAATTGCTTTTTTTTCTTCAGAAAAGATGCCACCTTGGGTGTGGTAGCACATGTTTGTAATCCCAGCAGCTCAGGCAGGAGGATGGCAAGTTCAAGGCCAGCCTAGGCTATGTAGTAAGCTCCAGGCTAGCTTTGGCTACATAGCAAGACCCTGCCTCAAAAAAGAAAAAAGTTGCCGTAGTTGTAAATGGATACACTGAGCCTCTTCTTCTGGGTCATACGGTGTATAACTACGTAGAACTTGATTTCAGGCAAATTTGCAAATAACTTTTTAAACATTTCTTTATTTTTGAGTGCTGGGGATTGAACCCAAGGCTTTCTTCATGCTAAGCAGGACCTCTAAGGTTTTTGTTTGTTTGTTTGTTTGTTTTGGAGACAGAGTCTCACTGTTTAGCCCAGGTTAGTCTCCAACTTGCGATCCTCCTGCTTCAGCCTCCCAAGTGCTGGGATTACAGGTGTATATCACCATGCCTGGCTCAGAGTGTGACAATTTGTGCTTTTAAAGATGTTTTAGACTTTTCAATTTTATCTGTGCCTTTTAAAAATCTTATTTTTTTTAAATCAAAGGTTTGCAGTATCTTCAGAGTCTGAATTTTGAACGTATAGTGATGAGCCAGCTAAATCCTCTGAAGATTTGCCTGCCGTCGGTGGTTAACTTTTTTGCTGCTATCACAAAGTAAGTCATTCCCACTTTCCTTTCTGGAAGTTATTTGAAAGTAAATGTGTGAGGTAGACACACTCTGGTGTGCCAAGGCATTAAAAGTAAATTTATGTTTGTACTGTTGTCCTGTAGAATTCCATTAAATCTTTGAGAATTAATAATAGGCTGGGATTTAGCTCAGTTGGTAGAGCGCTGCACTGCAGTCTGTGAGGTCCCGAGTTCAACTCCCAGCACCACAAAAATGGGAGAAGGACCTGGCAATCCACTCCCAAGGCAATCCCGAAACAGCTATTGAAAACCCTGTGAGGGTTGCTATGAGTCGGATACTGACTCGACAGCACCTAACAACAACAACAATAAAACATTAAAATAACAGTAACCCATTCTTGCAGGAAATATTGCATTACAGCTGTTGTTTGTATACGTTGGTGCATCCAGAATTGCCACTAGTTTTTATCCAGTGAGTAATTCACCAAAGCCAAAGCACAAGTAAGACAACTAGTAAGCTAAGAAGTATAAACCAACCATACTTGTTCAAGCAATGTCTGTAAGAGTAATAAAAACATGCTGGATGTGAAGCTGATGTCCACTAGTAGAATAACTTAGAAAACCACTGTCCTGCATGAAGTAGCTATAGCTAACACAAAGCCTTTCCTGTGTGCCAAACGCCATTCCAAGCACTTCAGTTAGTCCTCACACAAGGCTGTGACTGTATTATTAACTTCCATTTACATGAGGGAAATGGAGGCACAAAGAGATTAAACCCCTCACCTGAAGTCCTATGGCCAGACTGCAGAGCCGAGATTGAAATACAGGCATCTGCGGCTGGGATGTATAGCTTGTGTGCTTGCCAAGCACGCACAAGTCCCTGAATTTGATCCCCAGCACCAAAATAATATAAAAATAGGCAGTCTGGCTTTGTTAGCACTGAGTTATTCTTAAGGAGAAAGTGATTTAGACTTTGGGTATTTGATTAGGATATTCTGGCAGGATCTTGGCTTAAAACCTTTACCAGTTGAGAACGGTTGAGAAACCATTTTTTTTTAATGCCTTAGTCCCGTTTAGGCAGCTTGCTGCTGTCATTTGACAACTTTAATTCTCTTTTGCTGGGTCTCTAGTTCAGGATGTCCTATCTGCTGAGATCTGAAAAATGATAGTCAGTCTAGGAGTCTAGCTAACGAAGTGAAAGCACTTGCTTGGTGTATGTGAAGCTCTGGGTTCCATCCCCAGCATCTCAAAAAAAAAAAAAAATATATATATATATATATATATAGAAAGGGTTTAAAAAAGGAAAGCAGCCAATAAGTGCTGAGCATAGTGGGCTGGTGCAGATTTATGATCCAGCTCCTAGAAGGGCTGAGGCAGGATGATTACAAGTTCAAAGCCAGCCTGAGCAATGTAGTAAGACTTTGTCTCAATGTGAAAAATTAAAAGAGGCTGGGAATGCAGCTCTGTGGTCAAGTGCTTGCCTGGTATGTACAAGGCCATAGGTTCAATCCTCATTACTGCAGAAGAACAAGGAAAGGAAACCAATAAATAGTAGTATTGAGTAGGTAGAAGTGCCTGCACCTTGCTGAAGATGGGACCCGGCTGGAAGAGTATGGATTGATGAAGTGCAGGAAGTGCCCCCCTAGAGTATTCTCCAGGTGGGGGTAGAGAGCTGGACCTGATGATCAGCTTTCTGGCCAGAAAGGCTGTAGAATTGGGGTTGGTATGTGTGGCCAAGGGCTGGGGTTTAAATCAGTTGATAGAGTGCTGCTCTGCACTCTGTAAGGCTCTGGGTTCGATTCTCAGCACCATGAAAATGGGAGAAGGATGTGGCAGCCCACACCTGAAACAATCAGCCATTGAAAACCCTGTGAGGGTCGCTATGAGTCAGACCCGACTCGATAGCACCTGACAACGTGTGTGTAGCTAAGGTAAGGAGTGAAATGTGAACCTGCAAGGAGGGAATTGAAATCAAAGTCAGCATCTAGGAATTTATGTACCCGTATTAGCTATTGGTTTTGCTCATGTGGTGGCGCTGAGATGTGGCTGTATTGATACAGAGACTTTATTTCGATTTTAACTGCTGTGTGATATTCTTTTTTTTTTTAACGCGCATTTGTTGTTTTTAAAGCTGGGTTAGTTCTTCAGTATTGGAACAACAGTGTAGGAATCCCATTGCTTGTGTGTCCTTCATGGGGTTGCTGAGTTGTAGGGGGTGCAGAGCTCCCCATGGCTATTTGTACCAGGAAGGAATCAAATGCAGTTCTCCACTAACCGGACAGAAACGTGCTATGCTTCAGGTTGCCGCAGGGGCCTGGTAGCCTGGGGTGAGGAGCTGAGGGAATACTGTGGGAAGTCGGGTGGGAGGGAGCCAATCCTCCCCTTGGAAAGCAGACCAGTGAGTGGGTTTTCCTCTTGTCGCATCGGAAGAGAACTTCCAGAAACGCTGGCGACTTTATGGGTCTCTTGGTTTATGAGTCTTCTGTCTACTTAGCTGTTTGGCATCACCATGCCTGGGCCTCTCTTGACCAGGTCCTGAAATCCTGACTCCATCAGCCCCATGTCCGCCTGCCCTTCAGTAAAGTCCTGATTTTTCTTCATCAGCAGCCAACTCTCCATTGACAAATACTGTTCGTCTTCGGTAACTGTTGAGTCCCCTGTTTCATCAGCCCCTTAATTCTTTTGCAAACAGAAAAAAAAGGCACATATCTAATTATGTAAACTGAGAGGTTTACTTTGCAAACCTGCCAGTTTTTCATGATAAGAGACCCCCTCCCACCAAAAAAAAGGAAACACGTGAAAATAATCATCGTCTGTTTCTTTGATGTGAGGGTGACTGTGCACTCAGAAATTGTTCCTCCAGGTACAGCAAAAGACTTGACCTGGAAGTTTTGAGGTGGTTGTGTCACGATTTGCAGAGGAAACGTTCTGAGTTGTGGCAGTTTGCTAGTTTCTTCACCATGATGACACACCTCTGCACACCATGCCAGGCGTTCAACAGGTTTTGACCCAGAATGGCATGACCCTTGTCCCTCATCCTCCCTCGTCCGTCACCTGGTCTCACCTCTTGCAACCTGTTTTTGTTTCTGTGGATGAAAACAGTTCTTACAGGGAAGCATTTGACGGTGGGCAGGAGGTGAAACAAAAAACTGCGGAAGCACTCACAAGCCTCTGTCAGTGAGTTTAAAACCGGCTTTGAGCAGTGGGAAACACAGAGCCTTCTTAGGCTTATTGAATCAAATCGGAAGCACTTTGAAGGTGACTCAAGTATGAACATGTAAAAATAAATAACATTATTTTATTTTGCGGTACTTGAGGATTGAACCCAAAGCCTCGCACCTACTTTGCTGAGTTGCAGCCCCATCCTGTTTTTATTTTTTTATCTTGAGACAAGGTTTTGCCTAGTTACACAGCTGCCTTTGGCCTTGAACCTGATCCTCCTGCCTCTACCTACTGAGTTGATAGGCTTATAGGCGTGAGCTGCTGCACTCGGCTAAATATACAATTTTTGTAAATAGATTCTAGGTTTTATTGAGTCCCTCCTCATGCCTGTTAGACTAAGCCCAATTTTCTATTCTAAGTGATGATAGCCACCTTTTCTTTCCCCTTAGCAATCTTCCAAACCGTAGGCCCAGAGAACTGTATCCTACAAGTGTGGCTTTCTGGTTTCTCTTGTTTTTTCTTGCACTTGTTAATGTTCAGCTGTATCTCTGTGTTATTACAATTGTTTGATGTCGCGTCCATGCAAGAGTAATCCCAGTGTGTTAATGCCTCTATTGCTTTTGGTGTTCCACAGCAAATACCAGCTAGTCTTCTGCTACACTATCATCGAGAGGAACAATCGCCAGATGCTCCCAGTTATCAGAAATACAGCTGGAGGGGACTCAGTGCAGACCTGCACCAACCCACTGGACACCTTCTTCCCCTTTGACCCTTGTGTGCTTAAGAGGTAGGTCCTCTTACACAGTGGACATTGTTGGTGAGTTTCAGTGTGAGACCTGTTTGCTTTTTGCAAGGCTAGGAGTAGGGGCTTCCTTGTGGCCTTCCTGGCTGTTCATCTCGTGGTCGCCTTGCTTCATAGGCCCCACTGACAGATGCCCAGGCGTGTCCCAGGCACATTAGGGTCTGTAGATCTTTACTCAGTGGGAGGCCAGAGGAACACCAGGGACTTTCTGTTTATTTCTTGTTTTTCCTTAAGCAAAAAGAACCAAGGAGCTGGGGATGCCGGTGCCAGGACAGGGAGGGTGCGGCCTCTCCTGGGCTCGTAATTTCCTGCCAACTGTTCCTTCATCCAGAGACCACATCCCGTACTGTTGCACAGATAAACAGAAGTCAAGTGATTTATCTCGATGGACTATTCTGGAAAACCACTAAGCCAGTCTTAAATTTATATGTGTGTAAGGAATTGAGATTTTTTCCTTATTACACATTTTCTAATCATTAGCATGACCATCTGGGATTGTGTGGTCCCCTGAGTCTTGATGGACTGAAATCAGATTAGTTGGTTTTCCTAGACTTATTTTTTTAGCAGGTTCCTGTAGGAATATAAAAAAGGGAATTCCAGTTTTCTTTTGGGTATACTATAACTTAGTTGTCAGTGACTGTATAGTTCAGAAACATCACTTGAAGTATGAGGAAGAGTAGGAGTAAAATTCTCCCTGTGAGTCTTACCAGAAAGAGTTGCATTAGTCACAAAACTTACCCATAGTATTTTTCAGTGTTACTGAAGCTGTAGTCTTCACTACTTGGTGTTGAGAAGTGAATCTTAGGAGGAAAGAGCTGAGCATGTTTTGACTGTGGCTTATGTATTCAACCTGACTTTGAAATGTGATCTTTCTTGATAGATCGAAGAAATTCATTGATCCTATATATCAGATATGGGAAGGCCTGAATGCGGAAGAGCTGCAGGAGTTTAAGAAACCCATCAAAAAGGTAAATTTATGGCCCAGGCATGACGGAAGCTCACGCCTGAAATTCCAGGAGCTGGAGAGATAGAGGCAGGAGGATCAGAGGTTTGAGGCTACAGGCAGCCTGTGTAATTTAACAAGACCCTGACTCAAAATAAAAAAGTAGGGGTGCAGCCCAGTGGTAAAAGCAAAGTATGTGTGAGGCTCTGGGTTCAACTCCCAAGTACTGGGAAAAAAAAAAAAAGGGGCAAACTTTCATGTGCTTATCTTCTTTTAAATTTCTGTTTTAATTTTTATGGTGCTGAGTATTGAACCCAGGGCCTCCTACATGGTACGCTAGTACTCTACCACTGAGGTACATTCCCAGCCCCGATCTCTTTAATAAGTAATCGTTGGGAAGCTCATTTTATCTTTCTTTATATTTGCATTTTTGGAGAGTCATTCAAGGCCCATAGTGTTAGCAGGAATGCCATATCAATTTACCTGCACTCACTGAGCTTAAAAATCTGTTTGAAAATCATACTTTAGACAGATAATTACAAAGTATGATAAGCAATTGTGCAGGCAGTACATAATAAAAGAAGTGTCAGAGGAATCTTTGGAAAGTAAGATATTTTACCTTCATCTTTGCAGAAACGTCACATCCCTGTGGAGAGGAATCGCTTTTTGTTTTTGAGGCAGTGTCTTGCTGTGTTGCCCAGGCTGCACGTGAACTACTCTGATCCTCCTGCCTTAGCCTCCCAAGTAGTGTGCCATTGCACCTGGCAGGAAAGGAATTCTGGAAAGCCTTTCAGACCACCACCACTCGTGATCTTACTGATGATCTGTTTTTTACACAGGAGGTGGTAGAAGACGAAGATGACGATTTTTTGAAAGGTGAAGTGCCCCAGAACGATACCGTGATTGGGCTGACGCCAAGTTCCTTTGATGCCCATTTACGAAGTCCTTCCAGCAGCGCGGGCTCCCCGCCTGTGCTATACCTACCAGGCCAGTCCCCTCTGATCTCTCAGATCTGTGATTGAGCTGCACTGTTCTCCCACCGTGCCCTGAGGCCCCCGCGGTGATGACTTGGGGCAGAGCTTCAGACTAGAGTCTGTGCCTTGGGTTTCATCCTTGCAGGTTAGACTATGTCTGGTGTCTGAACAGTTTTTGTTTTGTTTTTTTGCTCCCCTTACAGACAAAAGGAAAAGATTGAATATCATGTGCAATATTTTACAGTGGGATTAATGATAAATGTTGAAGACTGCTTGCTAGCTTCATGCGTACGGTATTTTTTTGTTACATCTTTTTGACATAATTGTGTAATTTCTAATGTTGGCAACAGCCTGTTTTAACAGATGGCCTTTTAACAAAGGTTTTTGTCACAAGCATAGTCACGGGACTAATGCTGGTCTGATTTTGGTGAAAATTCCTCTAGGATAAATCCTCTATTTAAAGAACTTTAACTAGAATGTGCTTCAGCTGTATTGTTTACTTTATGTGTAATTGTATTTGTGTGTTGGGTGCAGAGAAGGTAGAAAGAAAGCAGGGAAATGGCAGAGCTAGGCAGGGATGCTGAGAGTTTGAGCTGGCACCAAAGGATCTCCAGGGGCTTCTGAGACTCATAAAAGCCAGGAGGGAAGAGTTAGAGGATTTAGGGAAACAGAATCAGATAACATCCTTGTGCAGTATAAAAATGGTTTAGAAAAGAAGATGGAAGTCCAGGAATTTCAGGTGTGAGACTCCATGCCTGGCCCATGAGTTTACCTTTTTGATGGGTTTCTTAACACACTGCTTGGAAGTAGGGCTTGGGCTTTTATAAAGCACATGGTACAGTAGTTTACCCTTTGATGCTCCAAACATCCTGCCAGAACTGCTGCTTGTTTGTACTAGTTACATTGAGTCAGTTTTGAGCAGCATTAGTTGGTGTTTATTTTGAGAATTTCTTTGTCCAAACAGGAAAACAAGTATTTTGGTTATTGGTAGAATGGTTTGCTAGCCACTATAGGCCAGAGTTCCTCCTGCACTCTCTGTCTAGTGGTTGTGCATATCATGGATTCACCTTGAGGAAACCCTTTAGCAAGGCCCCTTTTGTATTTTTAGAACAGACAACCTTGCTTTTCAACAGATTTGTGCAAGCACCACCAGAGTTGTTTAGAAGCCGAAGCATATTTTCCCTTCATTCCTTTTCTGTGTACTTGTGAAAATGGTCATTTTTAGCATATTTATTTTTCTGCCACTTGTATTTATTTAAAGGCAAGTGATATTTTCTTGATGACAAATACTTTGTAAAGAAAAATCTCTTTTCTAAGGCTTTGTATGCTCTTACATAATTACATTGATGGCAATGTAGAGTTTGAATTTCAGTCTGTAAATAGCTTTTTGGAAACAAAATTTTTATTGCTTTAAAAAGATGAAGATGCAGATTTTCTTTTGGTGACTTGGTGGAAAGTCATTGGAAAACCATTAAGGTTCTCTTTTTTTAGCTGCTGACAAAAGGTGGCTTTTGTATACTGGATAAAATGAGTACATGAAATTGCATCTGTAGATGTTAATGGGAAGTGTATAACTAAAATAGTTATAATGTGTAAGGATAAATTTACAAATAACTTTAATTTCAAAGAAGTTTGAGAAAAAAGTCCATTGTGAAAATAAAATAGCACTATGGTTAATCTTGAACTGGGTGCCCTGTTGTCTTCTCACATATTTGTTCTTTTGATGTGGGCTTTTGTTTGTTTGTTTTTTTTTAACTGATTTGATCTGGTAAGCACCATGTCTGCATTGAAAAATGGCTTCTGACAGCTTGTCATTAAGGAAGACAATATTGCCAGTGTGATCGAGAGTGTTCAGAAATAAACCTTAGGCAGCGATGAGGATGACTTCCATGTGTGTTGTCTGAGGTGTCAGCGACTTTCCCTGAGCCAAGACGGACAGGCTTGAACAGGCCCAAGGAACAAACACAGCAAAAAAGTTACATGCTGGCCAGGCCTGGTGCCCCATGCCTATAATCCCACACTCAAGAGGCCAAGGTCGTATGATTGTGAGTTCCAGGCCAGCCTGGTCTACAATGGCAAGACTTTGTCTCAAAAAAAAAAAAGAAAGAAAGAAAAGAAAGAAAAGAGAGAGGAAGGAAAAATGCCCCTTGACAGAACGTGTATGGGGAAAAGAAACTTAGTGAAATCTCCTTGGAAAACCTGAGAATTTTCTGTTACTCTTCTAACAAAGCCAGCCTTCAGCTGGAGCTCCAGGGCCCATTCTTTTCCTCTGTTCTCTGCTTGGGTTGTCCTTACGGCTAGATTTATATATGTGTAAAGGGACTAGTGACTGTTACAAAGCGTCCCAGGTACCAAGCCGGCTTTCCTTTCTCACTCATTGTTTGCCCTTGAGCAAGTTTGCTAACCTGTCTCTTGTCCCATTGTTTTCACTGAGCTGCGAAAAAGGAGTAGCTCTTGCCTACTTTCAGGTCCTACGGATTCCATACATGTACACAGCAGTCACCACTGTTTTGGCAACGTTGTGGGAAAGTCTAGGTAAGTGGGAAGGCCTTTCATGGAAAGGTCTTTTGAAGGCAAAGATAATCTTCCATCTCTTTCATGTTATATCCACTGTACCAACCTGAGAGATCTGAACTGAGAGGAAGGGCCAAGGGCTCCTCCTGCCAGGTGCTGCTGATCATAATGGTTCTTAACTCTGGTTATGTGCTGGGTTCCCCCCTGGGAGCTTTGAAAAACTGATGCCCAGGCCCACAATAGCCCAGTGTGATCACAGCCTGGTTAATTCAATCTCCAGAGGGGGAACCTAACAAAACGGTTCCTGAGGTGTCCAACAGTGCTGAGAACTGAACCTACTTACTTAGGTTTTGGTTCTGGGAGTCAGCCTAGGGCCTTCTACATGCTAAGCAATATGTTCTACAACTGAACTACACCCCCAGTGCTCCTGCATACTTTTCCCCCCAGGACTGTAGGGTTGAATTCAGGGCCTCAGGCTGCTAGACATGTACTCTACCTTTGAGCTGCACCCTAGCCCCCTTTTTAATTTATATTTTGAGGCAGGGCCTTGCTAAGTTGTACAGGCTACCTCTGGCCTCGAATTTATAATCCTCATGCCTTAGCCTCCTGAGTAGTTTGGGTTACAGGGGTGCACCCAGCCCAGAGTTCATTTATTAACAGTGATATACATCATAGTGTTGCTGTAATGAGATAAAACAAAAATGAAATTATTACTGTTACAGGTAAAACTGAAAATATCTTCTGTGTATGGAGTTTTTCGGTATTTGGTTTGTTTTCTGTTTCTAGTGAAAAATTTCAGGGTTTTGTGTGGAACTGGGGGGATGAACTCAGTGCCTTGCACATACTTTGAAAGTGCTCTACCACAGAGCTGCACCACTCGCCCAGTTTTTTATCTTTTATGTTGAGTCAGGCTCTTGTTAGGTTGTACAGGCTGCCTCTGGCCTTGAACTTGCAGTCCTCCTACCTCAGCCTCCTGAGTCACTGGGATTATAGGCATGTGTCATTGCATCCAGCTTGCAGTATCTTTTTTTAACCCCAAACCTTTTTATTTTTGCAATGCTAGCGATCAAACCCGGGCTGGGATTTGGCTCAGTTGGTAGAGCGCTGCGCTGCAGTCTCTGAGGCCCCGAGTTCAATTCCTAGCACTGCAAAAATGGGAGAAGGGCCTGGCGATCCACTCCCAAGGCAATCCTGAAACAGTCAGCCATTGCAAACCCTATGAGGGTCGCTATGAGTTGGATACCGACTCGATGGCACCTAACAACAAAGCGATCAAACCCAGGACCTCGCATGTGCTAGGCAAACACTCTGCCAGCGAGCTTCACTCCCTGAGTACCCCAGAATTTTCTAAATTGTTTATAGGTTACAGTGAGACTCTGATACATATATCCAGTATGTAATAATGGTCAAATCAAGGTAATTAGCATTTCTATCCTTAAAAAGCCTTTAGCATTTGTTAAAGGAACCTTCAAGTTCTCTTCAGTTGTAAACCAGTCACTCTCCTATGGCCACTGGAAACTCCTACTCCTGGGTTTTGGTTCCTGTTACCCACCCTCCTTTGTCCCTCTCCCCTCAATCTTTTTGCGTCACATTATTTCCCAGTGGATGGGTTATGAATCTTATCCTGTCTTGCTCCACACTTACCACAGAATGGACTCATTGCCACCACACTTTGTGATTTTAAAATCACTTCCTTTTATATATTGTTTGAACCTTGCAGTCCGATACCTTGTGAAGTCGGCAGGGTAAATATCCACTTTAGACGTGATTAAACAGGCTTTGTAGCTTTGCAGTTAGCTACCAATGAGCAACTTGCTAGTGCCTCTTCACTACTTACAGAGCAAACTTTGTAGGCCTGAGGTGTAGGGTAGGCTGGCAAGGTGATTTCTGTCTTGTGTTTTGTTTGTTTGCCTTTTGAGGCAGGGTGTTTCTGTGTAGTCCAGGTTGGCCTCAAACTCCAGATCTTGCCTCAGCCTCCTGAGTTACTAGGATTAATAAACAATCGTTAAGTTGTTTACTATATGCCCAGTAACGGACAGATACTATTATCATCCTTATTCTACAGATGAAACCAGTTTAGTGAAGTAATCTGCTTAAGGTTACACAGCTGGTACCTGCTCACCTTGGATCCAAACCCTGATCTGATCCTGGAGCGAATTTCTCCTTGGGATTTACTTCATCACGTGTTGCTGACAGCCTCACTACTAGGAGTACATTAAGATGATAGCCCCGGCTGTGGAATCGCACAAAGCTGGGTTTAATCTTGGCTCTCCCACTTACCATTCCTATGACTTTCGACAAGTTAATGCTGTGAGTAATAACCCAGGTGTCCGTCCTAACTGCGCTTATGAGGAGCAGGAGTAACGTGGGCGTGAAATACAGAGAAGTCCTTTCCTGATAGCTGGAGAAAGAGTCGAAGGGGTGAGAAGCTGCCTAAGCTGGGGCGCAGTTAACCCTGAGCCGTCCCCTGTAGCTGAGGGGGCTGAGTGTGAAGGACGCGGGCGCAGGGACAGCTGAGCTTCCGGGAAGGCTCTGCTCAGAGGGAGGCGGCGGCTCCCCGGCTCCCCCTCCATCGTCCCTGATGCCCCTTCGGTTCGTGCGCTGCGGAGCTGCATCTGAGTGAGATTCCCAGGTTCAGGAGCCGCCCGCGGGGAGCCGCCTCTCCGGAGCGCCCCGACCCCAAGCGCCTCTCAGCGTGTGGGGCCAGCGCAGCTCGGGACCCGTCGTCCCAGGGTGAGACGCTTTGCGATGGTGACTCAAACTGGACACAGCCCCACGGGGCAGCGCCGAAGGTCCCCGAACTCAAATCTGTGCGCGGCGCCTGGACCCGCCCCCAGCGAGAGCCTTGACAGCGAGGGGTCTCAGGGGCGCGCGGACCCTCGCCGGGGACGTCCTGGCTCCCTGCCTCGCTCCCACGCTCCGAGGACTAGGTTTCCCGGCGTCCCCTGCGGAGGGGGCGGGCCGGCTTCCGCTTCCCGACTACATTCCCGGTGAGGCACCGCTTCCCGCCCTGCGATTCCTCAGCCTGTGCGCGCGGCGACGCCTCCGTGCGGACTGCACTTCCCGGCAGCGCCCGCGGCGGGGCGAGGAGGGGCAAGCGCGGCGGCCGAGGGCGGCGGCGGCGCCGGGGCTCCGGAGGCCGCCGCCTCCCTGGGCCTGGCCGCGCGGCCGCCTCAGCGATGCCGCTGCTGGTGGAGGGGCGGCGAGCGCGGCTGCCGCAGTCCGCCGCGGAGCTGGTCCGAGCGCACCCGCGTCTGGAGGTGAGTGCGGGGCCGCGGGGCCGCGGGCGGGGGGAGCCTGCGGGGCGGCGCGCGCCGCCCGGGACGGGGTTTAAACGCGGCGCAGCTGGAGCCCGGCCGCCGCCTGCTCTGTTCACCGCGGACCCGCGGAGGGCATCCGCCCAGACCCCGCTTTCACAGGAGCAGGGGCCGGGGACCCAGAGAGGTTAGGTGGCTTCTCCAAGGGCGCACAGCACCGCGGGGTGCGGACCCCGCGGGGCTCCCGCTTCCCAGCCAGGGCGGTGCCTGCGCCCATCCGACTCGGCCGGTGTAGGTGGCTCTGGGCGCCCGCCGCGCGCCCAGCCCGTGGGGAGCGTTGCCCGGTCCTGGGCAGGCGGGACAGCGTCCGCGCGGAGGCGCCCCGGCGGAGCCCGCCGTCCTTTCCCACGCTTCTGCCGGCGGGCGGAGGGGCCCGGCGCGGACCGCGCCCTGACGGAAACTTTCTGGTCTCTGTTTTCCTGCCTTTTCCCTCGGCTGGGTCTCTGAACCCTTAGCCCGGGCTCCTGCGGGGACTGTGGCGAAGGCAGTTCTTGGCGGAAAGCGGGGGGGGGGGGGGGGGGGGACCAGCGTCGCACTTGCCACGGGTCCGGTTAAGGGGAGTCCGCCGGGACGCGGATTTCGGGCCGTGCGCCATCCTGAGCACCGCCTCCTCCCAGGGCTTTTGTTGTTGTCAGGTGCCGTCGAGTCGAGTCCCACTCATAGCGACCCTCACAGGGTTTCCAATGGCTGTTTCAGAATTGCTTTGGGAGTGCGTTGCCAGGTCCTTCTCCCATGTTTGCGGTGCTGGGAATCGAACCCGGGACCTCAGAAACTGCAGAGCAGCGCTCTGCCAACTGAGCTAAGCCCCAAGCCCCCTAGGGCGTTTAGTGTCTTCTAATTAGAGTGTCCAGGGCAAAGGAAAAGGGGACCCCCACTTCCACGACCCTCTGAGATGTGAAGCCGAGTCTGGGGCTCTGGGGTTCAGGAGAGCGTTCTAGAGGCTCCCCAACAGACGTAGGCTTTGCGGTTACGCGGTCCGCTTCCTTGTTTTGTTCACT
Source organism: Pedetes capensis (assembly GCA_007922755.1). NCBI lineage: Eukaryota > Metazoa > Chordata > Mammalia > Rodentia > Pedetidae > Pedetes > Pedetes capensis. The sequence goes on from VMDO01000451.1 coordinate 137,565, forward strand.
GGCCCCGCGGTCCGCCTCCTGGAGTGGAAGCTCCTTGAAGGCAAATAAGGTCAATGTCTCCTCCTCTGCGGCATTGGAACCTGGGCCGGCCCTTGGTGTGGACTTTGCGCTTAGCAAATATTTGTTACATAAATGAATGAACACAGTGAGCCCTGAAGACGGTCTTGCTGACGAGGAGTTCCTGACCGGGAGGCCAGCAGCTCTGTGACTCTCAACTTGAATTTCGAGACAGACCGTCCTAATATTAGTTACGGGGTGCTGCGGGAGGCATTGTGCTCTGTCACTTTCTCTGTCAACTACTGAAGTCAGGAGCAGTAGTCAAGGGAAAACCCTCGAACACCCAAAGGATTTAGGTGACTCTACTTTTACGTCTGTTTGGAACTTTCTGTGATAGGGATTCAGATCAGTGTCTATGGCAGCCCTGAGTGTGTGGAGGCGGGGGTTTAACATGCTGGGGCGGTGCCTCTCCAAGGAAGGGTTTGTCCTATTTAGGGAGATGTGACCTAGAAAGGCTATAGAGTGGGGCCAATTCCTGTTACAGAACATAGAGGAGGGGTCGCTGCTGAGCAGCAGGGGACCAGCCCTGTGAGGAGTGGGCTGGCCAGCTTCACTGGCCAGGAGACAGAGAGGGGAGCAGAGAGGCAGCTAGTCGCCGCCAGGAGGGAACCTTCACCTACTGAGCAATGGGGAGAAATGAAAGGGTAAAGTATTTTTCTGTGCCAAGCAGTATGTGCTCTTCATGAGGAAGCAGAAAGTACAATTTTTTAAAAAGAAAAATCATCTTTGGGTGCAGTGGTTCTTCAGGTTTCTGTTAATATCCTAATGAGTTTTTCTGGTATATGTTACACTTTTTATAATGATAGAACAGTATATATTGTTTTCTAAGGAGTCGTCTTTATGTAACAGTATGCTGCAAGTATACAGGTACCAGCAGTTAGAAGGTATGACTACCATATATAGTCATCCCCCCTTACCTGCAGTTTCACTTGGGCGGTGGACTATGGTCTGGAAATACTAAATGGAGAATTCTGGGACACTAACAATAAGTTCTAATAACTTTTATTACAGTATATAGATGGAATTGTTGCCTTTCCTTATGGTTAATCTTATTGTGCCTGGTTCATAAATTAAACTTGATCATAGGTAAGTGTGGGCAGGAAGCAGTATAGTGTTTGATCCATGATTTCAGGCACACACTGGGATCCTGGTACAGGAGTCCCCGAGGAGAAGAGCGCCTCTTGTAATGAAAGTGCCAGCAGGAGCAGCAGCAAGGAGCACTGCTGCTCTGTGAAACAGTGGAGCTGAGTACTTTACACGTTAGGGCTGAGGATCAGAGCAGTTGGGTGGCTTGTCCAAGGTCCCACATCCTGGAAGTGGTGAAGCCAGGATTGGAACCTGGCAGTCTGCCTTGGACTTTGGTGCTGCGCAATGCAGCACGGTTGCCACTAGCCACATGTGGCTGTTTATGTGGAAATTAAAATTAGCCAAGTGTGTTGGTGCATGCCTATAATCCCAGCCGCTCAGGAGGCTGAGACGGGGATCATCACAAGTACAAGGCCAGCTGGCTCTATACAGCAAGTTCCAGGCCAGCCAGGGCTACACAGCAAGACCTTATCTCAAGAAGAAAAAAAGGGGGGGGGGGAGAAAATTAACATAAAAATCTATGATCAGTTTCTCAGTTACACTAACCACATTTCGGTGGCTCAGCAGCCACACATGGCTGTGTCTGATACAGTGTTCAAACTGACCATTGCCCTCACAGAAAGTCCCCTCAGGCAGGTTTCTCCAGCCATCTCAGTCACTTGAGGCTCATTAGCCATCCTGCAGTGTCTCCTTGAGTAGTTCCACCAAATTCTACCACAGGAATGCGCCGTTAATTCCTTCCTGCTGTTATTTAGTTTTTAGTTAATTATTTGTGTTTTGTGGTGTAGGGTGTGGAAGCCAGGGCCTCACCCATGCTAGGCCAGCCCTCCACCAATGAGCCATACTCCCAGCCTAGTTTCTACTGTTTTTTTGGGGTTTTTTTTTTTTTTCTCTTTTTTTCTTTTTTTAAAGCAAAGTTGGAGTTTATTTATTTTATTTATTTATTTTGCAGTAATGGGGGTTGAACCCAGGGCCTCGCGCCTGCATGCTTTGCAAGTGCCGGACCACTGAGCTGCGCCCCCAGCCCGTTTGTTTTACTTTTTGAGACAGGGTCTCGCTAAGTTACACAGACTGCGTCTGGTCTCCAACTTGTGATCCTCCTGCCTCCACCTCCCAAGCTGCTGGGATTATAGGCGTGCACCACTGCGCCCGGCTCAAAGTTGGAGTTTATTAAGAAAAGCATTTGGTACATTTGATACATTTAAATGTAGGCATTAAGAGAGAAGGGGAGGTACTTAAAAGGACAGTTGAACACATCCAAGGACTAAGGGAGTCGCCTTGTTTCTTTTAAACATGTAAAATATTTTGTGGGTTTTTTTTTTTTTTTTTTTTTTTTTTGTAGTATTGGGGGCTGAACCCGGGGCCCTGCACATACTTTGCATGTGCTCTACCACTGAACTGCACCCCCAGCCCATTTTTTATTTTTTATTTCAAGTCAGGATCTCACTAAGTTATGTAGGCTGCCTCTGACCTTGAACTTGTGATCCTCTTGCCTCTACCTTCCAAGTCGTTGGGATTGACAGGCTTGTGCCACCACGCCTGGCTCTTAAATGTGCAAGATAATTGTGATGTTTTACCAATAGGAACATTCTCATAGTTAAATCTTCGTAAACAGTTTTAGTTTTCTGAGCAGAAAAATGATGGAACGCAACCAATGTTTCTTAAGTATTGCGGTGCTGAGGGGTGGAACCTAGGGCCTCCCGCATGTTTAGCAAGTGCTCTACGACTAAGCTGCACTACCAGCCCATTTTTTATTTTTCACCTTGAGTCAGTCTCACTAAGTTATGCAGGCTGCCTCTGGCCTCAAACTCATGATCCTCCTGCCTCTACCTCCCGAGTCTTGGGATGACAAGTGAGCGCCACCATGCCTGGTCCAAAAGCAGTGTTTTGAAGCAGCAAGGCTGGGAGCCACTAGGGAGGGCAGGCATGGTATGGAGGCCTCAGAGTTGGAAGGGCGACAGCCGCTCCCCCGTGAGCACACAGCGACACCTGCCCTCTCCGCGAATCCTCAGCAGCCTGTTGAGGTGGATGGCATCTTGCCTGTTGACCAGAGCGAGGAGCAAACCCAGAGAGCCTGCGTCGAGGCCTTGGCACCCAGGGGATGGCTTGCTCTGGATCTGATGCTCAGAAATGACATCACAGTACTCTGTTGAGGAGCTGGGATGGAATCCAGGGCCTTGCACAGGATGGGCAGGTGCTGTGCTGCTGAGCCACAGCCCAGCCCTCAGGAGGGTCGAAGTAGGTCAAGGAAGGCCTGAGCTGAGCAGTGGTCATGGGGAAGAAAGTGCAGTCGTGAGACCTCCACCTTCTAGTAATTTCCACGCCCCGTGTGCTTTACAGTTCACATTTGTGGCCCGTTTATGGGGGAACTGCTGAGGAATATGGCACAGGGCAGTGGACACAGGCCTGTCCCTGAAGTTACAGCTAAGTGATTAGCTCAGACACAGGCCTAAACCACAGGCCCCTGGCAAGCTCTCTTTGGTCAGCCCATAAGCCAGGAAGGGTTGTCCTTGTTTATCTTGTGTGGCAGTGCTGAGGATGGAGCCAGGGCCTTGGAAAAAGTCAAAAGATTTTATGACGAAGATTTTTGATTTTGGTGCTGACTGTAAAGAAAGTTTTCATACACACAGCACATCTATTTGCTGTGTATGTCTGCGGCTGCTGTCTGCAGAGCTACCTGGCTGTTCTCAGAAAGGAGTCAGCTGATCCCCGGGTTAAGGGGATAGTGCCATTGAGTAGAAACTGGGAAAGGAAGGTGAGCAGCTGAGAAATTTTTTAGAATATCTTAGTACCCAGAGACTATTAGCAGCTGACAAAACCATGGCTGTTTTCATTTTAGAAAGTGTGTGATGAAGTTGGACTGGGTTTTCCTGAGTTCCGTTGAACGTTTTTCATTTCCTAACGTGGGAGACAAGTGCAGCCCGCTCTTTGCCTTTTTGTGGCATTGCCTCTTTGGATCAGTTTTGCTCTTCGTTGGGCAACGGTAGGAGCTTTGTTGAACAGAGAAATGATGTGGGGTCTTTATGAAAATGGCAACTCATTTCTCACAGAGAACTTCGCTTTTTGGTGGTAACCCCAGTCATGAAAATGCATCATAAAAAATTGCCTTCAGCCAGGCATAGTGGCCACACCTGTGATCCTAGCCCTTGGGAGGCTGAGGCAGGAGGATCTCACCTTCGAAGGCCAGCCTGGGCTACACAGCAAGACTGGGACTCAAAATGAGGGCCTCAGGTGCACCGAGGGTTCTGCCAAGTGAGCTACATCCCCAGCTCCCAAATTTCCTTTAATGCTCCTCTGTCTCCCTCCCGCAAAGAACAAAGGAAAAGGTAAATGGTGCAGGAAGTCAGGAGGGAATTCTGAACTGAGGTGAGCTGGGAAGTGGTAGGAGAATGAGGTCTTCAGAGAGTTAAAACAACTGGCCGGCCGCGTTTCCTTCTCACTCACGCTCCAGCAAGCAGAGCTGTCCCACCAGTCTGACTTCACTCTGCACTTCGCTAGATTCTTGGTTCATTATTGTTTTTCTATTTTATTATTATTTTTATCAACATTATTATCATCTTCTGGTGCTGGGACTGAACCCAGGGCATTGTAATTCAGTTCTTAAATTGAGAGGTTTGTCTCATTTTAATTACTGCCTTGTATCCAATGAATTTCCATTGAAATCTGAAACAATGACTAATGTCAAGCTGATCCTTATATTTATCATACCTCTTGTATTAAGTAATTAGACACAGACCTAAATTAGCACCAGGCATGGGAAATGATGAGAAGCCTACATACATGTGCATGTGTTAGGTGCTGGCAAGTTGGGTTGGACTAATAGCGACCCTATGAACAACAGAATGAAATGCTCCCTGACACTGGGTCTGGCACTATGTCAGTGCTTCTTTGCTATTCATAGGGTTTTCAATGGCTGATTGTTTCAGGAGTGGGCTGCCAGGTCCTTCTCCCACTTTTGTGGTGCTAGAGATCAAACCCAGGGCCTCAGAGTGCACAGGCCAAGCACTGTACCAGCTGAGCTAAATCCAGCCACAGAAATCTAAATAAAACTATAAAATAGGAGCTAGAGGTGGTGGCACACATCTGTAATCCCTGCATTCAGGAGACTGAGGCAGGAGGATTGATGTGAGTTTGAGGCCCGCCTACGCTACATAGGGAGTTTCAGGCCAGCCTGGGCAACACAGCAAGACCCTGTCTCAAAATATAAAAATAAAAACACAACAGTTCTCCAGTTCAGGCAAAATGTACATATGCTAGACTTACACATTTGAATGTTTGTTCATTAGGGAGTTTGTTGCAAGTCAGAAGGATATTATGATGTATTTATTTTTTTTAATGATACATGTTAATATTTGATCAGTTTTACATTTTTCATTCAGCTTCAAAAATTTCATTCAGCTTTCATTAAAGAATTCATTAGTTCATTCTTTTTGCAGGGGAGAGAGTACTAGAGCTCTAACCCAGGCAAGCGCGGCTATTCTATTTATTTGTTTTGAGACAGGATCTCACTACGTGGGCCAGGCTGGCCTCGTACTCTCCGTCCTCCTGCTTCACCTCCCCTGCTTCACCTCCCAAGTGCCAGGATTACAGGCATTCTCTCCGTTTTGCAGGTTTACTGCATAAGAGTTCACATATGTACTCAATTAGACAAGCGTGTGACACTGTCCTTCATAAATTCACACATCCTTTTTGTTTTTCTACTTTAATCATGCCATCTTACCATTTAGAGACGAGAGCAAAGACAACAGCAGCAGAAAAGTCACTCAGGTTTGCTCCATCCCCACTGCCGTGCCCTTGGTGAATTCCTTCCATCGTTCTTTCCCAGTGCGCTTAAGCGTTTTACCACTGTTTTCACAGTGTAGTTACAGTTCTTTATTCTTCCTGGTTTTGCCTTCCAGTTAGCATTTCAAAGCCATTGCTCCTGTAGTGCTGTTGTTCAGGACTGTGCAGTTAGTTGTGGTTTTTCCTAGGTCCCATTGTCACTCCTGCTTCTTGCCGTTCTGAATAACAGTGCTGGGCCTGGGCCCAGCTTTAGTTAGTTCCTTAGTGTGGATGCACAGAAGTGGGGTTCCTGGATTAGTCATGGGGAAGACCTTCACCCCTTTCCTAAAGAAGATGCAGAAGGACTCTGGGCTGGGCGCCACCCCCTCACCATTCTAGTACCATCCAGGAGCCTCCCACTCTAGCATGAAGAACTGTGATAAAACAGTCTCTTGCATCTTAGTTTATATTCTGGAATCTAATCCACATCCTTTCCGCAGCTTTAGAGGCCTACAGAATCACGTGTGGATAAGAACCGTGTATGGACTGGATTCTAAAACTGCTGGAAGGGTGCCTTTCAAAGGTCCTTCCACCTGGTCTATAGAAAAAAGCAGAACTCAGTTGTTTTGTTAGTCCTGGTGGGCGCTCCCGCCACCTCTCTGAGATAGCCTTTCTTCCAGATGAGCCACACATGCCTCAGCCATCCCAGCTGGTTCCCCACACAGGGTACACCTTGGCTCTCTCTGCCCCTCTAGTTATTCCATCCTCACTAATTCACGTCACTATTTTATTTTGTTTTAATTAAACAGGAAAGAGCCAGACTTCTCAGAGGTCAGTCTGTTCAACAAGTGGGACCTCAGGGCCTTCTGTATGTTCAGCAAAGAGAGCTGGCAGTGACCTCCCCAAAGGATGGTAGGTTAGGAAGCAGTGAATTGGGCCTTATCCCAAAAGGCTACTGGATGTTTTATTTTATTTCTTTTTTAAACAGGCTCCATCTCCATTCTGGGTTCTGATGATGCCACCACTTGTCACATTGTGGTCCTGAGGCACACAGGTATGAGAGAGGTGAAAGAAGCCATTACTTAACTGGCTCAACCATGTGGGACCATTTCCTTTCTCACGTCGAGTTTCCTGGCGTCTGGCGTGAAGCCCGACATCTCACTGTCTCTTCAGTCTGCATGGTGGCTCCCTGGTGCCCGGGTCCAAATGGGTTGGCTGGGAAATCTGGACTCATGTTTCCTTACAGGATGGCGAAGACGAGGCGGCCGAGGGGACAGGAGCAGCCTCGCTGGCTTCTCAAGTTCGCGCTGGAGATAACCTGTGTCGTGTCCTCCTGTTCTTCAGGTAGCGGGGTGACCTGCCTGACCCACTGTGATGGAACCGATACGCAAGCTGAGGTCCCCTTGATCATGGACTCCATCAAATCCTTTTCTGACCACGCTCAGGGTGGAAGGTGAGTGCCGCACTACTGTCCGTGAGCTGGGACGTTTGCAGCAGCATGTACACCTGGAGGGCCTGAGGGCTGGTCCCTGCCATCCTTGTTCACTGGATGGTGGCTGCACTTGCTGAGCAGAAATGGGTGGTGGAGACGGGAAAGGTCAGGGCTGGATTTTTCAGCAGATGGACTTTGACCCTGGCTGCTCAGCACATGGTGGTTAGGCTGTCACAGGGCACCATTGCTGTGCTAGGCCCCGGTGGGTGGCTCTCTGTCTGTCCTCAGCAGGACCGGCTGACATACTTCCTGGGGGCAGCAACTTGCTCTGAGGGCCAGGGACATGTTAACTATGAGCCTCTGCCGCTGAGCCCCACAGCCCTCAGGTTTTAAATTGAAGTCTCCTTTTGGCTGGGTCTGTGCCATAGGCTGGGCTGGCTTCAGGGGCATGGGACCCCTGTGGTTGCCAGACAGCATTTTCCTTTCGTACCGGGCTCTGCAGGTTACGTAGCCAGACCTGACCACAGGTCTGACTCCAGGATGCCTGGAACATGGCTGCTGGGTCTTCATGCTCTGTTCACAGAAGACCTGATCTGGCCACCATGGCCATCAGGCATGGCAGCTGGTGGCAGCAAAGCCACGGTGGTAAAGGCCCCTCACTGCATAGCGTTTCTGATGAGGCCACTCAGTGCCACATGCTGTACAAGGCATGTAGAAGGCTCAGTCTGAGAAGACAACATCCTGAGAGAGGGCAGCCCTTTCCCCGGGGCCACTCCCAGGTGGTGGGGCTGCGGTTTTGTGGCGCACAGTGGGCAAATCTGGTCTGGTTCCTAGGCACCTGCTTTAGAAATGGCGTGGGCATGTGGGGACACAGGCTGGGATCCCAGAACTCAGGAGGCTGAGGCAGGAGGAGGGGTACAACTTCGAGGCCAGCCTGGGTCACAGCGAGACCGTCTCAGAAGCTGGAAGATGGTGGCATCAGCGGCACTGATGCCTGCAAAGTGTCACTGTGCTCTCTGCCAGCAGCACTCCCTCCCCACAAGGCCCCCAGGCAGAGGTGGAGGCTTTGCAGGCTTGGGAAGTGGCTCATCTGGGTGGGCAATGGATCTCCTGGAGCGGCCCCCAGGCATTTCCTCCTGGGTCTCGCCTGGAAGAGGCCCAGCACTGCCGCAAGCGTGGGCCACGGAAGCTAAGCACTAAAAAAACCCCAGCGAGTCCAGCACACACTGTCAGGTCCTGTTCTGGCTCTGACCTCTGTCCGCTCTCTTTGCCAGGCTGGAATTGCACCTCGTGGGAGGTTTCAGTGACGATAGACAGTTGTCACAAAAACTTACTCACCAACTTCTCAGTAAGTTCACTGTTTTTCCTCCAAAATTGGTAAAATTTTGTACTTTTGCTTGAGTTAAAAATTTCTACCATTAGCCTGGTGTGGTGGTGCACGCCTGTAATCCCAGCGAATTGGGAGGCAGAGGTAGTTCAAGGCCAGAGGCAGCCTGTGTAAGGCAGAGAGACCCTGACTCACTAAAAAACAGGCTGGGGGTGCAGCCTGGTAGAGCATTTAAATTGTATATGTCAGGCTCTGGGTTCAAACCCAAGTACTGCAAAAAAAAAGGATAAAAAGGAAAAAAAAATTTCTACTATTGGAAAGCCCGAGAGGGTCACACATGGAGATGAAGAAAATAAGGGTGCTTGGCTGCAGCTGTAGGGACTGAGCATCAAGGAGCTGAATTCTTAGGGGCCTGTGGGCTGGGGATAAGAATTTCCTCTAAAATAGCAACTGCCACATTCTACAATAGTAAACAAGCTGAACTGAGTAAAAACAGAACCACCTTTCTGGCAGGAATGTCCATTTTATTCTGTAGAAAATGAAAGCCATGTGATTACCACTATTTCCTTATTAAATTAGCAGGGGAAGAGGCACTGTTCTTGATAAGCTGCCAGGCAGTGAAGTAGGCACACTCAGGGAGCAAGGATATAGACTGGGGCAACCTGTCAGCAGAGAAATTTGGCACCATGACTTAAGCCTTTTAAAGGTTCACATCTTTTGACCTGGTAATTTCCCTTCTGGAAATTTGTCCTAAAAAAGTAATGTAAAATGTGCAGAGATTTATGTCCAAAGATGAATATAACTTTATTTACAATAGGGAATAATCTGATGCCCATCAGTAGAACAGTTACGTAGTCACTAAGAAGTCCTTATAAGCCAAGCATGGTGGTGCACCTCTGTAATCCCAGCACTTTGGCGGCTGAGGCAGGATTGCAAGTTCTTGGTCAGCCTGGGATACACAGCAGTACCTTGTCTCAAAATGAAACAATAAGAGGTTTGAATTACGTGGGAAAATACATGTCCAAAAAAATCAGGATATGAAATTGTCTCTCATATGAGCTCAGCTATCCATAGAAAAAATATGGAAGAAAATGCACTGAATATTAACAGTGCTAGGATTGTTAGGTGCCAGTGAGTTAAGTCTGACTCATAGCGACCCTATGTATAACAGAACGAAACACTCCCCACACCACGCCATGCCCCGGCACCATTGTCAGTGCTTCTCTGCTATTCACAGGGTTTTCAATGGCTCATTGTTTCAGGATTGCTTTGGGAGTGAGCTGCCATGTTCTTTTCCCATTTTTGTAGATTGAACCCAGGGCCTCAAGAGAGCAAAAGCAGTGCTCCACCAACTGAGCTAAACTCGATTACGGGCATTAAAAACCTACTTTCTACAATGACCAGCCTGGATGATTGGGGGAAGGGTGACTTAGGAGAAGAGTTAGTCTCCACTGAGAATCTTATGTCCCACAAACCTATGGAAAGGAAGAGCAAGAGGGAGTGGCTCGGTCTCAGTTCCCTTGGACATGAGGCGAAGGATGTGTCACTTTGGCAACTGGGGTTCTGTGGTGTCAGCTCACTCTGGTCTGACCTCAGGTCAGGAGGCGGCCCCCAGGGTGGTGCAACAGAGCATGCAGCTGGCTTCTTCTGTCCCTCTTCCCCCACTTGACTTGCTCAGTAGTGTGTTCAGTCCATCAGAGAACCTTTTTGACATCAGTTTTAAAATTCTGATTGTAGGTGAATTTGATAAACAAGAAGATGACATTCACTTAGTGACATTATGTGTGACAGGTAAGTTTCCCTGTTGCCCAAAACCAAGCTGTAGGGTTCAGGAAGGTTTCCCACACCTTGCCATAGGACAAAGGACCAGGACCTGACCAGTGGAAGGCACACAGGGCTCGTCACTGCTCTTCTGACTTGTTCCCACTCTTCCCACGGGTGGAATGGCCTCCCTGCCTTGCCCACATCCAGTTCTCCCCAGTTCTGGCTGCCTGGTGATCCCCTCTCATCAGTGCACCCGGTTTCCTCCTAACCCCAGGGAGGAGCTGCCCAGCCTGACGGTGCTGTGTTGGAGGCTGGGCCAGTGGCCCTTGTTCACTAGAGACCTGCCATCTCCCCCTGCAGTGAGGGCTTCTTTGCCTTTGGTATACAGTTGTTCCATGCTTCTTAACGATGGTATCTTCATTTTTTTCTAATTTCTTAGAATTAAATGACCGTGAAGAAAATGAAAACCACTTTCCAATAATTTACGGCATTGGTAAGTAGTGTGTTTATTGCAGGGCTGGAGGCTCAGGTTAACATCTGATTGAATGACCTTGATTCCCACTGTTGTCCATATGTGACAGCCTTGGGTTCAAGTCTTAGCTCTGTGTGTATTTCCTCTGGACCCTGGGCACATGGCTTGACTTATTATCTATGAAGCTCTGATAACACCCCTAACTGTGGAGAGAGGAGCAGGGAGCCAGTGAACAGCACAGGCTGTGTCTGCCTGTGCGGAGGCTGCTGAATGCCATACACTTGGGCCTCTGTTCTCATGGGGGCAGCCAGTGCTCTGGGGGTGGGAGCAGGGCATTGAGAGCTTTGATTCTTTGGAAGAAAGGTTCTGATGGAGAACAAAGATCCTGCAAGAGAGAAAGTGTCAAACTATCAGACTCATAGGAGCTCAGCTATGCATAGAAAAATGATGGAAGAAAATGCACCAAATATTAACAGTGCTAGGATTGTTATTAGGTGCCAATGAGTTAAGTCTGACTCACAGCAACCCTATGTACAACAGAACGAAACACTTCCCACACCACACCATGCCCTCCACCGTTGTCAGTGCTTCTCTGTCAGTGCACTTCTGAGGCCAGGGCATGAACTCAGCTGGATTTGCAAAGGGCTCCTGTCAATGTCTGTGAGCTTTTCCTTCCTTACCTGGGCAGTGAATCCACAGGCAAATAATGAATTAAAAATTCAAACAAAAACATCAGCCTTTGCCCCCAGCTGTACAGCAGCGAGAGTGGTCACGGGGCTGGCCAGGCAGGTGCTGCCATGGCCCTGCTGAAGGGACAGTGGACTTCCCACACCGAGCAGCTTGGGGTTTGGGACGCCGCTTACTTGGCTGGCTTGAGCCTCAGCTGTTGTCACTGGGCTTCCCTTTCTAGAAGGGGAGGCTAAAGGTACTTCAGTCATTTTGGTCCATTTCCACTCTGCTCAGTCTCTGGCTCTTAGGCACGGTGGTAGAAATGTAAGCCCCCTGTTTTGGTCCTTTGTCAGTTCAGAGTCACCCTGTGCTCCCTTGCAGCTGTCAACATTCAAACTGCAGAGATTTATAGAGCCTCCTTTCAAGATCGAGGCCCAGAGGAGCAGCTGCGTGCCGCAAGGGCATTAGCAGGAGGCCCGGTGAGTGGAATTCATCCCCGTGTGGGGGCAAGGAGGGAGGCAGGAGACACCAGAGCTTCTCAAACACAGACCTTAGAAAGTCTGTGTTTGCAGCTGGGCGTGGTGGCACACGCCTGTAATCCCAGCGGCCGGGAGGCGGGAGGATCGCAAGTTCAGGACCAGTGGCAGTCTGCGTAATTTAGCGAGATCCTGTTTTTAAAACAGTAAAAACATGGGCTGGGGCGCAGCTCAGTGGTCCAGCACTTGCAAAGCATGCAGGCACGAGACCCTGGGTTCAACCTCCAGTACTGGGGGGAAAAAAAAAAAAAAAGTCTGCGTTTGCCTCTTAAAATCTTTAAATTACCACTCTACTGAAGAAGAGGAAGGAGAGATTTTTGGTTTCAAGCTAAGGGCCCAGTGCTCTGCTGAAAAGGTGCAGGAGGAGGTGAGAGTGACCCAGGACATGTGGCTCTTCCATGTGACCTTCCTCCAGAGAGGTGCACAGGGAAGGGAGACTGCTCTTGCATGCATGTTGTCTTCTGGACCAACTCACTGAAGAGCAATCTGTTAGAATGGGTTAATTAGCCTAAAGAATGATCAAATCAACTTAAACATTTAATTTCCTTAGGGGCTCTGTGCGCACACTGCTGCTGGGAATGGAACACAGGGTCTCATGCACGCTAAGCAAGAGCTCTAGCACTGAGCTACACCCCCAGCCCCTAGGGTACTTCTTAATCAAATAATTATAAAGACTCATATGCACCACTTGGGGAAAGGATGGAAGAATTTTAAAACTTACAAACATGGGATGTTGTGGTGCATAGCTGTAACCCCAGTGACTCTGGAGGCTGAGGCAGGAAAATCAGAAGTTCGAGGCCAATGGGGCATGGTGACGCATGCCTTTGATACCAGTGGCTTGGAAGGCAGAGGCAGGAGGATCATGGTTCAAGGCCAGAGGCCTTGTGTAAACTTAGTGAGACCCAATACAAAGTAAAAGATGGGCTAGGAGTGTGGCTCAGTGGTTGAGCATTTGCAAGAAGCACGCATGAGGCCCTTGGTTTTACTTTTCCAGTACTGGGGAAAAAAATCTGAGGACAAAGACAGCCTGCATAACTTAGCGAGACTCTGTTTCAATAACATAAAACCCAGGCCAGGTCTGTGGTAGAGCATGTGCCTAGCATGCGCAAGGCCCCGGGTTCAAATCCCTAGGACCACAAGTAAAATGTCCAAAGTGTAAAAACAAAAAATCTAGAAACAGTAAGTCTCATTTGGGAATGGTTGACTTGGCATATAGGAAAATGTTTGGAATCAACATGATTCATTTTGCCAACCTTTTAAGACCTAGGATTTCTTTTGCTATTCCTCAAGAAGCATAACAACCCTACTTTAGTTAATATTCAGAATATACTTCAGTCTCAGTAACAAAAATTGAATATCACTGGTTAAGCTGGAAATGACCATGGTAAACATGGGAATCCAGAGAACAGATCTTTTGGCAAATTTGCCTTCCTAAGTTGGCTCTTCTTTCTTTGGTGGGCCATCAGGCACTGTCAGCTTTTATAGGTGTAGGGTGATTAGCTGCTTAGGGCAGGAATAGCAAAGCCATGTTTTTTGTGGCTGTGGGCGCACAACCTGGAGTCAGACACATGGGGCTCTGAGGGGCAAGCTGGTTGGAGACTTGGAGAGGGAAAATCGCTGGCAGAACTAAACCCTGTGACAGGCATTAGCACAAAGTGCAGGACCAGACACAGGAAGCATTCAGCAGGTGGCAGCTTGGTTATTACCGACTAAACATTTCAGCAGCAGCCTATCAGGAGATACCTTCAGACTACACTAGACTGGAGCTCGCAGGAGCTGGAGGGCCGAGAAGCAGGTAGCACTCCTTATATCCTATTCTTAACTGTTTCTTTCAGATGATTAGCATTTATGATGCCAGGACAGAACAACTTCAAATAGGCCCATATTCCTGGATGCCATTTCCGCATGTGGATTTCTGGTTGCAGCAAGACGACAAGCAAATACTAGAGGTGAGAATTTACAGGTTGGATAAATCTTAAATCTCTGGACCCTGGTTTCCTCATCTGTAAGGAAAAAAAAAAAAGGCTTAGACCAGATGATAACCACTTCTTCAGTGGGCAGGACTTATTTCTTGGATGCCACTGGTAGATGCTGCTTAACTTCTACAGCACTTGGGGTAAGTGAGGTCCTGGGCCAAGTTTGTTCAGGTGAAGCAGGAAGCAATCAACTATGCACTTTACAAGGTGTCTCTATACAGAGGCTGTCGACCTGAGAGTACACGAGGCTACTTTACCTTGCTGTCATCTTCAGAGCTCTTCTCTCATGCCCACCGTCTTGTTCTTTCAGAATCTTTCCACTTCACCTTTGGCCGAGCCCCCTCATTTTGTTGAACATATTAGATCTACCTTGATGTTTTTAAAGAAATACCCATCTCCAATGAGCACACTGTTTCCTGGAAATAAAGCTCTCCTCTACAAAAAAAATGAAAATGGCTTATGGGAAAAGGTCTCTTCTCCAGGAAGCTAAAACTAGGAATTACCAAAGCAAGCAACTTTTGGCCATGGCAAAGGCTACTTGGTTTGGAAAGAATAAGAATTTGGAATCTGCATCTGTGAAGTCTTAGGTTTCCTTCCTTACTCAGTGTCTTTCAAATGACTTTCAAAATAAACTTTTATTTTGGCAAAGGCGTTTGTTTAGATTGACTTTTTGCTTCACTAAGAAGTCGATATCCAGCCTTTTCTTTTAGGTCAGTAACAAGGGGCAGAGGAAATCTACCTGCATCACCGGTTGATAATCAGCTCATTCAGAACTTGGGTAAGTACTGCTAATTCTGCTACATTAGGGAAGAAAGTAAAAACTGTAATTGAGTTGGTTCTAAAAACATTATTTAAAATGTGATAAAATCCACTGAGAATTCTTACATCTCTGAGTTTGGACCAAAAATATCTCCTATTACTAGGTAAGTGAAATGAAAGGACCAGAAAGAAAAACAGGGTTTGGTCTCACCGATCGCCAGTGTAATTATCTGTAAGAGCATCTCCTGTGAGACCAAATTTAACCTCTCTGAGGATTCTACAAAGCCAGTAATAAAGCTGTTATATTAAAATGCCTAAATTGTGATTACTATGCAAGTTAACATTTTTAGAAACCTTGTATATTCTAAAGTTGCTATCCAAAAGGAAGGAGTTCAAGGTCAGCCTTGAACTGAGAAATGCAGTCTCAAAAAACAAAACAAAACAAGCTGGATGTGGTGGTGCACGCTGCTAATCCCAGTGATCCAGGATGCTGAGGCAGCATCAGGATTGCAAGTTCAAGACCAGACACAGCCTGCATAACTAAGTAAGACCCTTTATCAAGATATAAACTTTAAAAAGGGTGGTGGGGCTAGGGGTGCAATTCAGTGGTGGAACACCCTGGGCTACATCTCCCGATACCATAAGCAAAACAAAACAGCCCAAACACACCATATTGGCTATAGAAATTAGGTCATATTATACCACATGGCTTTCAATGAATCTTTGCTGTGGATGAAAATGGCACTATAAATGCTCAAAAAGGTTTTTCGAATGGCTGAATGATAGGATCCAAATCAACAACTTCTAAATAGCAAAACCAATAGTATAAATCCCATTTGTTCCTCTCCCTTTCCAAAAAGAGTCAACAATTGTTTTGAGTTAATTATCTTTTAAAAACTCTATCCATAGTCATGTGTGGTGATACACACTAGGGAGGCTAAGGCAGGAGGGTGGCAAGTTTGAGTCCAGCCTGGGCTACATAGTGAGACACTATCTCGAAAAATACCAAAAAAAATAAATGAACAAACAAAAACAAAACTCCTTAACAAAAATGCAAGATCTCAACTATGTATCTTTGTTGTTGTTAGGTGCCATGGATTCAGATCTAACTCATAGTGACCCTATTTTCAAGAGAATGAAACACTACCCAATGCTGCGCCATGCACACAAACTTTTTTCTTTTTCTTTCTTTTTTTTTTTTTAATGTTGAGCTCATTGTCACAGCCACTCTTTCTTCTTCCTTTGAGTTGTGCCACATCTGCAAATGGAGGTCCCATGGTCTTTACTCCATTCCCACCATTAAGGTCAACTCCTCTTTTAGGAGGTAATTGTTCCCCAATTGTCTTTTGAATGCCTTCCAACCTGGGGGTGCTCATTTTACAGCACTATATTTGACAGTGCTTCTCTGCTCTTCAGGCCTGCAGCCATACCACCCTGGCATCCGATCCTATCAGCTTTCAAAAGCTAAGCAGGACTGGGTCTACATGGGAGACTTCCTGGGTTTTTAATGGCTTTGTTTCGGGAATGGACTGCTGGATCTTTCTTCATAGTCTGTCCTTGTCTGGAAGCTCAGCTGAAACCTGTCCACCATGGGTGGCCCTGCTGGTATCTGAAATACTGGTGTCATAGCTTTCAGCATCACAGCAATACACAAGCCCTCACAGCATAACAAGCTGACAGACACATGGTGGTGTATTCTTTAGTTGTCTACACATACATATAAATGTACATATTCGTATGCATGTCCATATATTCTCCCCTTTAAAAACCATTAACTTAGGTGGGTGTGGTGGCTCAGGCCTGTAATCCCAGAAACTCCAGAGGGGGAGGCAGAAGGATCACAAGTTCAAGGCCAGGGGCAGGCTGTGCAATTTAGTGAGACCCTGTCTCAAGATAAAACAATAAAAAGTGGCCTGGGGATGCGACTCAGTGGCAGAGCACTTGCAAAATATGAGCAAGGCCCTGGGATCAACTCCCAAGTACTGCAAAAAAATAAAAATAAAACATTAATTTAAAGCCAGGCGTGGTGACACACGCCTGTAATCCCAGTGATTTGGGAGGTAGAGATAGGCTGCCTTTGGCCTTGATCTTCAATCTTCCTATGTATTTAGTGAGACCATGTCTCAATTTAATTTAAAAAAAGGGGGGGGGGCTGAGGATGCAGCTCAGTAGTAGAGCACTTGCGAAGTATGCATGAGGTCCTGGGTTCAGCAACCCCAGTACTGGAAAAAAAAAAAAAAAAGACTATTAATGTAGACCCGGGGGTCATGGTACATGCCTGTAATTCTAACAACTCAGGAGGCTGAGGCAGGAGGGTTATGAGTTCAAGACCAGAAGCAGCCTGTAAAACTTATAAAAAATCAAAAAGGGGTTGAAGATGAAGCTTAGTGGTGGAGCACTTGCCTAGCATGTAGCAAGGCCCTGGGTTCAACCCCCAGTACTGCAAAAAATTTCAAAAATTTAAAAATTAAAAACCATTAATTTAGAGCCTCATCATCCCAATATTACAGGGAAGTATAAAGCAGCAGTATAAAGCAGCTTCTCAAGATGGGCGCTATTGATATTTTGCAGATAAATCTATTGTGAGGGAAGAGGTGTCCTATGGTTTGTAGATATTGAGCACTGTCCCCGGCCTCTAGCCACCTGATGACAGCAGCACACTCCTCTTCCCTGCCATGACAAGCAAAAATGTCTCTAGACATTGCAATGTCCCAAGAGGGAAAACTATCCCAGTTAAGACACAAAACATATTTGAAACAATTGTCATTGTTGAGTGCTGTCAAGTTGGGTCTGACTCATAGCGACCCTATGTAGAACAGACAAAACTCTCTCTGACACTGTGCCGTGCCTGGCACTATGTCAGTGCTTCTCTGCTATTCATAGTGTTTCCCATGGCTGACTGTTTTGGGAGTGGGCTGCTAGGTCCTTCTCCCAAGGCTACAGCACCTGGTATTCCCAGGTGGTCTTCCATCCAAGGACTAACCAGGCCCAACCCTGTTTGGCTTCCAAGATCAGACAGGATCGGATACTAGGGTGGTACAGCTGTAAGCTGGAAACAATTAGAGAACAAGAAAGTAAAACAAGATATACGAAACTGTGCAGTCATAACATTTCTCGTTTTTACTTTACTATTCTTGAAGAACATAGAAAATGTTAAAAACTTTGAACAAATTGAAGTTAACAGTTTGAGCAAAGAGCAAGTCAGTGATCGGATAGAAGTCAGAACCAGAATAGGTTTAGAGAATTCCAGCTGCAGTGTGGTCAGGCACCGTTTATGGACAGAAAACAGAAGAGACTTGAAGATACAGCTGGATTGGTTGCAGCTCATTGCCTTATTTGAAGGTGGTCTGATCTGTTGTCCATTTGTGATTGATTAAAGCTTGGCTGCTCTGGTTGGCTGTTTCAACTATTTGTCACCTAAAATAGGCTTCCAGTTAGTTGATGCACTAAATGAGGTTGCAGTTGGTTATATAAGGGACCAAATTTAGTTTTACAGCAAATAACTCATTTACCATCTTACTCTTCTTGAAAACGATAGTAAAACTTTATGAGATTGACATGCTTAATTCTATTTGGAGTGTGTTTTCCAGATTTTTACCAAAAAGATGGTAGACCAAAGTGCCTTAATTTTCCCCCAAAATTCCTTAGAAGGCAAGTGCATCTGCTTGAATCTGTGAATCAGTAACACATTTTCTTTTGTTTTCCATTTTCTTTTTTTTTTTTTCTTATTCAAGACAGGGTCTCACTGTGTAGCCCAGGCTATGTTGGCAGCCCAGGCTGGTCTTGAACTTCTGTCTATCCTCCTGCCTTACCCTCCTGGGTGCTGGGATTACAGGCCTGTGCCACCCCGCCTGGCTACTGGCATAATTACAGAAAGGAGCTTTATCTTTCTAATTGGTCTCATTGGTCTTTGAATATAGCCTAACTTCAGCACCATCTTGTCCACAGGCTTTCAATCTGATAGTTCATATCTATATTCATCTACTACATAAGTATTTACTGAATATCTAAGTAACAGGCCCTGACCTAGGCATTTGGGATACATGGCTAACAATAACAACAACAACAGTAAAAAATAGTCTTTGGCTTCATGAAGCTTGCCATCTAGTGAGAGAAAGACATTAACAAAACAAATTTACAAAAGAATTAAGT
The DNA here is from genome assembly GCA_007922755.1 of Pedetes capensis. NCBI lineage: Eukaryota > Metazoa > Chordata > Mammalia > Rodentia > Pedetidae > Pedetes > Pedetes capensis. The sequence continues at coordinate 156,556 of VMDO01000451.1, forward strand.
CATTTTAAGTGGATTACATGGTGTTACGTGGTTCTATAATGGGCAGAATTTACATGTTTAGGAAGGTCATGGAAGACTTCTCTGAGAAAATAACTGAGATCTTAGAAGCACTAAGGGACAAGGGGCACAGGAGGCTGAGGGGGGAGTAGAAAAGTGAGCATCTGTTAGGCTTTTAGTCAAACAGTGCAGGGCAAAGGTCACAGTCATGGCAGAAGTAGTGGCTGAGGTGAAAAGGACCAAATGAATGCTGGGCATGGTGGCGCACACTTGTAACCACAGCACTCAGGAGGCTGAGGCAGGAGGATTGATACAAATTCAAGACCAGTCCGGCCTACATAGCAAGTTGTAGGCCAGCCTGGGCTACACCGTGAGACTCTGTCTCAAAAAACCAAACCAAACTAAAACAAAAAAGAAGTGGCACACGCCTGTCATCCCAGTAACTCGGGTGGCAGAGGCAGGAGAGGAGGATCGCATGTTTGAAGCCAGAGGCAGTATGAGTAACCTAGCGAGACCCTGTCTCAGAAAG
>VMDO01000451.1:157181-167609 GCA_007922755.1 Pedetes capensis
TTTTTTTCCCTTTCCTATTTTGGACACAGGGTAGCATTGTAGTCTAGGCTGGCCTCAAACTCACAATTTTGATGCCTCAGTCTCCAGATTGCTGGGATTACAGGCATGTGCCAATAGGCTCATCTCTCCTCCCTTTCCTTCTTTAGATTAAAATTGCTCTGTGTTAGTTCTGTTGTAAAGAAAGACATAAAGGTACAAAAACCTTTTTTGTTTAAGTGGTGCTAAGGGTCAAACCCAAGGCCTGCAGCTGTAGCCCTGTGGAATCCGATCCCGTCAGATCTCGGAAGCTAAGCAGGGTTGGGCCTGGTTAGTACCTGGATGGGAGACCGCCTGGGAACACTAGGTGCTGTAGGCTTGGGAGAAGGACCTGGCAACCTCCTCCCAGAAATCAATCTGCCATTGAAAACCCTATGAACAGCAGAGAAGCACTGACAATAATGTTTCCCCTGTTGTACAGAGGGTCGCTATGAGTCAGATACCGACTCAACACCTAACAACAGTTGGCACCTAACAACAACAACAACAACAACAACAAGGGTCAAACCCAGGGCCTCATACTATCTAGGCAAATACTTTGTCACTGAGCTACTCTATCCTCAGCCCAAAGGTGCAGAGATCTAAGATGAGTGAATTTTAAGGTTCAGAGGAAGTAATATAGGACTTACCAATAGCAGTTAACCATGGTACAACCCAACAGTTATAGGAAATTTAAATCTTTTGTGTTTTTGTTTTTCTGGGTTTTTTTTGTTGTTATTGTTGCTGTTTGTTTTTTTGCAGTATTGAGGGGCTGAACCCAAAGGCCTCATGCTCATGCATTCCAAGCTCCCAGCCCCCTTTTTAACTTTTTTATATTGAGACAGAGTCTCACTAAGCTACACAGTCAGCCTCTGGCCTCGAACTCACAATCCTCCTGTCTCTGCCTCCTGAGTCACTGGGATTATAGGCATGTACCATCACACAGTTTAAATCTGACTTCTGCAATAGAGAAAAAAAAACCTTAAAATTGGATCTAGTTTTATGATCCATTTCTCCATTCATTAAAATAGTATATCGAATGCATTGTTTAACACCGAAGCACTTCCTGGAGGATGTCACGGTAGAAAGAGCACAGCCCTAGAGCAGTGTGCCTTGATCTCCTCACAGTGTCACTCGGCAGCTTAACTCTTGGAGCTCAGCTCAGAAACAAGAATGAGAAAAGTAATCTTTCTCAGGCTGAGCAAACCAGACTACTGGCTGAAATCATGAACTAAGCTCTTAATCGTTGCCTATTTCTACTTATCCAAGAGTACTGCATCACTGTGCCCAGTAATGTTCTCTGTGCCAGCAAAATTGTTTGGTAAAATTAAGCTACTGAGATTTTAAAACGGTAGGGAATTCTCACTGGGTTGGTGGATGCACCATGGGAAGTTAGTTACAGCACATAAAGTCTGTCATTTTTTTGTGTGTGTGGTACTGGGGGTTGAACCCAGGGCCTCGTGCTTGCATGCTTTGCAAGTGCTGGACCACTGAGCTGCACCCCCAGCCCAATTTTTACTTTTTGACACAGAGTCTTGCTAAATTATTCAGATTGCCTCTGGTCTCAAACTCACGATCCTTCTCCCTCTGCCTCCCGAGTCACTGCGATTACAGCTGTGCACCACTGTGCTTGGCTAAAGTCTGTATTTTTTTCAGACAAGGTCTCGCTATGCAGCCCAGGCTGGCCTGGAACTCATGATCCTCCTGCCTCTGCCTCCTGAGGACTTAGACTACACACAAGTGCACCAATACACCCAGCACTGGTTTGTTCTTAACCTCATGATGTAACTTCTGATACTTGGAATTTGTCAAAAGAGAACTTTCCTTTTTTAAGCAGATGACTAAAAGGATAGTCTTCTACATTTATTTGGTGCAATGAAGTACAACTCATAAAACAGGGGCAGGGCAAAGTATATCATTCAACAAGATTAATTTTTCAGTGTTTTTATATTAGAAAATGTTTCGTTGACTTTACTGATAGAATTTCAGCCATTAGAACCTGGAATCACACTTGACAGGAATCAAATCCCAGCTTTGGCATGTTCTTCTAGTCCAATCATTGGAGAGGATGAGGAGGGAGGACTGTTTGAGCCCAGGGGTTTAAGACCAGCCTGGGCTACATAGTAAGACAGTCTCAAAAAAACAAAAACAAAACCATCCCAACCTTGTTATTTATTCTGTTACTTTGAATAACTGCCTTATGTTCTCAACATATTAGTTTTTTACACCAGTCATGGTGATGCACGCCTGTAATCCCAGCCACTCAGGAGGCTGAGGCAGGAGGATGGAGAGTTCAAAGCCAGGCTGGAATACATGAGTTCAAGGTCAGCATGGCCAATATCAAGACCTGTCTCAAAGACCACCACCACCAAAAATACCCATAACAGTAACAACAACAAAACACACCTTCAGTTTCTTTTTCCACAAAATAGTCTTGCTAAGTTGCACAGGCTGCCTCTGTCCTCCAGCCTGCCTGGCTATATTTTAGACCTACTATAAGGGTCTTTAGAGCACATAAAACACAAATCACAAACTGTGTCATGGTGTTTAAAAATACGCACATATCAAATGACAGTAGTATTGGCACATTGACTTTCGAGTCAATATTAGATCCACTGGGATACTTGATCCAGTTGTAGTCAAATGAAAACTGGCTTATGGGGCAGATAACGAAATGGATATTGTCTTAGTGTGCTCATGCTGCTATAATAAAATATCTGAAACTGAACACTTTTACAACCAGATGGATTTCTTTCTCACCGTTTGGAGGCTGGGAGATCCAAGATCAAGGCACTGGCGGGTGTGGTGTTGAGGGAGCTCCGGGTGGTTCCTTCTAAGATGGCACTGTCAGTGCTTCCCTGCTGTTCATAGGGTTTTCAATGGCAGATTGATTTTTGGAAGTGGGTTGCCAGGTCTGTCTCCCAAGCCTACAGCACCTGGTGTTCCCAGGTGATCTCCCATCCAAGTACTAACCAGGCCCGACCCTGCTTAGCTTCTGAGACCTGATGGGATCGGATGCCACAGGTATATGACTGCAGGTCCCAGGCGCTCTCAGCTTTCTCCTTTTCCCTCATATATTCCATCCAGGCCCTCAGCCCATTGAATGGTACCACCCACATTTACAGTGGGTCTTCCTCCCTTCAATTACTCCCCTCTGGTAATGCCCTCCAAGACACACCAAGAGGAGTGGGTCACCAATCTCCTAGGTGATTCTAAATCCAGTCAAATTAATAATGAAGATTAGCCATTACATCTACTTATATATATGTTCACCCAGAATGGAGAAAAGATTGAGGTTTGACCTCTTTAAAGTCTTGAAAAGTAAAGATGACACATTGAAGATGAGGGTGGGCCTGACTCATGCAAGGGTATTTTCAGTTGCATCTATGCTTGTTAAATCTGGACAGCAAAGAAGGGAAACAGGAGAAGAATTAATGCTTTTGAAGTATGGCGGTGGAGATGAATATTGAGTATAGCATGGACTGCCAAAAGAACTCACAGATCCATCCTAGAAGAACTGCAACCACAGTGCTCCTTGGAAGCAAGGATGATTAGACCATATCGTATGTATTTTGGACATGTTGTCAGGATGGACCAATCAGTGGTGCAGGACATCATGTTTGGAAGAGGGGCAGGTCAACGAAAAATAGGAAGACCTCAACTAGTGGCTGCAACAATGGGCTTAAACATCAAAAAGATCATGTGTATGGCATGGTATTGGGTAGAGTTTTGTTCTGGTGTACACAGGGTCGCTGTGAATTGAACCCGACTAAACAGCACCTAACATGTTCACCCAGATATGTGAGATACTATTTTCCATTCAGAATGCTGGAATGCTTTCACAAGAGAAGCAAAATTTAAAAGCCAACTTATTTTGAAACAAATTTCTTTTGGAATAACGCAGTTTATTATAGTTTAAAATCCAGGCAATAGATAATTGTATTGTCAGAAGCTGGAAAATTGCCCTCAGCACTGAAATAGATATACTGGGCATAGGCAGTCTGTTGGTCTGAGATAGGCCAAGAGTCCAGATGGAAGTTTCCAAAATGAGATTAAGATAAATGCTTCTGCTTTTATAAAGCTGATGGTTAAATCTGTAGAAACACTGATGAATTCTAGAAGGAAAAAGGCAATTTTATTTGATATAATGTTTATGAACATGATTATCCAGAGTGAAATGACAAAATTGAAGAGTTGTTGATCTCCTTTTCCTCTCTGCCAGTAAAGTTTTAAATAGAGAGGTAACCCATAGATTGATCTGCAGTAATACAGCTTAAATTATGATTAACAGGTTTATGAAAAAGGCTTGTTAATAACTTTATAAGGAGAGCTTATTATATAAACCTTATAACATATTAAACATCCATTGCAGATGCTCGGTTTGTGTGACCTTGGAAAAACTACTTAATCTCTTAAGATCAAATCTATCTTTTAAGTAGAGATGATAATGGTGCCCAGTTCTGACTGTTGTTATAAATGCCTGGAAATCACTTCACATCATGTGCAATGCATTACAAACATACAACAACTATTATTATTAATACATGCTTCATGTATGTGGGTTGATTCAAGGATTACACAAATTGTGGATGCAAAGACAAATAGAACAAAGATGAACAAGGTTCTCATGGTCTACTGGAAAAGAAACCATTACTATATAAAAGGTAGGCAGTCAGGGCTGGGGTGTGGCACAGTGGTAGAAGACTTAATGTGCTGATGGCCCTATGTTTCATTATCATGACCCCCCCCCCAAAAAAAAAAGGTAGTAAGTCACCTGAGGATCAAAATAAAACTGTTAAAGAAGTATCATGAAAAACAGCTCATGAAAAACAGTAATTTTGATTTTCTTTTCGTTTTTCCTTTTTTTTACGGTACTCAGGGGCTGAACTCAGGGCCATGAGCATTCTTTGCAACTTCTCTATCGCTGAGCTGCACCCTCAGTCCCTTTTTTAATTACCTTGAGACAGGGTATTGTTAAATCATGCAGGCTGCCCCTAGCCTGGAACTTGCCATACTTCTGCCTCCACATTTTTCCCTCTCTCTCTCTCTCTCTCTCTCTCTCTCTCTCTTTTTTTTTTTTGGAGACAGGGTATTGCTGTATAATCCCAGCTAGCTTGAATTTGCTATGTAGATCAGGTTGCCCTTGAACCTGCATCGATCATCCTGCCTCAGCCTCCTGAGTGCTGGGATTACAAGTGTGCCCCACTGTGGCTGGCAATTTTTTCTTTTTATTGCGGTACTGGGGGTTGAACCCAGGGCCTTGCATTTGCATGCTTTGCAAATGCTGGACCACTGAGCTGCACGTCCAGGCCATTCTGTTACTTTTTGAGTCAGAGTCTCGCTAAATTATGCAGACTTCCTCTGGTCTTAAACTTGTGATCCTCCTGCCTCCGCCTCCCGAGTAACTGGGATGACAGGTGTGCGTCACTGTGCCCAAATGGCAATTTTTTTGATTGTTGTAGAGTTTTTCAACCTCAAGTTGACATTCTGACTCAGACGATTCTGTATTGTGGGGGTTGTCCTGTGCATTGCTAGGATGTTTAGCAACATCTCTGACCTCTATGTACTAGATACCTGTAGCACCCCTGCCCACCTTGTGGACTCTTGAGGTGAACCTAGAAGACCAAGCTAGGCATGAGTGTCAAGCTAAGCACTTCTAGGGCGCCACTGGCATCACCAGACATTGGGGACTCTGCTGTTGGTAAGTGCCAGACACTGAGAGATGGACTCTCTATTTAGGAGTCAGGGGCTTAGCAAATCATCTCTTTTTAAGGCAGCAAACCGTGCTGAGCAGTCTGGGTATTCTGAGAGAGTGGTGGGCCCAGATCTGGGTGTCACTGGGGAAGGATGAAAGACAGTGTTGGTTGCAGATCTGTCCCACCAGGTCCCCTCTCCCTTGGGCTTGTTGCTCTTGGTCATATGAATAACTCTGAATGATACAACTGGCAGCACAGCACACTGCAGGTCAACCAGGCAGATCAGGACAGGAGTTTTCTCTATTGTTATGAAAGCAGCCTTAAAATAGCCTCAGTTTTGTGTTTTGTCTCACAAAATCAAAATATTTACTGGCCTGGCCTTTATAGAAAAAAAAAAAATCCATGGCTAGGCATGATGACACATGACTGTAATCCCACAGCTCAGGAGGCTGAGGCAGGAGGATCACAAACTTGAGGCCAGAGGCAGCCTATGTAACTTAGCAAGACTCTGAGTCAAAAACAATAAGGGGTTGGGGTTTAGCTCAGTTGTTTGAGTACTTGCTTGGAAGGCATTAAGACCCTGGGTTTGATCCCCAGCACCACAAAAATAATAAATAAAAATAAAGATAAAAGATGAAAAAAAATTAAAGATGGCCTGGAGGAGCAGCCCAGTGGTATGTGCAAGGATGCTCAAGGTCCTGGGTTCAAATACTTCCCCCATCACACCTGAAGAAGAAGAAGGAGAAGAGGAGGAGGAGGAGGAGGAGGAAGAAAAAGAAGAAAAGAAAAAAGCCTGGCATGGTGGCACACACCTACAATCTCAGCAACGTAAGGAGACCCAGTATTAAGATAAAAGAAGGAAAAATGGGCTAGAGGGTGCAGCTCAGGGGCAGACCTCTTATATTCCTGTTTTAGATAAGGACCTGTCTTGCCATCACCATTCAGAAAGGTGTTCTGCACTTAGTGATTATTCTACATGGCACCCTCTTTAAAATTAAAAAATATATATCGTGTACAGAACATAAACATCTGAAAGTAGTTTTTAAGATGAACACCCATAGAGCCTACATTTTCATTAGGAATTGCTGCTAACAACTGAGAGGTCTATATTTTCAGCTTATTATTTAATGAGAGAGACCTTAGCAGTTAATCTCTGTTATTGACCTATTGCCATTGCTGCGCAGCAGAAGCCACAGGTAGAATCGGAAACTGTGAACACAACCCTACCTAAAAAGAGTTCAAAAAAGCCAGGGGTGCTAGGTGCCGCCGCGCCGGCCTGCAATCACAGAGACTTGGGTGACTGAGGCAGGAAGATGACAAGTTCAAGGCCACCCTGGCCTACATGGTGACTTCCAAACCAGCCTGGGTTTCATACTGAGTTCTAGACACAGCGAGAGACTGTCTCAGAAAACCAAAATAATATGTTTTTTTTTTTCCAAAAAATAAAAACAATGAAAATTTTAGGAAAGGGCTGAGGAGCAGCTCAGTGGTAGAACACTTGCACGTGCAAAGCCCTGTGTTCAATTCATCGGGGCTGCAAAAATAGAAACTTTTAAAAATTAAAAAAGAAGCAGGTGTGTTGGCTCATGCCTGCAATCCTGGTGACTTGGAAGGTGGAGGCAAGAGGATCGCAAGTTTGAGACCAGAGGCAGTCAGCATAATTTATGTGAGACCTTGTCTCAAAACAAAAAGTAAAAAAAATGGACTGGAGGTACAGCTCAGTAGTATAGCACTCGCAAAGCATGCAAGCGTGAAGCCCTGGGTTCAACCTCCCAGTACCAAAAAAAAAAAAAAAAAGAAAAGAGAAGCTAGGCATTGTAGTACACATCTGCAATCCCGGCACTCTCAGCACTAAGGAGATGGAGGCAGGAGGAAGATTGTGCACTCAAGGCCGGCCTGTCTCAAAAAAAGAAAGAAAGAAAGTTTTCAAAGGTTTCCCAGAGCTTACAAGCCCTGGAAAGACCCAACATCTAGTCCCATTTTCTCTCCCCTAACTTCATGTTCTATGGGCAAAGGATGTGGCAATCCACTCCTGAGACAATCCTGAAAAACAATCAGCCATTGAAAACCCTATAATGGTAGCTATGAGTAGGACACGACAAGATGGCATCTAACAACAACAGCAACTTCATGTTCTGGTCTGTGGCATCTGATCCCGTCAGATCTCGGAAGCTAAGCAGGGTCAGACCTGGTTAGTACTTGGATGGGAGACCGCCTGGGAACACCAGCTGCTGTGGTCTTGGAAGGACCTGGCAGCCCACTCCCAAAAAACAATCTGCATTGAAAACCCTATGAATAGCAGAGAAGCACGACAATAGTGTTTTTTTGCCTGTTGTACATAGAGTCGCTAATGAGTAGGACACCAAATGGACGGCACCTAACAACAACTTCATCTTCAGACACTCCATATTCCTTTCTCTCTCTCCAACCTCCAAGTCTCCATCACTCTTGCCTAGCATCAGGCTATTCATTGATGTGTCCCCAATAACCTATGGACTGTTACACCTTTGTGCCTTTTTGACGATGCTTTTCCCTTCACATGGAATATTTCTCCCCATCTTCTTCACCCAGTGAATACCTACGTTGGGATCCAACTCAAACCTCCTTCACTCAGCCCACAGTGGTATCATGAAAGCATTGTTTCACAGTGTGGTAGGTATTCCTGTGTTCTCCTCCCTGGACAGATTGTAACAGCAGGGACTTCATGTTTGGCTCTAAATCCCCAATGCCTAACGTAATGCCTGGGACTTGCTAGAAATTCAACAAGTGCCTGGCCAATGAATTAATTGTTTGAAGGGCTCTACATGATTCTTTGGGCTGGGATTTAGCTCAGTTGGTAGAGAGCTGCGCTGCAGTCTTTGAGGACCTGAGTTCAATTCCCAGCACCGCAAAAGCCATTGAAAACTCTATGAGGGTCACTATGAGTCGGATACCGACTCGACGGCACCTAACCTAAACATGATTCTTCTGTCAAAAAGATCCTCCCACTGGTCTGTAAGGAGCCTACCCCTCCTCCTTTTTGGCTCAATTTCTCTCCTCTTTAGAGTTAGTTATTCCTTTGCTGAACAAAGACTAGAAAGTTTTTTGATGGCAAGATCTGCACCCTTTCATCTGTCTATGTTTACTTTATTCCTGGCACTTAAGTAAGTGTTCAAATCTCTAACAATTACATAGAGAATTATTTCAATCACATAAATTATCCCCAAAGGCCGGGCTTGGTAGCACTCTCCTATGATCCCACAGAGGCAGGAGGCAGAGGCAGGAGGACCTCGAGTTTGAGACCAGAGGCAGCCTGTGTAACCTAGTGAAACCCTGACTCAAAACAAAATATATAAAAGGGATTGGGGGTACAGCACAGCGGTGGAGCACTTACAAAGTGTGGGCGAGGCCCCAGACTCAACCTCCACGTTCCTCAAAAATAAGATAAATAATTAACCCCCAAAGACTAGAGTGATGAGGAAAATGATCTCTTGCAGTAACACTATGTCCTTTCCTTCTGGACTTATGGTTTGTTGTTTTGTTCTTTTTTATCTGGTTTTTTTGTTTTGTTTTGTTTTGTTTTTTTGTGGCAGTGCTGGGGATTAAACCCAGGGTGTTGAGTATGGTAGGCAAGCCCTCTACCACTGAGATCCCCAGCCCTTGTGCCCTGTTTTAATAGAAATAAACATAAGTCACTGGATGTATTTCATGTTACAATCCAAGTGTTCAAATTATGCAAAACCAAAATAGCCAAAATGGTTTGCTGCTGAAGATTATCTATAGTAAACTGGGCATGGTGGCACACATTTATAATCCCAGCGGCTTGCGGGGGCGGAGGCAGGAGGATTGCAAGTTGGAGACCAGAGGCAGTCTGCATAACTTCATGAGACCCTGTCTCAAAAAGAAAATGGGCTGGGGGTGCAGCTCAGTGGTCCAGTACTTGCAGAGCATGCAAGTGTAAGGCCCTGGGTTCAACCCCCAGTACCACAAAAGAAAAAAAAAGATTATCTAGAGTGTGTGTGCGTGTGTGTACTTCTAGAGTGCATGGATATACATTCTCTTAAAGGAGTGTTGGAGAAAGATCGCAAGAAAATAGTGGGTTTGATTCCTGCTTAATCAGTTGTTTCCATCACTGGAATGAAACCAACCAATATACAGTAAGGAGGGACATCTTCTTGGACATATTGTTGCTCCAGTTTAAATCACAGAAGCATACCATATTGCTCTACTCTACACTCTAGAGCAGTTAACTTTTGGAATAGAGTTGGAGAAAAACCGGACAGGAAATTGCTGCAGAGCAACGTATACCATTAGGAAGCACTCAACCCGCAGAAAAGCTGGCTTGCCAATTCTGACTGTCACAGGATCTTTTTTGCCTTTCTAAGTGACAAGGAGTTGGAAAAGTTAAGTGGAATTCATCCTCAACAGCCTTACCCACAAATTCCGTAAACGGGCTAGAGAAAAGGTTTTATAGTTTAGTAGAAAGCTCCTGTGATAGTATGAACAGCCAAATGTTTTCCAAACTTCAGGATCATTCAAATTTCACCTGTACAATTAACTCTTACCTTTAAGTTGATTCATGTAAAATATTTTTACTTGAATAAATATATTTCAAAAGCAACCACCACTGTTGTAAACAGAAAACCAGTATCCCTTGGCATAAGTGTTGGGAGCAGAGGCCACCAGAGCTCTATAACTCTCTTGACTCCCTTTCCTCCTTGAGAGCTACATGACTTTG
>VMDO01000451.1:167709-304710 GCA_007922755.1 Pedetes capensis
GGCTGACTGAGATAAAATTCTTCCCTCACCTACCCCTCCCAACTTCCTCACTTCTGTGAGCTTAAAAAAGGAGTTTCTTTTCAATAAAATCAGACCTTGACAACTACTTGCTTGGTCTCGTTCTTCTCTCTCGCCCATTTCTTTTCAGACAGGTCCCCCTCGACCCCACGAATAACTAGGGTCCCGCGGGACGGGACACATAAGTAGAAGTAATACACTGAAATAAGTTTGTGAACACAAACGTTACTAAATTCTAGCTGGGTGCAGTTTTTGCCAGCTATAGAATTACGGAGGCTTTAAAGATCACTAACCCCAAACTGAGAGCAATCTCCCTGATAGAGTCAAAAGAACTGAAAAAGAACTAAAAAAGAAATAACTTTCCCACTCTAAAGCCCAATGTCATTTAATGCTATGTCCCTGTACCACCTGAAATCATCTTACCCCAGAAACTTTGCAGAATCCAAATCCTCTGTCCACTCACAGATCTTATAGCTCCCAGAAGAATCTAATTACTACTCCCCACTAGTCCTAAATAAACAGATTTCATTAACTGGTGGTGGTCTGACTCATAGTGACCCTGTGTACAACAGAACGAAACACTGTGCCATGCCAGGCATTATGTCAGTGCTTCTCTGCTATTCACAGGGTTTTCCGGGCTGTTTCGGGCGTGAGCACAAGCCTACAAAACCCAGTATTCCCAGTCAGTCTCCCACCCAAGTACCAACCAGGCCCAACCCTGCTCAGCTTCTGAGATCTGACATTACCTGGTAGAGCAAAACCACAGCCATCATCCGGTGATAGCACTAGTTTAAAAACCTCCCAATTTCAAAATAGCTAGTCTCTGAAGGATTCCACTGACTCGACTTTTTCAAACGAGGAGTTGAGGAAGCCACCTGAACACAGACTTGGAAACAACTAATTGTTGTTGTTAGGTGCCATCGAGTCGTGTCCGACTCATAGTGACCCTTATAGGGTTTTCAATGGCTGATTGTTTCGGGATTGCCTTGGGAGTGGATTGCCACGTCCTTTTGCAGTACTGGGAATCGAACTCGGGGCCTCAGAGACTGCAGAGCAGCGCTCTACCAACTGAGCTAAATCCCAGTCCTGGAAACAAAGGGAAATGTTAATGAGGTTTTCCCCAGAGGCACTTACTTGGCAGAGGCCTGGGCAGCCGTGCAACGGCTAGGGTTTGGTCCCTATTAGAGAGGGTGACTCTTCTTCACTGTCACAGAGATGAATCCCTGATTGGAGACAGACTGCTGAGCCTTACCGGTCGCATCTGTGGCCTCGGGGACAACAGATGCAGCGTCAGGGAGCTTGCGACTGAGTGTCTGACTCTCAAAAGCCTGAACCTCCAGGCTCCCCGCACTCTGCCTCGGAGGAATTTGGACTCTGGTGTCCTGCGACCTCCGCTGGAGGTGGGACAGGGCCTGAATGTCCTGCCCGCCCGCAGAGAGCCGGGGCTCCTCGCCAGGAGAAGGCGGGGAGAGCTCGAGGGACACTCTCGGGGCCTCGGGGGCCACGGCCTGGCTTTCAGAAGCCCAGACGGGGGAAGGCTGTTCCACGGGCACCAGGAGGCTCTGGGAGCCCGCGGGGATGGCGGGCTGGCTCCCACAGGTCGAAAAGGAGACGTGGCGGCAAAAGGACGCCCGGGAGGGTCCGGGTGGGCTCTGGAGGGTCCGGGCGGCGGGAGGCGGCACTGGCTGGTCCGGCGGGGCCCCGGGCCGCACGGGCTGGTCTGGCCCACTGTCCGCTTCCGGCTGGGCGCCCGCACTCCCTCGGCCGGAGTCCGGGGGCGCGCCGATCTCCCCGGCGCCCGCCTCCGCCTCCCCGCTCAGGCGCGGGTCCCGGGTCTGCCGTGGGCGCCTCCGCGGGGGCCAGCCCCGCCGGCGGAAGTCCAGGCAGGTGCTGGAGAGGTCGCCGAGGGTGAGAGAGAAGCGGTGGCTGACGCTCTGCTGCAGGGCCTGGAAGGCGGAGGCGGGCGGCAGGTCGGCGGCGAGCAGGCTCTCCTCGGACAGCGTCTCGTTGCCGGTGAACCAGGAGACCCACCAGAGCAGGCCGACGAAGATTATGATGGCGCCCAGGTAGAGCAGCGACTCGAAGAACCGCAGGTCGGCAAAGACGCCGGTGAACAGCACCGCCACGCCCACCGCGTCGAAGGCCACGGCCAGCCAGAAGAAGTGCGCGCAGCTGCCCACGCCCGACCGCTGCTTCCCTGGCGCGCCGCCGCCGCCGCCGCCGCTGCCCTCCTTTGAAAACTCCATCGCGTCTTGCGAACTGGCGCAGCCCGGAGGTCCGCTGGACGCCAGAGACCCAGAAGCCGCTGGGTCCCCATGGCAACGCAAGGGGCGGGGCGGGAAGGAGTGGCGAGGCGACCTTTCTATCGCGGGACTTGAGAGCAAGAGGGCGCCGGCGGGGGAGGAGCGCGCATGCACAGCACGCTCGACGGGCCACTTGCGCGTGCGCACTGTGCGCTCTCCGTCAGCCCGGTGCGGGTCGGCGTTGCGTCCAGCTCTGAGGCGCTGCGCGTGGTCACGTTTGGGTCTCTCGGTACCAGACCCGGGCCAAGTGACGAGTGTCTGTGTCTGCTGTGGAGGAGGGACGTAGCCACCATATCCTCGTGATTCCCACCTTCGCGGGTGAGGGCGAGATCCTGAGGGAGAGCCAGGGGCGAGAACTTTTCCAGTAGCTTCCCCCTCGAGGCTGGGGTGCAGCGACGCTCTAGGCGTCCCGGGTTTTCCCTCGGTGGTTACGTCGGGGCGTCCCGCTAGGCAGGTCTCAGTTGCCCTTTTATCCGCCTGCCCCATGGCGAGCCTCCGGTGAGTTTTCTTAGGGTTTCCCGTCCGCCCCGGCGCCTTCCCTTCTGTCAGATTCGCGTGCGTTCACCTGTTCGCCCACACGCTCAGTACTTAAACGTGCAATGGCTGCTTTCACGTTAAAAATGGATATGGTTTTCCCACTACTCAGCTGAGTAAGAGGAGGGAGAAAATGTGTCCAAAATAGAAGCATTGGGCTGGCAGTGAGTCTCATTGTTGGAGCTGTTGGGTAGCATGAGTGAGACCCTGGGTTTAATCCCCAGCACCCGGTGGTGATGGTGATGCTGCTGCTGCTGAGACATAAAAGAAAAACTGGAACTCTGGAAGTTGTTGTTAGGTGCCGTCGAGTTGGTATCCCACTCATAGCGACCCTACGTATAACAGGTGAAACACTATTGTCAGTGCTTCTCTGCTGTTCATAGGGTTTTCAATGGCAGATTGATTTTTGGGAGTGGGTTGCCGGTCCGTCTCCCAAGCCTACAGCACCTGGTGTTCCCAGGCGGTCTCCCATCCAAGGACTAACCAGGCCTGGCCCTGTTTATCTTCCAAGATCTGATGGGATCGGATGCCACAGGATTAGGGCTGCAGCCCTGAAAATTAGGTAGATTGAAAATGAATTCAAGCCCGGTGCATTGGTGCCAGTCTGTAATCCCAGAGCTCAGGAGGGGGCAGCAGGAGGATTCCATGTTTGATGTCAGCCTGGACTACATAGCAAGACGCAGTCTAAAAAAAAGAAAGAAAGGACAAAAAAGCTTATTTCAAGCTTGAGAAAGTTAAAACACATTTTGAGACCTGGTATACTTCAGATAATAATGAGAGACTATAACCAGGTACTGACCCTTGATTCTTCTGTTGCAAAAAGTGGGATTTTATTTTTTTAATGAAAAAGAGCCTTGTAGCAGGGCATGGTGGCTTACACCTGTAATCCCAAGGCAGGAGAATGGCAAGTTTGAGGCCAGAGGCAACCTGCCATATTTAGCAAGACCCTAACTCAAAGTAAAAATGGGCTAGGAGTGCAGCTTGTGGTAGAGCACTCGCAAAAGTATGTGCCAGGCCCTGGGTTCAAACCCCAAGTATCACAAAACAAACACAAAAAAACCCAACCAAACCAAAAAAAAAAAAAGCATAGATAATCAGAAAAAGTAAATGTGAGATGCTCAACCACTGAGCTGCACTCCCAGCCCCCTTTTTTGTTAAAAACAACAAAACACCTAAATGCAACAAAATGTTAACAATGGGAGAATCTAGATGAAATGTCTACATATTCATTGTTCTGTTCTTTTCCCTGTTCTATAAACTTGTCATTTGTCAGAGTTGGGGGTGGGTACTTTTACAGTTGGGATGTTAGCATGTAAGCCTGGGTACCTCCCCTGCAGAACTGAAAAAAGGTGAAAAGCTTTCTCTGGCAACAAGGTCTGAGGTTTGCCGTCGGGAAGAACTGCGTGGTGGTGAAGCCTGCAGCTGCCATGCAATAGGCCACCACTAGGGGGTGTATTGGGGCCACCCTTCAAATCCTTAGAAATTAATATAGCTCAGAGATTATATCTCAGGAGTCCTTGATTTAGTAGTTCTTGGAATGAGGCAGGCCTGAGTTTGAACTTCTGCTTTACAGCTCACCAGTCCTGTAGCATGGCACAGGTTCTTTGACTTCTGTTAGCCTCAGTCTCCTCATCTGTAAATGAAAGAAGAGCTGTCTGCAAGGAGGCTGTGCCATTCACATTAAATGCTGCCTGTATCAGGTAGCACTAACAGTTGCTCTCTGCTGCTATTGGAGTAGGGCAGGGACTAGGATGGGTCAAGAGAGGCACCTAGGGGCCATAAATTTAAAGAGACATGCAGGAGAGTGACTGCCTTCTTCAATTCTTGCCTCCCTCTGGTCTCTCCATTTTTGAGAGGAGGAGGGCTTGGTTTTTTTGCAGGAAGAGAAAGGAGGCAGATGTGGCTGTAGCCCAGAGACTGGCATAGTGAAGCCAGCCCTCACGGGGCTGGGCCATGTGTGGCCATGGGTGGAGGCAGTATGAGCATTATTTCTCAGTATGGGGAATATTGGGAATAAAGCTTCAACCAAAGGATGCTGGCCCATTGTGAGGAAGTGACTTATGCCTAGTCCTGGCAAGTTGGTAGAGTCCTGCTCTGCACTCTCTGAGGACCCTGGTTCAATCCCCAGCACTGCAAAAATGGGAGAAGGACATGGCAGTCCACTCCCAAAGCAATCCTCAAGCAGTCAGCCACTGAAAACCCTGTAAGGGTCACTATGAGCCAAACCTGACTCCATGGCACCTAAGAACAACAGTCCTGGCAAAGGAAGATAGCCAGTACAGCTCCCTGCCCACACCCACCTGCTGATCTGCCTGTCTGACATCCACAGGTGCTGCCGTCCCCATGACCACCGATCTAACTTTGCAGAATCCTGTGCAGTGAGTTTCTAGTGCCACCTGCCTATGCCCCTTGGCAACCTCTGGTCCACCAATCCAACAGAGACTGACAACTTGTATTCACCAGCTGAATAACATCTGACTCTCCATAGACCACCCCTTGGGTCTATCCAAAATAAACTTACTACTGAGACACACACCCCCATTTTTTTTTCTTCAGAGCCTGGACCAAAAATTAAAAAATAAGACACAGAGAGAAAGGTAGAAAGGACACCAGGTATAAACAATCTAAACATCCATCAGGAAGGGAGCTGGGTGAATAAACCTTTGATGGGTTTAGGATAGAGTAGAACCATCTGCTGACATGGAAGTATGTTGTGTGAAAGACTGCGGAATGACATGATCAGTTCCCCTACACTTGTGTTTCAAAGAAAACAAAACAGTGGATGCAGCAGTATATACCTGTCATGTCAGCACTCAGGGAAGCTGAGGCAGGAAGGTCATGAGCTCTGGGCCAGCCTGGTCTACATAGCAAGACCCTGTCTCAAGCTATGAAAAAAAAAACAGGGCTGAGGGTACAGCTCAGTGGTGGAGTGCTTGCAAAAAGTGTGCGTGAGACCCTGGGTTTAATCCCTCAGTACTGCAAAAAGCAAACCTTTCAAAATAGTGCCAAACTACTTCTAGTAGCTACACAGCCTTGTAGAAAGCTGAGGAGAGACTCCAAATTGAAGGTGACTCACATCATCACCAGGGACAAGATTAGGTTGAGGGCAGTGATTATGGAAGTTACTTCATGGTCACTGTTAAAAAAAAAAAAAAAAAAAAAAAGTCTTGAGTTATCTGTAGATGAAAAGTTTAAAAGAAAAGGAATATATAACCTAAAGTGTTTAAGAGGAAGCACACTGATACCTCAACTTATTTTTAAGTACATCAAAAAAAAAGAATATATGGATAGAGAGACAAATGGAGAGTAAGTGATAAAAATAACAGTAGAATGTGCTATTGGATATAGTTGTTTACTAAACAGTTCTTTCAGGTTTTCTGCATGTTTGAAGATGTTCACAACAAAATGTTACAAATTGAAAAAAGGATGGTAGGAGAGTCCCAGTGTGGGAGCCAGGTAGAGATGAGGGTGACTTCACCTTGGTACAGTGTGACCTGGACCTCTGGCCCCAAATGTCCTGTCCTGAGGACAGCCAGAGGCTTTGGGCTTGGTGTCATCTGAGTCAGTGGAGAGACCGAGGCCCAGGGGATAGAACTCAATTGAGTCTCTCACCTGAGCAGGAGCTGTGCAGCCATCCTGCTGATTACCAGCTTGGATCCCCAGGGAAACCTCTCCTGTACTGGACCCGTGTCCTTCACTGCACCCACATCTCTAAAAACAAAAATGATTGATAGTATTTCAGGTTGGTTGGCCCCTGTATGTACTTTGTTTTACATGCAGTTTTGGAAAAGCAATTTGAGAGTCTAGTGTGGTGGTGCATACTGTAATTCCAGCCTTCTGAAGGCTAAAGGATCACAAGTTCAAGGCTAGCCTGGTACATAGCAAGACTCTGTCTCAAAATCAATCAATCAACAAAAGGGAGGAGGACAAAAAAAGTAATAAGGTTGAGAGTGTTGCTCAGTGGTACAGTGTGCCCTTAGCATGTTTAATTCTGACACTGACTATTGAGAGTAACCCCACAGGTTAGTGGCTCAGTCCCACATTATTTCCTTCCACTTCACATGCTAGTCGTTACGTATTAGGTGACTAGAAGGCAGCACTTTCAACTAAGGCACTTTTGGACATGGTTTGTAATTTAGGCTCCTTTTAGTATGTTTAGAAGAGAGTAGGAAATTTGTATGCTCCATGATGGCTTTAATTTCTCAGTTATGTCTGGGTGTAATGGCACTCACTTATAATCACAGCTACTCAGGAGGCTGAGGTAAGATCACAAGTTTGAGGCCAGAGGCAGCCTACTCAACTTAGTGAGACCTTGTCTCAAAAATAAAAAGGGGAGGGGGGCTGGAGATGCAGCTCAGTGATAGAACATTTGCCTAGTATGTGTAAGGCCCTGAATTCAATCCCTAGTAAGTATGTGTAAGGCCCTGAATTCAATCCCTAGTACTACAAAAAAAATTTTCCTCAGTAATGTAACATAATGAGAACAAATTATTCTGTAGAAATCAGCTTTGAAGCTGACAAAAAACTAACCAGTTAAAGTGGCAGAAGTTTGAGGTGCTAAACTTCTAAAATTCAGGTTAGTGTTCCTGAGTTCTTAATTATTATGTCCTTGTCATTGTATGTGAGTTTTTCCCAGAGCATATTGATTGAGGAATTCCTTGAAAACAGCAGTCCTTCTCCAGGATTTCTATGGGATCTCCTCCCTCTTGCCCTGGGATTTCTCTGAGATGAAACAAAATTGCAGAATATGAAAGTATTAGGAGAGTCTAGGGCCATGGGGCTGCCTGTAATCCCAGCACTCAGGAGCCTAAATTAGAAGGATCTCAAGTTGGAGGCCAGCCTGGGCTACGTAAGAGAGTTTCATGGCAGCCTGGGATACATAATAAGACCCTCTGTTATGCCCCACAAAAAACAAAACAAAAAGAAAAAACCCCAGCTTATTTATTTATTTATTTATTTATTTTTGAACAGATGTTTCATCCTGAAGAATGCCATTCCTGTCAACAATGCGTCTGAGCTCCGATCCTGCCTGGTGTAGCCTTCCAGCTCCCTGCAAATCCAACCGATCAACTTCCTGAAGACATCCCTTAAGCTTTTTGCACCTCTTCATCAGGTATTTCATATCATAGTTTGGAAAAGAAAGATTTTCAATATGAAAAATTCATGTTCTTCTTGTAGCAAACGAGAATCCGTATGCAACCTTACCACGTAGCCAAAATTATAGCCACTGTGAAACGAAAGCCGTTCCACATTGTCACAGAGACCTACTCCTCGTGTCAGAAGCAGCTCTGCAAAGTGTAGTGTGTCATTCCCTTCTTCTTCATGCTTCTGAAACTGCAGTTAGGAAAGAGGTCTGGGGAATCCTGGGAGTGTATGTCTTCTGTCAGGTTGAACTGCAACTGCCAAGTGTTGACTTAAGGAAAATCTCCCTCCCCATTTGTGAATGTGAGGCCCAGATGAATAGTTTTTAAAAGGTCAACATTGCACTGCAGAAACTAATGCTGGTTGTCTCTGGAACTATGAAATTCACCAGTTGCTCACACCACAAGACGAAGTTTGGTGTCTATGGCAATGTAACAACTAAGTACAGATCTTTCATGTCTTCTTCTGGATTGCTGGTGCAGACTTCACAGATAACCTGGCTGTTCTCCAAAAGTGTTGCAGGCACCCTGCAGAAACCTGAGAAGTCAGAAAATAAGCCAGATGTTGTTTGATCTGATTGCCAGTGTTTAAGCTGATTCTGAGAGTCTTACAGTCAGGGCCTGTTATGTGCAGGCTGACTGGCTGATTTTTATTATTATTATTATTTTTTAAGACATGTCTTATTACTTTGGCCATGCTGGCCTGGAACTCATCATGTAGCCCAGGCTGGCCTCAAACTTGCAATCCTCCTACCTCACCCTCCTGGGTGCTGGGATTGCAGGTATGCACCAACATGCCTGGCTTGCAATCATACTTCTTAACTGTCCTAATGTCAGGGACCATTGGATTTGCAGATTCAAAGCTGAGAGCCTTGAGCTCCAATAAACATATCCTGGAAAGTATCCTGTTTGCTGGGAAGATATCCTCATATATTTGAAATGAGTTTGCACTGGGAAGGTGAAGAATGACTTTCTGTCACCAAGATTCTTGTCCTTTTGTCCTCACCCCAACTACATTCTCAGGTCTGCATATCCCCACACAAAGAAGACTGTTTTATCCATTACAGAAAGTAAAAAGAAATTGGAAGACAACCGTGATTCATTAAAGTCTGTGAAAGGAGCACAAAGAAAGCTGAACTCAAAATGCTGAAAATGAAGGTTGTCTTGATGAACTCTTCAAAGAAGAAAAATCCACAGAAGAGTGATGTTGGGCTGGGCGCAGTGGTGCACGCCTGTAATCCCAGTGGCTCGGGAGGCAGAGGCAGGAGGATCACAAGTTCAAGACCAGAGGCAGTCTGCGTAACTTAGCGAGACTTTGTCTCAAAAAAGTAAAAACAAAATGGCTGGGGGTGCAGCTCAGTGGTCCAGCACTTGCAAAGCTTGCAAGTGCAAGGGCCCTGGGTTCAACTCCAGTACCACCAAAAAAAAAAAACAATAAATAAATAAGAAGAGTGATGTTCATGTGTACATCGATAAAAGTGCATTCACGTGTACGTTAATTTTATGTCAGTTAACATAGACAATCACAATTCATTTTAGAATACTTACTGCAACATTGCCATATCTATTCAGTAAAGAACAGTCTACCTTGATTTCTTTTTTGTTTTTCGTTTTTTGGAAGGTGGGATGGAGGAGGCAGTGCTAGGCATTGAAGCCAGGGCCTTGCACATGCTAAGCTCACACTGTACCACTGAGCTACACACCCAGCCCCTTTCAGAAATAATTTACTTATTTATTTTGAGACATGGTCTTGCTGTGTTGCCCAGGTTGGCCTCCAACTCCTAGGCTCAAGTACTGCTCCTGCCTCTGCCTCCCAAGTAGTGAGACTAGAGGTGCATTACAACCAGCTTTTCCTGCCTATTTAATTTGGTGTGTTGAAGATTGAGTTGGGTCATTTGAATCTCAGTCTTCAGACTACTGGGAGGGAGGAAA
Source organism: Pedetes capensis (assembly GCA_007922755.1). Taxonomy (NCBI): domain Eukaryota; kingdom Metazoa; phylum Chordata; class Mammalia; order Rodentia; family Pedetidae; genus Pedetes; species Pedetes capensis. The sequence continues at coordinate 177,638 of VMDO01000451.1, forward strand.
GGCAGAATTTCACAGGGGCTAATGGATAAGATGCATTTCTTTCCTATCTTAGGAAGCTGAGAATGAGAGAATGTGAGCTGGAGGGAAGAGGAGCGACAGCTGTCGGAAGCAGAGTTAAAATTGGCCACCGAGGCAGCTGGGAGCTACAGGTGAGTCCAGAGACTGAAGGGAAATGCCTCATGAAGTCGCCGCTGGATTCTTCCGTTTCCAACCTTCGTACGGTGTTTAGGACAAGTTAATGCAAAAAATGCAAGTAAGTGTCTGGGAGACACATACAAAAGATTCAGCGAGTGTTTAAAAATTATTATTACAGTGAAAGACATATTGCCAATAATCCTCCTCAAAATACTCTTCCAGGTTCACCTGCAGGAACCCAGGAGTCCAGGTCACCCCAGAGATTGATTTATTTATTTATATTTATTTATTTTTTGCCGTACTGGGGGTTGAACCCAGGGCCTCGCGCCTGCATGCTTTGCAAGTGCTGGACCACTGAGCTGCACCCTCAAGCCCATTTTTTTACTTTTTGAGAGAGGGTCTCGCTAAATTACACAGACTGCCTCTGGTCTCGAATTTGCAATCCTCCTGCCTCCGCCTCCCAAACTGCTGGGATTACAGGTGAGCGACACCCCGCCCGGCTTCACCCCGGAGATCTTTATGAGACCTTTTATCAGGGAGAGAAGCAGAGGAGGCTAGAGGGCTGTTGTGGGCAGAGCTGGTATCAATTCCCAATCTGCCTTTTGTAAGCTATGTGACCCTGGGTGCGTTTTCCTGTTCCTTTAGGAACCTCTGTCCCCTTAGATTTAGAGAAGGTGTCGTGTTAAGTATATTGAGTCTTTACTCACCTTGCAGAGTTCTGAGAATTGGAAATAAGACAGGAGAAGCCTGTGGAAAATTCTCAAAAGAGTCACTGGTATTTTGTGTGTGGAGGACAGACTTTTCATTCCTATCATTCTCTCTGTCTTAATATGTAAATAAAGAGCATCTGTAATGGCAGAGAGGCTGGAAGCAGCGTATGGGGTGGATGCTGCACCGAGACGCTGTCTGTCTGGAACTAACTAACAACAGCAACGCTAGTCTGGAATTACCTCTGTTGTTCCTTTAGGACAGTCTCCTACTCCTCCACTGGCTGACACAGGGAGGGATATTTGTGGTGACATCAGTTAATTTCCCCGGCTTCCGTAACCCCTTACGCTGTTGCTGGGACCCAGTGGAATGGTGGCATTTTGTGGCCCTGATGCTACTGTCTTGAAATCTCATGAAAGGGAAGGTTTCAGGGACTGTGCCCTGCTTCACTGGGGCTCAGATCTTGTTAGTGTAGGTGCATTTCCCTGTCAGATCAACGTAACTTTAACTTCCTGGCTGGGTGCCGTGACACACACCTATAATCCCAGCAGCTCAGGAGGCTGAGGCAGGAGGATCGTGAATTTGAGGCCGGAGGCAGCCTGCACAACCTAGGGAGACCCTGTCTCCATATAAAAAATGAAAAAGGAGCTGGAGGTACAGCTCAGTGGCAGAACACTTGTCTAGCATGCACGAGACCCTGGGTTTAATACCTAGTACTGAAAAAGCAAACTACAACAACAAAAAACCCCCCAAAGAACAAAACTTTAACTCTTTTTGCTGTGCAGCTTAAAATGACTGTAAGAGGGCCCCCTCCTTTCCCAGATCACCCTACACCATGGACAGCCGTTCATCACTGTTCATGGGCCTTCTGTGCCCTGGTAGCCTCTGGGGCCTTAGCCACCGCTCCACCTACAGCATCTGGTATAATGATCTGAACAGTGTGAACTGACCTGTAAAACACATTCTTCTTTTCTCATGAGCCAGTACAAAAAAGGGTTTTCAGTGATGCTATAGGCCTCAAGGCTGAGGCTGCCTGGGGACACTGTCATTTTTCTAAGGTTTTTGGAGCCCCACCATGAGCTGTATAACAGTTGTTCTTGTAGAAGAGGAAACTTTATCAAGAGTATCCAGAAATACCAGTTTAGCAGATGTGTGTGGACCGTCAGCCATGTGCCCAACTCTGTGCAGAATGAGTCACGCCCTGACTCAGTGGGCTTCAGATGGCTTGAGAGACACACTCATCAGACAGCACGGAGCTCGTGATTCTTTGGGAGCCTTGGCGAAGGGACTTGAGTGCAGAAGGGGGAGGGTGACCCTCCCAGGAATAAATGGATGGGAGGAAGAGTGGGAGGAGGTGAGGAGCTGCCAAGTGGGGATTTGTTGAGCTCACATGGATGGAGCTAGAAGGCTGTTCCTGGCAGAGCTGGCAGTGGAAGCAGGGCAGGTGGGGGTCATCTCAGAGCTGCAGGAGGGCTAAAGGGACACAGTGTGGGCAAGAGAACTGTCCTTAGAGGTTCATGGTGGCCCTAAAGCCCTTGTTAGTTCATAGGAAGCAGGGATGGCTGATTGCTGTGCACAGGTGAAGGTTTCCTGTGTTAGGAAATTTGAGGTAACCCTGTAGGAGACTTCACCTCTGGGATGCCCCAAGGACACTTACAGCGAAGAGGAGTCCAGCTCAGAGCGTGCCTGCCTGGGCCTCGGAGCGAGGTGGACGCAGCAGGACACCTCTCACCACAATCCAGCCTCCTCCAGTAACCTTGGGCTCTCAGCTCCATTCACGTCAGACTGGAGCCCACTCTTTCCCTGTGCTCCTGTGTCTCAGCCCCTGGCACCCACCCATGGGACCTCAGCTTTGCGATGTGCGCACTGGTATCATAGTGGTTTCTGAGGACAATGTGAGGACACAGAGACTGAAAAAGACACTCAAGCAAGTGTCTTAGAAAATGTCTGGTACGTGTTGGCGCTCACCCTCCTCACAATTCAGATGAAAACATTTCCACACAGGTCATTAAAAGATGGTTGTTGAAGTACATCAAATTAAACAAAGGCTATACTGGGCCAAAAGATTTGTGATCCCCATTTCAAAAGACTCTACTAAAATCACCCCTAGCAGACACAGAAAGGGTAGTTATGTAGTTATGTGGCTGTGTGCAGTGGCGAGCACCTGTGGACCTAGCTAGTTGGCAGACGGAGGGAGGGGGAAACCAGCCTGGGCAACATAGGAAGGGAGGAAGGGTTAGGTAATGAGAGTATGTCCGTGATTACACTCCCAGACGCCCACCTGGGATCTGAAGGCAAGAACCTTTCGGTATATGTGTATGCAGTGTACACACACAGATGCAGACACACCTGAAACAAAGTGTCACAGAGGATGGAATCTGCCCAGGAAAATGTGGGGTCTGGTCAAAAGAAACTAAACCCTTTTGGCCTTATGTTGTTAGATGCCGTTGAGTTGGTGTCCCACTCATAGCGACCCTACATACAACGGCAAAACACTATTGTCAGTGCTTCTGTGCTGTTTATTGGGTTTTCAATGGTGGATTGATTTTTGGGAGTGGGTTGCCAGGTCCGTCTCCCAAGCCTACAGCACCTGGTGTTCCCAGGTGGTCTCCCATCCAAGGACTAACCAGGCCGACCCCGCTTAGCTTCAGAAATCTGACGGGATCGGATGCCACAGTGCTCCAGCTGAAGGCTTTGGCCTTATAGGATGATAATTTTGACATGTGAAGAGGACCCTGCAAGGTGATAAGCAGGCTATGATTATTGTAAACAGAAAAGTTGTCAGAGCTCCATTATGGTCTGAAACTTGTCCCTGCTCCATCCTGCATCTTGCCCCTTTTATCTACCATAGTGCTACCCCGAATACACTTTTTGCAGTCCAGCATCTGTCTCAGCATCTGCTTCCTGGAGATGATACACCCCAGAGGGCACGCGATGTAATTCAAAGCACAGTTCAAAATCAGGCAGAAACCATGGAGATGGAGGCAGAGGCAGGTTCTTCTTCAGAACAGTATTGACTAAAAGGGGCCCAAGGTTGCCTGTACCTAGGGGAGCCTGCAGAGTGTAGGAACCATCTCTGTCTAGTCCTGGGTAGAGGCTGTGTTCTTTCGTTCAGTAGTTACTCACTGAGGCCACAGCAGCGTCTGGTGAGAAGACAGATGCCTAGCTCCATAAAGTGCCAGGTTTTGGACTGTGAGCAATGGATGAGGGGTCAGCAATGTCCATGGAAGACCCGTGAGGCGCCCATCAGTGACCTTCCCTCACTGTGCTGCCTGCCCCGGGGCCACCAAGCCCAGGAAGGCTGTGAGGGGCAGCTTGGAACAGCATTTCTGTGAGGAGTCCCATGGGCCCCATCACCCTCCTGCAGTTCCCTTAACGGGGGGTTGGCAGGGCAGAGGTGAGTGAAGAGGGAACTTCTCAGGGTAAAGAGCTGGGTGGACACGTCTGGCCCCACTTTCCACCCTCCCATCCCACCCACTCTGCAGCAGCAGCTCCTCCTGCCAGGTGCGGGAAGTGGCCAGGCCACCAGAAGCTCTGGGACCGAGGCCTGGCCATCCACAGGGTGCTCTCAGAAGGGCTGCCTGCAGCAGTGGGAAGCCAGAAGGCACAGGAGCAACCTTTCTGAACCAGGTCCCCATCTACCATGGGGTGGCCTGAGCCAAAACAGGACAGGGGGCGGAAGGCTCTGGAGAGGGGGTCTTGTGTTCCTGGCCAGCTCCGGGATGGAGCAGAGGGCCTTGGAGGAATGTTCTAGAAAGAGGCAGAGATGGAGACAGAGACAATGGGTGAGGAGGGTGAGGAAGGGGCAAGAAAAATAAAAGGAATAGAGACATAGGGAGAGAGCCAGGGAGGAGGAGGGTAGGAGAGTGAGAATGTGGAAGGGAGGGAGGACGGCAGAGAGACAGGAAGGAAGGAAGGGTGGACTGAGATAGGCAAAGAAAAGGAATACAGTGATGAGGGAAATGAGGCAGGTGCGGAGACTCAGGGGCGAGGGAGAACGAGCTGAATGGAGGCAGAGGGAGCAGGAGAGAGGGATCGGCCAGGACAGGCAGGGGCAGAAGGACCTGAAGGAGAAACAGAGACAGAAGTAGAGGAGTGGAGGAGGGAGCTGGTCAGAATCAGGTTCCAAAATGTGAAGAGGGACAGTCCCAGGGAGTGACAGGTGGGGAGGGAAGCAGAGATGGAAGAGAGGGAAGGAGGAAGGAAGCATGTGATGGCCCCAAGGGACAGTCTCTGTAAAGAGCAGCATGGGTGGGAAGGGGCCACAGGCAGAAAGCCCTGGGGGAGACTGTGAATGCCAACCCTTAGCTGGGGCCATTGCCAGGTCCAGTCTCTGGGTGACCTCCGGGGGAGAAGGCAGCCCTTCTCTGAAGGGAGGAGGCCTCTGGGCACGCTCCCTCACTGCCCCAGTCCCCACTGCATTTTTGCCGATGCCAGCTGGGCATTCATTGTATTTTGAAACCAGGCCCGAGGCACCATACTGCCCCCAAAGGCCCCCAGCCGGGACCTGGCAGAGCTGGGATTGAGACCCATCCACAGTGATCAGGACCCAAAGGCCCTGATATCAACCAGAAACTTAGGTCAGCGAGCAGCCCGGACTATGGTTACTGTCAGGTGTGATGTGTTGAGGACCCACTCGGCTCCCCACCGTGCCAGAGCGACACTGTGTACCTGCGTCACCTCGTCCTCTCAGCTCTCCTAGTCATTCATATTACAGCTGAGGAGACCGCGGCACACGTCACACACTGCCCAAGGTCTCCCAGGTGGTACTTGGACCTTGAACCAAGGTCTTCCCTTGGAGAGATGCCACCCCGAGCCTGCTGTCTGAGGTGTTGAGGAAACCCACGGTAGGTAGACTTTGCCTCAGGAAGTTGTTCCTCTAATGGCGTTTGTCTTCCTCACAAATCCATCAGGGTAAATTGGGTTATGGTCCAATAACGAGTGAGCCCAATTGCCAGTGGCCCACTACAAGGAAGGGTTCTTTCTTCCTCTCTCTCCACATGTCCACAGCAGGCAAATGGCTTCGCCTGCACTGGGAACGTCCCCCGTCCGGTGGCAGAGAGAACCACACACCCAGCTACATGTCGGCTCTGAAAGTTTCTGCTGAAAGTTTAGATCCTTTCCTCCCAGATGTCACGGGTCACATGAGATGAGATCGAGTTTAGAAGAGGGTCAGCAGATACTGTGAACCAGAATACAGACGAGCTCCACAGTTGGGAGATTCCTGTTCTGTTTTTCCCACCAATAGTCTTCCTACAACTTCTTTTTCTCTCTTAATCACCACTCTGTGGTTTCCTGTTTGTTCGTTAATGTATGCTCATTCTCTCTCCTTCCCCCACTTCTCTCCCTCCCTCCCTCCCCTCACCCCTCATGCTGTGGATTGAACCCAGGGCCTCACACATGGGCTGAGCATTCCCTCTACCACCGAGCTGCAAGCTGCGCCCCCAGCCTGGTTTCACAATCTTTCTTGTCAGCGAGCATTTGAGCCTGAAGAAAACATTTCTTTCCTGGTTGGCTTTTTATGCCAAGATTGTCCACAAGGTGGAGGCTTCTACCATCTTTCAGGGGCCCCCACACCTTCCCACATTCTAGGAATTGCCTCTTTAGCACCAGGCTCTTTCTTGCCTCTTGGCCTTTGCCTGGGCAGATAGCGCACCGGCATCTAAAGAGAGAGGTGCTCCTAGGTTCTTCACAATGGGTCTGTGGATGATTTGGGGCTTTTGGAGTCACATTGCCCAACGGAGTCCCAGCAAGTACCTGGCATAGGTTTACAGGTTGGAAAAGGAGCATTGCAGAAATGCCTAGATTGGGATAGTCGAGGAAGTTCCTACTATATCTAGCCACAAGGAAATGACCCAGGTCTGTTCATTAGGAAACTGCGTACGTCTGTTAACCTGGGTTATAGTCCATAATCTGATTTGGTGAGATCCTCAGGGAAGCTTTGGTTGCGGTACTTCCCATTGCAACCTTTCTCCTCTGGATGTGCTGGAATTCTCAGCCGAGATCCCAGGCTGAAGAAGCCCTTTCCTTCCCACATCCCTCATGTTTTCCCTGTCTTTTTGTCCTGCCTCAATTTCCATAGCCAGTCTTTGTTCTAGCTTCTCTCTCTTCCCCTCCACTCTCTCAGTCCACCCCTCTGCCCCTGGATACAATTCCCAAATAATTCCCCTGCTCTAGAATCCTGCCACCTGGGAGACTGGGCACATCAGGCCCACAGACCTGTGCTGCCTTCTGTTGCTGCCCTGGTCAAGTCTTCTTGTCCCTTGGTGTTTTTGTGCCCATCCCTCGGGGACCCCGTGAGGCAGAAACTGGGTCTGATCCCTTGCTGCGCACTATCCCAGGCCTGGCGCTGTGGATGTGGTCTGTCCACACTGGAGCCTAAGTGAGTGAATGCTTGAAGAACTGAATGAAATTTCGTGGTTGGCGTCCTCTACTTCCCACTCGCTGACTTCTTGCCCAGGCCCTGCTCCCAGCCCAGTTTTCTCATCTGTCAGGCACCGCAGTCTCCTCCTAGAGCTTTGGTTTCAAGGCCAGTCACAAGCCAGTGCACTTGGTCATCCACAGGGGTCCACCCTGGGTGGGGCGTGGGAGTGCTGGGGTCAGCGGAGCCCCAGTCCATTTCCCAATGCACACAGCACACCGAGGTGTGTCACTTATGTCCCCCGGGGATCTGAAACCCATATTCTGCATGTGAATGCCTTTGCTGAGCACCGACTGAGGGCCAGGCTGACCAAGAGAGCAGACTTGGCAGTAAGAAGCTCACCCGCCAGAGGGGAGGCCCTCCCTGCAGAGAGCAGCAGATGAGGGACACGCATCTGTCGTGGATCTCATAGAAGGAGGCAAGGGAGGTTTGGAACCCTTTAGAAATGAGTTCTCATCTTGTCCCTCCTTGTTGGCTCTTCATGTCTCAGATCCTCTGTGTCACCCTGGGGAGGTGTGAGGTGGGACTGAGGTTGAGATAGAATCATACCTTGTGCTGATGGTGGCCCAACAACAAGGGAGACCCATCTCACCTTGCACGTCATCTTTTTTGCTATTTAACTTTTCTTCCAGGGTGAGGAGATTGCTGTCATTTTTACTAGAGTTTGGCCAAACATAGGTGGCCTCTCTGGTGCAGTGCTCAGGTTACTTAGGAAGTGAAAGCAACAGAAATCGGTGACTAATGGGGTAGTACTGCCATCAGGGACCAAAACCAACAGCTACTGTGCACAATGGCCATTTCTTTCCGCATGAGCACCTATTGTATGCACCCTTCCTGCTCAGGAATTTCTGGGGAGGAGGCGTGATGAGCACCACATAGATCAGAGGCCTGAGGCGGAAGGGTTGGGGCGCAGTCTGCTTGGCTGCCTCTGGCCCACCCTCTCATTGTCCTGCTGTGTACCCCAGGCTTGTCTCCAGGTCCTCCTGCCTCAGCCTCTGGAGTGCTGGGATTGCGGGCACATGACACCATGTCCAGCTCAAGCCCTGCCTTTTCCTCCCTTCCTTCCTTCCTTCCTTCCCTCCCTCCCTTCCTTCCTTTCCCTTCCTTCCTTCCTTTCTTTCCCTCCCTCCCTCCCTCCCTTCCTTCCTTCCTTCCTTTTTCTTTTCATAGTACTAGGAGCTGAACCCAGGGCCTCATGCATGCTTTCTGCCTGCATTCTACCCCTGAGCTGCATCCCCAGATCCATTTTTTGTTTTTTACTATTTATTTATTATTTTTTATGTATTTTGTGTGTGGGGGGGTACTTTGGGGTTGGACCCAGGGCCTCATGCATATTTTGCAAGTGCTCTACCTCTGGGCTACACATTTTTTTTTTGTTTGTTTGTTTGTTTTACTTTTTATCTTGAGACAAGGTCTTGCTAAATTACGCAGGCTGCCTCTGGACGAGAACCTGTGATCCTTCTCCCTCAGCCATCAGAGTTGCTAGGATTACAGGTGGCCGGTCGTGGCCGGTCGCTGGGATTACAGGCATGTGGCACACCCCCTCCACCCCCAGCCCTATCTTTTACCAGAACTCTCTGGGTGACCTTGGGCAAATCTTTGGCTGCCTCAATCTCCCCACTGTGGAGGTGGTGGCAGCGGGGATACTGTAGAGAGTTGCTTTTGAGGGGTGACAGGAGCGCAAAGTTGCCTTTGTTTTAAATGTCAAGGTAAATCAGGACCACCCTTCCTCCAAACCTCTGCCTCTTTGGATGCCCAGGTGAGCGCAGGGGCCGCGGGCAACAGCATCAACGGAGCACGTTTTTGCTGGTTTACACAGTGGAGGCACGGGGCGGGGGGCTGACCCCTCCTGGCCCCAGCGTCCCAGGTAGCCTGTTGAACGCATTCTGGGAACCAGGATGGATCCGGCCGGCACCCTGCGCCTCCCAGGTGCCTTGCCCCTGGCTGGCTCCGCCCACCGCTGCGGGAAGGTGAGGCTGGAGGGTGGGGCTGGAGGGGGGGTGGTCGGCAGGGCTGGGCGACCACATCGGCCTGTCCGACCCGTCCCTCACCTGCCTCACTCTGATGGGTCCGCTACCTCCGCACCCTCCAATCATGCTGCTGCTGCTGCTGCTGCTACTGCTGCTGCTGCCCCTGGCGCCCGGGCCGGGACCCGGTGTGGGTGAGTGAGGAACCGGCGGCTTCCAGTCCCCGCTGGGGACCTAGGAGCCCTGCCTCCCACCCCTCCCCAGGGATTCCAACTTTCTGCCCTCCGCAGGTCCCCAGGAGCCTTGCAGCCCCCAGCCCTCTCTACTACCCACCTGCTCATCTTCCCAGGGACTCAGGAGCCCTGTCCCCCATTCCTCACCAGGGCCCCCCTCTCAGTCACTCCATGCAGTGACTCAGATGGAGCCTGCTGTCTCCCGGGACCTAGTCTTCCCCCCAGTGCTCCCATTCATTGTAGCCCTCTCCCGAAACCTGGAGCTCCCGCCCCACCCCTTGGTCCCAGGTCCCACGAATTGACTATCACTCCACTTATCTGTGGGGTCTAAGGTGGGACTTCTGGGCAGACCCCAGGGATAGGAGTAGGAAGGGCACCAGGACTGGGCTTGGGGATGGGCAAAGACCCTGCTGGCCCCTTCTCACCTCTCCTTGGCGGCTGCCCTCAGATAGGTTGCCTGGCGATTTCCCGTTCCTAGAGCGCACGGATGTGCACTCAGGGAATGTGCAGCCACGGTAACCACGAAGATACACAGGCACAGAACAGCCCCAGCCTCACCTGGGCACTCAGGTGTGTGGCTCCTGGACAGGCTCACGCAGACCCACTCTGTAGATGCAGCAAGATGCTCTGAGAGGGGCTGCCTGCGACTGCCCCAGGGCAAGTTCAGACGCCCACTGGGCTGGCTCACAGGCACCGAGAGCTGCGGCCCATCGGATGGCCTGTGGGCCCTGGCACTCACTGAGGAGCTGCCCATGGGCAGACAGAGCAAACAGACCCCAGCCTGACCTGCCCCACCTATGTTGGCACAAGGGGAGTGTTTTCTTTAGTTCCAAACCCCGTGTAGGTATCTGCCCTGTGTCCTTTGCCATGGGCTGTTCCTCAGGGCCCTGAGATAGCAGAGAGTGGTTAAGTTGGGGTGGGGGGTCACGGACAGCTTTGGGGTACGGTGCTGGAGTGCTCAGGGTGGTCATGTTCCACGGGCTTGTGGACCTTTCTGGAAGCCCTCCATCCAGAGCTGCCTAAGTCAGAGATTTGCTCAGGAGGACCACCCAGGCTGGAGGGTCACCCCCATAAGCAGACAGCAGCACAGACAAGTGACCCCCCTGGGGCCACTTGGGGGTGAGGCAGATCTGGAGGGAGGTGCTCTTGGGCTGACAAAGCGTGGGGCAAGAGTGTCTGCAGCCGAGTGTGTGTGTGGTAGGGATAACTAGAGGGACCTTTGGGCTGGGATTTAGCTCAGTTGGTAGAGCATTGCTCTGCAGGCTCTGAGGTCTCGAGTTCCATTCCCAGCACCACAAAATGGGAGAAGGACATGGCAACCCACTCCCTAAGGCAATCCCGAAACAATCAGCCATTGAAACCCCTATAAGGGTTGCTGTGAGTTGGACTCGACTCCACGGCACCTAACAACAGAGAGACCAACAACAGAGAGACCGTCAGACGTTGGAGAGATGGGAGGGGTTGACACCCACTGGGACTTGGGACGCAGTGGGGCCCCTGAGCTTTACTCAGAGCTCATGGGAGTCATGGGAGCTTTGATGGAGAGCGAGGACGGGTCATCCAGAGAGGAAGGTGAAGCTTTGAACTCCAAACTCCTTTTCATATCTCTTCCTTACTTGACACACCGCCGGCCCCACCACAGTAGTATAATACTTTTCCCATTGAGAGAAAAAAACACATATGGATTTAAATTTGGCCTGGGTTCCCCAAAAGAAGCCATTGTGATGAAAACGTGTCGTAGGCAGAAGAGAGGAAAGAGACGTGACGGTCCAGTCCCAGGCGTCCACCTCCACCAGCCTCAGTCCCTGGAGTGGTGGTGGGCGGATGCCCAGGAAACAGCCCTGGGCATGAGGTCTTGCTCTACCTGTGTGCCCTGCAGCCGTGTCATCCCTGGGGACATCCCTCCCTGCTCTTACCAGGCAAGGAGAAGGTGTGCAGGTCTGACTCAGCAGCCTGGCGTGGAGCCTCAGCTCAGGTGTCTGCAGGCTACGTGAATGTGGGAGTCACCTCTCCTGGCAGGCCTCTGGCACATACAGGGGTCCCAGTCACATCTGCTGGGAGCTGCAATGGCTCAAAGCTGCGTCAGGATCCAGAGAAACGGCAGGGATCAGGCCAAAGGAAGAAGCTGTTCTTGGGGAGTGACAATAAGAGGCAGTGCTTGGACCCCCGAGCCATAGTCCAGCAGAAGATTGGGGGAGGAGTGCCCAGGGACCAGGAGGCCCCCAGAGGAGCCCTTGCTGGTTCAGGGACACTATTTAGCTCATCTCCGATGGACAAACATCTGGTGCATGTCTGGTAGTCTGTGCGTAGAGGTGACAGGGGCAGGCAACTGGGAATCAACGCATTCCAGGAAAAGGGACTGGCGTGTGCACAGGCCCAGTGGCGTGGTCTCTCGGGGCTGTGGTCTGTGACTCATCCATCCGTCCGTATCTGCCTCAAGGATAATGACTGTGAAAGCCAGAGCTTGCGATGTGCCACACGTTCTACATGCTTTATCTCAGTTTATCCCGGGAGCTGATGTCAGGCATTAGTTAGTGTTATCATTGCTGTGACCAAAACCTGATAGAACAGCTTAAAGGAAGGGAAGCTCATCTGGGTGTGATCACATGTGCCTATAACCCAGTGACTCGGGAGGTAGAGGCAGGAGGATTGCAAGTTTGAGGCCAGAAACAGCCTGCATAACTCAGTAAGACCTCCCAAGATGTAAGGAAAAAAAAAAATTAAAAAGGAGGTGAGGGTACAGCTCAGTGGTAGACTACTTGCAAAGTATGAGTGAGGCCCTGGGTTGAGCCCCAAGTACCACAAAAATAAGTAAACAAATAAAAAGTAAATAAAATAAAATTTAAAAATACAGAAAGGAAAGATTTAGTTTGGTTCATGGTTTCAGAGGGTTCTATCTATGGCTACTTGGCCCCATGCCCTTGGACACAAGAAGGCAGCTGAGCTGGGCATGGTGGCGCACCCCTGTCATCCCAGCAGCTTAGGAGGTGGAGGCAGGAGGATCGCAAGTTTGAGACCAGAGGCAGTCTATGTAACTTAGCAAGACCCTGTCTCAAAAAGTGAAAAAATGGGCTGGGGGCGCAGCTCAGAGGTCCAGCACTTGCAGAGCATGCAGGCGCGAGGCCCTGGGTTCAACCCCCAGTACCGCAAAAAAAAAAAAAGAAAAAAAAAAAAGGCAGCTGGAGGATGTGGTGGAGGCTGTTCTCTACTTCTTGGTGAGGAGGAAGCAGAGTGAGGGAGACAGGAAGGAGCCAGAGATGATGTGCCCCCTGGGACCTGCCCCCAGTGGCCCATTTCCTCCAGCTAGGCCTCCCACCCTAAAGTTTCCAGAACCTCCCATAGTAGTGACAACAGCTGGGGATCCAGCGTACAGCACAGGAGCCTGTGGGAGACACTTCATGTTCAAACCATCACAGGTCGCCCTGTCCTTCACTTCACAAATGAAGAAACTGAGGCACAGAGAGCTTCATAATTTGTCGCAGGTAACAGAGCTAGGAAGTGGGATTCACACCCAGACAGCCAGGTCGTAACGCATAAGCCCTCCTCAGGAAAGTACCGTTCCTTAGAGCCAGGAAGGACTGACCGATGGCTTCTGACCTGTGTTTACCCCTCAGCGTCCGGAAGGTCACACGTGCACCGGCGGGGGATCCTGGAGCTGACGGGAACGTTGCGTTGTGTTGGCCCTCGGACCCCGATAGCCTACCTGAACTACGGCTGCTACTGTGGCCTGGGTGGCCGTGGCCAGCCCCGGGATGCCATCGACTGGTGAGCACAGGCGTGGGCCCCGGCTAGAAGCTCCCCTCGCCCCTGAAAGATGCACAAAGCTCATGAGGAAAAGCCCTAAACTGGGGCTGGGGTTTGGCCCAGGAAGATCCCCGCCTCGGGTCCTACCCCGCATGCAGAGGACCTCCTGGGTCATAGGCCCAAGCAGGGTAGACCTCGGTGCCACCTGCACCTTGCCCTGGCTATGCGCTCATTACACTGCCTGAAAAAGGACATAGGGATAACCAGGCGTGAGCAGGGCCTGGTGGCGCACACCTGTAATCCCAGCTCCTTAGGAGGCTGCGGCAGGAGGATGCTGAGTTCAAGGCAAGAGGCGGCCTGTGTAAATTAGCGAGACCTTTACTCAAAAAGGAGAAAATGGGGTGGGCGTGCATCTCAGTGGTAGAGCACTGGTAAAGCATGGTAAAGCATGGGTGAGGCCCTGGGGTCAACACCCAAGTACTAAGGAAGAAGAAAAAAAAACACCCCAAATATCCCAGACTTCCTGTGCCCTCTGAGGGTCCCTGTGCATCCTGACAACAGCTGCATTTCCCAGACAAGGCAACTGAGGCACAGAGGATTGAAGTTGCTGTGTACCCAGGCAGTCTAGCTGGATCCACAGGCCAGCTTCTGCGCTCAGCGGCCATGTGAGAAGGGCCTGCTGCGTGCACGGGTGTGGACTGGGACCTTCCTGTGACGTCCTCATTTACCCTCGGGCCCCTCTTGGACACAGGCATGATGCTCATCCCCATTTTGCAGACAAAGGTCCTGAGGCCTCAAGAGGTGAAGCAACTCACCCATTGCTCAGAGTTAGTAGATGGCATGGTGCAGAACTCAGCTGCCTCTGCCCTAGCTGGAGGCTGTGCTTGTCACTGAGGGCTCTTGGTCACCCGTGAGGCTTGGGTGCACATGCTCCTGGTTGTGGGCTTCCTTGCTCTGGTTGTCTGGTTCCTGCACATGCCGCAGAGCCAGCTCCTACATCACCACCTCCAGAAAGCCTTCCCTGAAGCCTTACTGGGCCTGCCACCTCCTCCAGGCTCCCAGAGTTCCTGTGTTTGCCCCACGCCCAAGCACCTATCACCACACATGTGTCCAGTGGCTTATCTGTCTCCCTCCCCAGGCTGGGGGCCTCCTGAGGACAGGGCAGGAGCTGGCTGGCTGACCAGTCTATGCTGAGAGTGTGGCAGCATGGGGCTGATGGGCAGGTGGAGAGAGGACCAGGGAATGAATGAGTGAACAACAGGTGTAAAGCATTTGTGGGTGTTCCTCAGGGCACTGTTCACAGCACCTGTGTGCTGAGGTCTTGGGCTGGGCCCTGGGGACACTGTGGGAACAGGACAGTCATGGTCCTGGAGACAGCACAGCTGTTAATGAGGGTGGAGTTGCCTGGAGGGCAGGCCTGGAGGGAGGGAGTCTGGGTCTCCTGAGCAGCGATGACCAGGAGACTGTCCCAGGCTGGGGAGAATGGAGGAGGCCTGGGCCGACACCTGAAGGCCAAGAGCAGGCACGACCTTTCCCCAGGCGGAGGGTACAGCACGGACACAGGCGGCTGGAGGGGTCGGCCCACTCCAGAGAGAGAGAGGAGCCAATGGTGGCTGGAGCTCAGAGACAGACAGAGCTATTGCAGGCGGGGACGGGCTTGGGCATGGCCCGGGGTGAAGGCTGGGCAGGACTTGTGGGGGCCATTGGAATCGTGTCCTGGGATTGGGATGATCAGGGACAAAGCCTCCACCAGAGGACCCTGGACCCTGCCCCAGCCAGAGAGGAAGACCCAGCAGGCTCTCCGCCTCCTCTACCTCTGCCCACAGGTGCTGCCATCGTCACGACTGCTGCTACTCTCAAGCCGAGGAGGCTGGGTGCAGCCCAAAGATGGAGCGCTACTCCTGGGAGTGTGTCAACCAGCGCGTCCAGTGCGGTAAGTCTTCGCACCCCACCTGCCATCTTCCTCAGGCGCCCCCCAGGTCTCCCAGAAGAGCCACTGTTATTGTAATCACACGCCACTGCCCCCAACTCTCCAGACCGCCCAGTTCCGTTATCTAATATAAGTTATTTCTCACACGGACCACTTGAAAAACAAGCAAACAAAAAATCCAAAAACAGAAACAAAGATTTCTTCAGCACCCAGACAAAGAGGAAAAAGAGAAATGACAACAGGTATAAACAACTTAAGTCCCTCAGAAGGGGGTTGGGTGAATAAACCCATGATATACAGGTACTGTGGAATACTCTGTGACCTGGAGAAAGGAAAAGGTAGAATCATATGTTAACAGAGAAAGATGTTTGAAAAACAAATTGCAGAATTACTTTTCCAGTGCATCTCTATTTGTGTTTCAAAAAAGAAAAGAAAAGCGCCAGGTAGTGGGTGCATGCCTATAATCCCAGCAACTCAGGAGGCAGAGGCAGGAGGATACCAAGTTTGAGGCTAGAGGCAGTCTGTGTAACTTAGTGGTATCCTGTGTCAAAACAAAAAGGAAAAAATGGGCTTGGGGTGCAACTTGGTGGTACAGTACTTAGAGTACTTGCAAAGCATGCATGAGGCCCTGGGTTCAATACCCCCAGTACCACAAAAAAGAAAAGAAAAGAAAGAAACTGGCAAAATGGCATCATACTACTTTCATGGCTAAATGTACACATATGTAAAGCTCAAAAA
The DNA here is from genome assembly GCA_007922755.1 of Pedetes capensis. Lineage (NCBI taxonomy): Eukaryota > Metazoa > Chordata > Mammalia > Rodentia > Pedetidae > Pedetes > Pedetes capensis. Next base: position 193,514 of record VMDO01000451.1, read on the forward strand.
AAGATGCATAAGAATACACTCCAAACTGAGGATGGCTGTGGTCATCTCTAGGGACATGATCAGCTTGCAGAGAGCACTGATTGAAGCCATCCTAATGTTCTCTGTTGCCTGCAGCAGTAGCCCTGTGGCATCCGATCTTGTCAGATCTTGGAAGCTAAGCAAGGTCAGTCCTGGTTAGGACTTGGATGGGAGACCACCTGGGAACACCAGGTGCTGTAGGCTTGGGAGAAGGATCCAGCAACCCACTCCCAAAAATCAGTCTGCCGTTGAAAACCCTATGAACAGCAGAGAAAGCACTGACAATAGTGTTTCTCCTGTTGAATGCAGGGTCGCTATGAGTCAGATACTGACTCCATTGCACCTAACAACAACAACAACATTCTCTGTATGTTTCCATGTTTTACAAAGAAAATGTCTTCATGAGTTCACCTGTAAATTAAAAGTTAAAAAGGAAAAAGAATATATAGCCTAAAGTGTTTAAGGGTGAAGTGTAAAGCTGGATGTGGTAGCACATGCCCATAATTCCAGCTCTTAGGAGGAAGGGGCAAGAGGATTGTGAGTACAAAGCCAGCCTGAGCTATGTAGGGAGGACCTGGATGAAAAACCAAAGGCTGAAAATGTAGCTCAGTGGTAGAGTGCTTGCCTAGTATGCACAAGGCCCTGAGTTTTATCTCAGCATCGCGCGCATGCGCGTGCGCGCGCGCACACACACACACACACACACACACACACACACACACACACACACACACACACACACACACACACACAAAAGAAAAGAGGATACGGTGTCCCCAGGCCACTGTCAGCAGTGGGGGCCTTAGTGTGATGACCCTCCTGGACTGTGCTTCTGAAGCTCTGGACCCAAATATCCTGTGCTGTGAGGTCTAAAAGCCTCGACAGGGTCCCATCCTAGTGGATCAAGGGATGTGAACTTGAACAGAACCTGAGCCAAGCATTCCTTTTCCAGGCTCTTGTTCCCTGAGGCCGAGCCACGTGAGGCTCTCCGGCCCTCTCACTGGCTGGAGACCCCAGGAAATCCCCGAAACACTGTGCCCTGATTTCTTTAAAATGGGAGTAATTTTATTGAAAGTTGGAGGCTTTTGAGACAGATGTATCCTGCAAATGTTTAACTTTACCTGACCAAGAGTTTGGAAAAACAATTTGACTTGGTATCTGAAAAGCCACGCCTGGGCAAGCATGGTGAAGTACAGCTGTAATCCCAGCACCAGGAGGCTGAGGCAGGAGGATCTCGTGTTCTGGTATAGCCTGGGCTACTTAGTAGCAAGACCCTGTCTGAAAAAAGAAAAGAAAAAAAAAAAAAGTCAAACTGCTTCCCATAAAAATCAGAATTTCTAAATATTTAGTTTTCCTTTAAAAATCGAAGGCCCTAAACAGCATCAGAGTCGGTAGCAACCCTTGTCTGGAGCTTACAGGGGCTGCCACAGACAGACAGGGTCTGTCTCTTCTGTTTCAGTCCACACAAGGCACCATTGTCTGTCTGACACTGAGGCCAAGTGTCAGTGGCCATATTTCATTTCCTTTGTGCTATTGGTTTTGTTATGAAAGAAACGTTTCTAACAAGGAGAGAAGGCAGACCAGAGAGCTGAGTGTTCAGCCTCTTTGCGTGTGTTTGATCAGTCTCCTTTGTGGCCCTCGTGAGCACTGCAAGTCCTCGTGGACATCTGTGTTGTCAGACCCTGGGTTGGTCCTCTGCAGCTCAGCTGGTGATTCCGACGCTGCCTTCGTTCTTTTCTAGCTGTGTGAACGTGGCCAAGTCCTGATCTTTTGGAAACTCAGTCTCCATATCAGTTAACTGAGGGTGGAAATCAAAGCTATCTGCTGTGAAGATGAAATAATAGTGCCACGGTGCTTCCTACCTAGTAGGTGTCATTGAAGAAATGACCCAGCAAAGAACCTGCAGAGAGGATGTCATGGCAGCAATGCACACGGTGCAGGTTTTGGAGAGACATGAAAACAGTCAAACTAACCCTGAGTCAGCTGAAGTACCACTGTGGCATCTGTCCCCACCAGATCTCAGAAGCTAAGCAAGGTCAGGCCTGGTTAGTATTTGGATGGGAGACCGCCTGGGAACACTAGGTGCTATACGCTTGGGAGAAGGACCCAGCAACCCACTCCCAAAAACCAATCCATCACTGAAAACCCCATGAATAGCAGAGAAGCACTGACAGTAGTGTTTCACCTGTTGTACGCAGGGTCACTACAAGCCGGACACTGACTTGATGGCACCTAATAACAACAACCCTGAGTCCCAGAAGGAGAAAGTTATTTATTTCCATTTCTCTTTTAATCCTTCCCATTGTATGGAGGAGAAAGTCTCAGAAGAGTGATACTTTAGCTTTCGCATCTCTCGAATATTCGCTGATTCTTTTTAATTCCACTTATTTATTTTTTCTGGTGCTGGAGATGGAACCCTGGGCATGTGCGTTGCTACACAAACACTCTACCATTGTTGTACACCCCCAGCCTTGGTTATTTCTTTTTAAACAGAGAAAGTAGACTGTGGCTTACAGCCTTATCTAAGAAGAATTCTATGTGGTGGTGGTGTTAGGTGCCATCGAGTCGGTGTCTGACCCATAGGGACCCTACACACAATAGGTGAAACACTATTGTTAGTGCTTCTCTGCTATTCATAGAGTTTTCAATGGCTGATTGTGGTAGTGGATCTCTGGGTCCTTCTCCCAAGCCTACAGCACCTGGTATTCCATGGTGGTCTCCCATCCAAGGACTAACCAGGCCCAACCCTGCTTGGCTTCCGAGATCTGATGGGATTGGACGCCACAGTGGTATGGCTGCAGGCGCATTAGCATAATGTATTTGAAGCTCATCCATGTCAAGTGTATTAACTGCTTCATTCCTTTTATGGACAAATTATATTCCATTGTATGTGGGATCAGACGCCACAGGGCTATGGCTGCAGGCATCTTCTTTAGAGAAATATCTATCCAAGCACTTCCTATTTTTTAAATTAAAAAACTTTTGCATGTGTGATACTGGGGACGTTGAACTCAAGGCCTCCCACATGCTTTTGCAGGTGCTCTACTACTGAGCTGCGTCCTCAGCACTTTTTACTTTTCATCTTGAGACATGGTCTCTAAATTACACAGACTGCCTGTGGCCTCAAACCAGTGATCCTCCTGCCTTCACTTCCCAAGTCTCTGGGATTACAGGCATGTACTGCCCTGCCTGGCTGGCCTTGAACTTTCCATCCTCCTTACTCCATCTCCTGAGTCGCTGAGATTATAGGCCACTATGCATGGCTTACCCTTTGCCACTTTGCCCTCTTCTAATTGGGCTGTTTTGTCTTTTAGCTGTTGTGTTGTAAGAGTTCATTATATTCTAAATTATGAGCCCTTCTAGGATGTGTGATTTGCAAATATTTTCTTCTATTCTGTAGGTTGTTTTCATCTTTCGGATTATGTCTTTGGTGTACAAAAGTTTTTAATTGTGTTTTTTTGTTTGTTTGTTTTGAGATGGGGTCTCACTGTATAGCCCAGGCTGGGCTTGAAGCTACATCAGTCCTTCCTGACGGTTAGGATTGTAGATGTGCACCACCACACCCAGCTTTATTATTGTTATATTTTTTGACGCCCTAAGAATCTGTTGTCAAACACAAGGTCATGAAAGTTTATTTCTATGTTTTCTCCTAATAGTTTAATGGTTTAACTCTCATATTTAGGTCACTAATCCATTGAGTTAATTTTTCCATATGGAATGACGTAGGGGTCCAAGTTCATTCCTTAGGATGTTGTTATCCACTTGTGTCAGCACCGTTGGTGGAAGGGGCTATTGCTCGGCCCTAGATGGATGAGGGTCCTTTCACTTTGAGCTAATGACGACCTGGGTGAGCCTCGGTTTTCCTACCTGGAAGTTTCGTGTTGCAGAGATGAGAAAAAGGTTTGTTTTGTGCTGAACAGATTGAACCAGGGTTGTTCCTCTCTCTCTTCCCTCCTCCTCCTTTCTCCTCGCTGAGTGACTGTCCACCAAAAGCTCAGCTTCTGGAGACCTGGTCTTCCCTAGAGGCAGAATGGCAATCGGAAGAGTCAGGAGGAGTATGACTTAGGCAGGCCCTGGCCCTCAGCCATTGCTCCTTCACAGGAACAAGGAACTGGCACAGGGCCAAGCTGTATTAACGCAGAGACACATCATTTTCAGGACTGGATGGGCCCCAGGCACCATCTTATCCAATTCCCTTATTTTGAGTTGGAGAAACTGAAGCCGGGGGAGGAAGTGCCTTGTCCCTAAACTGCCCCTTTCCAGTGTAGGCAAAGAGAAGGTGAAATGAGGCTTCGTGGGGAAATCTGTCAAAGCCCTTCTCCCTTCCCCTTGAGCTTGCATGATCTGCTTGCTCCTACCCATGTGAACATGATGTTTATGAAATACTTACTGGTGTGTTTGCTGTTGGAGTTTGTGCCTGTTTACAGAGCTGTCCTCCCAGAACCAAACGAAAAGAACCAAAATATCTATTATGCATTTTCAACTAAAAATATCCTCTTATTCTGTTTGGAGATATTCTGAACATAGTTGTTTACTTAATTATAGGCTTGGCCTGTTTTCCATTTATGGGCCCAACAAATATATTAAAATTTTTCTAAAATTTCTAACGCTTATAATAATATTTACTATCAGGCTTTAATTTTAAGCTTAAACCCGGGTATCCCAGGATGGCCTCAAACTGGCTATTTAGCCCTGGCTGGTCTCCAACCTGTGATCCTCCTACCTTGGCCTCCTGAATACTGGGATTACAGGTGCGGTCACCACACCTGGCTGCTTTTATGTTTTCATTTTTCTTGAACAATGAGGTACCTTTGGATTCCTGAGGCCACAGAGTAATGGGCCAAAGTCTTGCTTTTGAAAGAATCTTTCTTTCCGGGCATGGTGGCACACATCTATAAACCCAGTGACTTGGGAGGCAGAGACAGGAGGATCACAGGTTCCAGCCCAGAGACAGCCTGCATAACTTGGTAGGACCCTGTCTCAAGATAAAAAATAAAAAAGAGACTAGGGGTGCAGCTCAGTGGCAGAGGCCCTAGGTCCAACCTCCCAGTACTGCATAATTAATTAATTAATTTAAAAAAGAATCTTTCTTGCTTGGGGAGAAGGTGAGAAGTATAGGTCAGAAGATCCTGGTCTATTCTTTCCCAGCTCTGTGACCTTGGGTGAGTTACTGAATCTCTCTGAGCCTCACTTTTCTTATCAGTAAAGTGGAAATAATAAATCACAGCTGTTGGGCTTGTGTGTATCAGAAATAATGTATGGCTGTGGTATGTTCTCTCAATAAATATGCTTGCCAGGCATAGTGAAGAATTCCTGTAATCCCAGCACTTGGGAGGCAGAGGCAGGAAGACTGCTGCAAATTCAAGGCCAGCCTGGGCTACGTTGCGAGTTCCAGGGCAGCCAGAGCTACGTCATGAGAGCCTATCTCACAAAAAGTAACTGAGGAAATTAAATATTGAGAATCTACTCGGTGTCAGGCAAGACAGAGCAGCAAGGCCTTGTAGGGTAGCAGGAGCAGGCAGGCAGGTGGGGGGCTGAGCTCAGTCTAGAGCACTTGCCTAGCGTGTATGAGGCCCTGAGAGCCATCCTCAACACCGGGAAGCAAGAGAGGCAGACAGACAGACGTCGTGCATGTGTCAACTGCAGTGTTTTTAAAACACTGTGTCAAAGCAGAAACAAAGCAGGTGAAATACCATACCTGCTGTGATGTGGACGAATCCTGAGGACATGATGCTGAGCGAAAGGAGCAGGTCAAAAAGGTCTTATGACTCTGTTCCTATGAACTGTCCAGAATAAGCAAATCCATACAGACAGAAAGCGGATGAGTGGCACTGGGGATGCAGGAGAGAGTGAGTGGGGAGTGACTGCTTAAGGGACTCAGTTTCTTTTGGGGTGATATGTTTTGGAATTAGATAGATGCACAGGATTACGGGTACTGCCTGCCACAGATTTGTACACCTTATTTAATTGGTAAGTTTTATGTTGTAGGGATTTAGCCTTTAACAGAAAAGCAGGGATGGAGAGTGAGAGTCCTCATTTGTAAGAGAATGATCAGGAGTGAGAGAAGGTCTCATTGAAGGTGCCACTGAAGCAGAGGCATAGGGAAGGAGAGGAGTTGGCCCTGTAAAGAAGTGGTGAGAACAGCCAGTGCAAATGTCCTGGGGTAGGAACAAATACGTGGGTGGTCTGAGGTCATGAGGAGAATGGTGGCTGTGTTAGACTTTTTGTCACATTGACAAACACTTGAGATAAGAGGAGGAAGGTTTTATTTTCACTCATGAGTTCAGAGGTTATAGTTCATTGGCTTCTGGCTTCATTGTCTCTGGGCCTTTGATGAGGTAGAACATCATGGTGGGAAGGGATCATGGTGGCTGGGCAGTAGAGAGAGACAAGAAGGGTCCTGGACATGATGTAGTCCCCAGGGACGCATCCCTGGTGATCTTCTTCCTCCCACTAGGTCCCCACGTCCGAAAGGTTCCACCACCTCCCAATAATGCCACCACATGACGAATCCACCAGTGGATCAATCCACTGACGGAAGCAGAGCCACCACGACCCAGTCACCTCCCAAAGATTCCATCTACCAGCTGGGGGAACCGAGCCTTCCATACACAAGCCTTTTGGGGAGACACTTCACATCCAACCACGAGAGATGGCAGGGCTGGGGTGGCCGGGGTGGGAGCGGCGATGGTGCTGGAGGCGGAGAGCATTGGAGGCTGACCTCTGAGAGGAGGGCGCCTGGAGGCCTCCGCAGAGGAGGAGCAGGGCTGGATTTGCATTTTAACTGAGCCACGCCTACTGCTGCCAGGGAACACGCCTGGGGGTGGGGGAGCAGGTGTGGAGGCCAGGTGCTGGTCTTGAGGCTGGCGCGGTGGTCTGTGGCAGGTGGTGGCAGGTGTTGTGGCAGAAGGGGTTGGCTTCTGGACAATCGCCCTGGAAGGTGGGACCACAGGACTTGCAGGTGGATCGGTGAGAGCGTGAGGGGAAGGGAAGGGACCTCGGTGGAGCCCTCGCTCCTGTCCTTGGAGAGCCAGCCTCCAGCCAGGTCTGTACACTGCCCTCTGTGCAGCCCAGGGAAGGTTTTCGAGCAGGATGCCGCGCCCCTGCACAGCCCGCCACCATTCTCACACTTTGCTTTATCTGTTCATCCGTCCCTCTGTCAATTTTCCTTCCATCCATCCCTTTTCCGACCACCTATATTCTTTCTGATTTAAGTCTAACCTGTGTTTGCTGTGGAGAAGTCAAACACTACAGAATCGTCTAGTGTGGACCGTGGCGTTCCACCTGCCAGAGGGAGCTAATGCCTGTTACGGCTGGCACCTCTTCCTCCTGATGTGACTACGTACACACACATTCAGATCACACTCTGTACATTGTATCATTTATTTCCACTTAACTTTTTGTCTTGAGCAGGGCAAGGCGGTGCCTCCCTGTTGTCCCAGCACGTGGGAGGCTGAGGCAGGAGGATCATAAGTTCAAGGCCAGCCTGGACTACACAGTGAGACTGTCTCAAAAAACAAAATAAAAAACAAAAAATTGTGTCTTGGCCACCTTGGGACATATGGATCGACCCCATTCTTTTAAATCCAGACGATAAGTTCTCACAGAGCTTTTCCGCTTTGACACTACTGACATTGTGAGCCACAGAATCCTCCACTGTGGGGGCCTCTCTGTGCATGGTGGGGCATTTAGCAGCATCTCTAGCTTCTACCCACTAGATGCCAGTAGCACCCCCCACCTACTGTAACAACCAAAAATGTCTTCTTTTTTTTTTTTTCCCAAAGACAAGCTCTTGCTATATAGCCCAGGCTGGCCTGGAACTCCCTGTGTAGAAGACCAGGCTGGCCTTGAATTTGCACCAATCCTGCTGCCTCAGCCTCCCAAGTACTGGGATTACAGCATGCACTAGCATGCCTGGCTAAAAATATCTCCAGACATGAGGAATGGGGTGCCTCTGAGCAAAGAAACCTACCAAAGGTTTACACTGGCACCTCACTTCAGTATCTAGGAACCCTAGAAGCTGCTGACCAAAGCCCATCAGCAACCTCCGGCTCTCCAGAGAAAGGTGGTTGTAACCCCAATTTATGAGTGAATACATTTAACTCTAAAGTGTACTTGGTAAATAGGCCAAGCGGGAGGACCTGGGTCAGCTAAGTGTTACCAAGTTAAAGTAGAAAAGATAGTACACTGCTTTCAGTTTTTGTCTCTCCTTTGCTGTATGTTTTGCTATTTCCTTGTGGCTTAGAATATAAAATCAATTGTTAAAAACTTTGTTCTGAATAGTTTACCTTTTGTGTTGCTAAAAACAAAACAAAACAAAAGTATGTCCAGACTTGCCATGTGCCGCCTGGGAGACACAGCTGGCCTGTTGAGAGTGACTGGTCCGTGGCATGAATGTATGTTATTTTGACCACTTCCCCATTGTCACTGTGACAGAGTGTGTGACAAAAACAGATTTACTTTGGCTCATGGTTTCAGAAGTTCAGCCTGTGGTCAGCCGGCTCCATTCCTCAGGGCCCCCATTCCTCAGGTGAGGCTGAACGCCACAGAGGCGGGAATGTGGGCAGGAGGAGGCAGTTCACCTCCTGGCAGACAAGGAACAGAGAGAAGGGAAGGGGCTGGGGCTCAGGCGTAACCTTCGAAGGCAAGCCCCCAGCGACCTACCTCCACCAACGAGGCCGCGCCATCTCTTGTTTCCAGACCCTCTTCAGGTAGCACCACTGGCTGGGGACCAAGCGTTCAACACAAGAGTCAGTGGGGACAGTTCATAATTGACAGCAACACCCATCACTGGCTACGCACAGTTGCAGAGACTGTGGAAGTTCCAAATTCTCTGCACACTTGTGTGAGGCTTTTGTACTGTTGGGTCTAGGCTTGCTGGGTCAGACGGTGGATTTGTGGTTCCTCTAGGGTGTACATGTACAAAGGGCAGCTAGAGGACCTGTGAGGGTCAGTTACATGGCAAGGGTATTTAAAGGAATTGTAAATCACATTCACTTGTAGAAGCTGGGGAAGGAGAGAAGGGAGACCCGACGTTACCCTGATTTCATCATTACACTTCGCATACATATATTGAAATATCATACTGTGCCTCAGAAATCTGTACAACTATGTATCAATTAAAATTTACAAAACAAAAAACAAAAAATCAGAGAGGAGGAGGGTAACCAATGGTTCCACCATTTCCACAATCCTCTCCTTTTTGGTGTAGAAACTGAGGAACTAGTACAGGCATTTCGATCTGATACTATACATTAATCCTTGAAAGAGCTACTTTTTTTTTTTGTTTTTTCAGGTACTAAAAGTTGAACCCAGGGCCTCACACTTGCACGCTCTGCAAGTGCTGGACCACTGAGCTGTACCCTCAGCCCATTTTTTTTTACTTTTTGAGACAGGGTCTCGCTAAGATACGCAGACAGCCTCTGGTCTTGAACTTGCGATCCTCCTGCCTCTGCCTCCCAAACTGCTTGGATTACAGGAGTGTGCCACCGTGCCCGGCTTGAAAGAGCTACTTTCCAGATTCTGTTAAGAACATGGGTTTTTCATGATAAAAGCATCATGTAGCTCTAAGTGGAAGAATTTGAAATCACTAAGTGTAAAAGTGGAGGAAACAAGACTCCATAGATCCTATACACACACAGACAACTTCCTGGTCAGCCTTCTGGTGAGGTTCTCCTCTTCCTCCACCTCCTTCTTTACCTCCTCGTCCTCCTTCTTCCCTATTCTCTTCCTTTTCTTCCTTCTTCTTCTTCCTCCTCTTCTCCTTCCTCTTCCTCCTCCCTCTCTTCTTCTTCTTCTTTTTTGGGGGGCAAGGGAACAGGGTCTCACCACGTAAACCCTGTCTGGCCTTGAACTCTCAATGCTTCTGTCTCCACCTCCCAAGTACTGGCATTACAGGACCTTAGCAACACTTCTGGCTTGTCTTCTTTTTTGAATGTATATTTTAAGTATAACTATAGCAGTATGTTTTGTACTCCTTATTTCTCTCTTAAGTAAAAGCTATTTCCTGTATCAGTAAAACTCTATTAAATAATCCTCTGTCATAAACACAGATTGTAAGGGTGGGCGTGTCCCTTCCCCTGAGGCAACACCCCATCCCTTCCTACAAATGGATGTGTCCCCAGGGGCAGGGTGCACGAGGAGGCCAGAGCTGGGCAGGGCAGTGTTGGAGTGCTGGTCACCTCCTGCCTTCCTGGATTTCTCTTCCATAGGGTGGGGGTGCCGATGGTTCTCCCTTGAGAGGACTGGCCGAGTTGGGGACCACAGAGCCCTTTGTCCACAGCCTGGCCTGCATGGTAACTGCTCAGTAAGCCCTAGCTCCCATGCTGGCTTCTTTCTTGGTGTCCATTTAATGGATCATAAGTGCACAGTAAGGTTAGGTGAGGTCACAGAGATAGGAGCAACAGAGCAGGTCTTATGAACCCCAGGCTGATGGTTGCCCTGCACCCACCATCTGATCTAAATGGTTACCCAAAGGCTGGTGTGACACTGACACAGGAAAGAACCAAAGGCTCGGGTGGACTTCAGACTCTACGTGTTGCTTTTCTGCTGCCAGGTAGGGGCAGGCTGTGCTGACGAGAGCAGGTGGCGAGCTGTCGGGCCTCTTGTAAAGGCCACGTGACCAGCTGGCTTCCAGCAGCACCGGCTTCCCTGGTGTTCACCCTGGAACCTCTGCAGGGTCCCTGCTCTAACCTTTTTCCCCACTTCTTCCAGGACCAGCAGAAAACGAATGCCAACAGCTCCTGTGCAGGTGTGATGCGGAGATTGCCAACTGCCTGGCTGAGACCCAGTACCACATGAAGTACCTCTTCTACCCCCACTTCTTGTGTGTGGAGGACTCGCCCAAGTGCGACTGACTGGAGGGCTTGGACAGAAATAAAGCTCTTTTTCACTGATGAACAGCAGCACTCAAGCTTTCCGCAGGAGGCAAGTGAGGCTAGGTGGTAAAGCTACAAGCCTTCTTTACTTTCTTTCACCATCCCGGAACTCAGGACTGAGCCTATTTAGTTGCCAGTTTGATGAAGGTCAAAAGTCCCCATCCTGTTTAAGAAAACCACAGCTGTTTTGGGTTTGGTATCGTGTTTGAGGTTAAACCTATATGGAAATGTGTGTGGGCTTTGTCTTCTAGCCTGCTGCTGATGGCTGGGGGTCAAACGTGAATGAACAGCTGCTGTGGACTTGGCCGTCGTGTAGGTGCTGGGTCATGGCAATAAACAAGAGGGCCACAGGACACCATGTGATGCGCCACATTTGTTAACTTCAAATCTAGGAGTTGTTACCTTTGAGGATTCCCCTATCCACCCCACCTTTAAGTCAGAATTTGTTTCCTGGAAGCTAGGTATAGTGGCACATGCTACCAGCTACTGGGGGATTGCTTGAGCCCAGGAATTCAAGGCCAGTTTGAGCAACCTTTTTTTCCCCTTGAGTACTAGAGCGTTGAACCCATGGCCTTGTGTACTCCTGGCAAATGCTCTATCACTGAAGTGCACCTATAGCCTCTTAATTGTTTTATTTTGAGGCAAGGTCTCACAAGTTGTGCAGGCTGCCTTTGGCCTTGAACACGCAACCCTCCTGCCCCAGGCTGGGAGTTGCAGGGATTACAGGTATATGCCACAGCGCTTGGCTTGAGCAACTTTTTTAAAAGAAAATTATTTCCTGGGCTGGGGTGTAACTCAGTGGTACAGTGCTTGCCTTGTATGCTTCGGGTCATGGGTTTGATCCCCAGCATCACAAGAAAAAGAAAAAAGGAAAAAAGGAAAAAAGCTGAAAAACAAAAAGAAACAAAAACCCCAAAACAAATCACTCCAATTTCCACAATCCAGAATAATCTCTGGTAGCATTTTAGTGTAGTGCCTATCATAAGCTTTTCTCTATGTCATTGGGGAAAAAAAATCTTTGGAAACTTCCTCTTAAAGAGTTGTATTAGGGGCTGGGGGCATGGCGTGGTGGTAATATGCTTGCCTAGCTGGCACAAGGCCCTGGGTCCGATCCCCAGCACCATGCACACACACAACAAAACAGAAACACTACAGAGTTGTTTTAGGCTGGGGATACAAGTCAATTGTAGAGCACTTGCTCACCATGTACCCTGAGTTCTACTCCCAGCCCAGGGGGCGATATATTAAATACCACTTTATAAATCACTAACTTTTGGACCGGGGCTGGGGTTTAGCTCAGTTGGAAGAGTGCTGCTTCGCACTCTCTGAGGACCCGGGTTCGATACCCAGCACTGTAAAGATGGGAAGGTCATGGTAATCCACTCCTGAAGCAATCCCAAAATAGCCACTGAAAACCCTATGAGGGTTGCCATGAGCCGGACTAACTAGATGGCACCTAACTACTTTTGGATATTGGAGATAATTCCTGTGCTCTTCACTTGTTCCCATGAAGATACTTGTAAATAAATCCCCTGTATTATTCCTTGGCCTGGATTTGAAGGAATGGCACTTTTAGGGCTTGAATATTTTACACACCCACTCCTTTGGATGCCCCTGAGCCTGCCTTGATTGGCAAGAGTCCCAGGGCGGCAAGAGGCAGCCTGTGGTCACAGTACACACATGCCTGCCCCTGCTGGTGGCAAGGAATGAGCCCAGCCCACATGTTTGCTCTAGGCTGAGTCTCCTCTGCCCTCCTTCCGACAGCCAACCTGACTATTACTCATCCTTGAGGCAGGCTGGGGAGCAGGCAGGCAGGGGGTTTGGGGTGGGGGCAATGGTCTGGGAGGCTACAGACCTATGGTCCAGCCTGTTCTCAGCTGCATTCTTGTCAGCCAGCCCCCACCTCTTCATGAGAAAGGACACCAGGGACCCCCTAGGGCCTGAGATAGGGAGGCACAAACACTGCAGCGTCCCCAGACCCCAATAGACCTCAGAGTGTCCGGGAGGTCACTGGAGTCAAGCAGGTAAAATCAGGCCACCTGGGGGCTTCGTGAGCAAAAGCAAGGAGGAAGGACATTCTTTCTCTCTTCACAGAAGACACCTCAGCGCAGCCCCTTGGCTTAATGTCTGCATGGACTCAAGTGCCTAGTGGCTTGGAGGTTTTGTGAGATTATACAAGGCCATGTGGAGTTTTTAAGTGTTTCCTAAACAATTATGTTTCCACTGTAGAGACTTTATCTGTGTAAAAACCTTTATTTTTGCCAGAGACCACGGCACATGTCTATCAATCACAGCTACTTGGGAGGCTGAGGCAGGAGGATCAGAGGTTTGAGGCCAGAGGCAGCCTGTGCAATGCAGTGAGACCATTTAATAAAAAGTGGGGCGGGGCCTGGGAGTGCAGCTGAGTGGCCTGGCGCTTGCCTAGCAGGTGTGAGGCCCAAAGTTCAGCCCTCTAGTTCTGGAAAAAAAAAACCTTTATTTTTATTTGAAGTAATTTCTTCAAACTTTCAGATGCAGAGTTTGAGTGAAATCTTCACTCAAGGATACAAAGTGTTAATGAATGGTACACGAGTCTCACACACACTCCGGACGCAAGCTTATCTCTGCAAGGCCAGGCTTGAGCTCACACTCCACCCTGCTATTTTCACTCTGCAAGGAAAGGAAAGGCTGCCTTCAGCTCCCTCCATACTCGCAATTACAGCACTCGGTGTAATCGTCCCTGCTATTCATACATCAGAGCTGGGCAATAAAGATTACACCTTGTACAGGGTGAGGTCAACTTATAAACTATCCTCGATTGTTTTTTTGCAGATTAAGTTCTTAAAAACCAAACCAAACCAAACCAAACCCCAAACAATACCCTTAGATAGCATGACTCAGCCCAGCCTGATGGAAGTTAGGCTCCAGGAACTGCCTGACATCCCATCCAACCCCCTCAGAAAGGGATCCAAACCTGCAATTGCTACAGTATGGCAGACAGCAAAGGCAGCTAACCGCCATTCTTATTTCCAATGGAATCCATTTAGAGGTCTTCTCTGACTCCAACTACTTGGCAATATGGAGTTGTGGGCTGGACTCTGGGTTTGCCTCTTTTTCCTGTGTAACTACCTGTGCGTCTGACAAAAGTCTTCTCCGTTTGCCTAAACATGACTGACAAACAGGCCTGGCTCCAATACACCAGGTTTCAGGAGCCGTTGTCAGCCACTGAGGTTGGAGAAGGGGTCTGCCAACATCGCAGCCTTCTGACGTCCCCTACACCATGTTCGCTGAGGACCCTGAGCCTCCTAAGTCCCCGCTGAGGGAGGCAGCTGAGGGGGACAGGCTGCTGCCGAGTGGCCTCCATGCTCTGGATGTCAGGCTCTGTTGCCATCGTGCCACAGGCAGAGGGGAGGGGCCTGGCAGCACCACGCAGGGTGGGAACAGGAAGTCTGCGCCCTCCCTCTCCCCCTGAAGCAGCAGTGCTCAGGCTGCAGGGGGATCCGACAAGTCTCTCGGAGCCGGGGCAGTGCTAGTCACAACACCTGGGTTTCCAGCCGTCGGACCTCCTTGACCACAAGATCAATGTTAATAATCGGGTTGAAGTACAGGGCCCAGTAAAACAAACAGTTGCAAACAAACTGAGGAATGAGGGGCCAGAACATGGCCACGAAAAGCCCCTGCGTTGACACTTTCCAAAAGTGGCTCCACATCCTGTGAGGCACTGTCCTGGAACGAGAAGAGCGGGGGTTCAGGGACGTCTGGAGGCCGAGGGCTGGAACCTGGGGCCTTTCCCCTGGGCCTCAAAGACCTGTCCTCATCCTCCCGTGCCCAAGGGACACCTGTGCTGACTAAGCCACCGTCAGCTCCCCGGACTCAGCCTGGGGGCACTTCCTTGGGGCACCCCTTCCTGGTCCACCCCTGCCTGGTCCACACCCCCTCACAGCCTTGCCTCTGCCTCTGTCACTGTCACATTTTATGTTCTTCTGCTTCTTGTACTGGGTGGCTGAACCCAAGGGTGTGGCACACGCCTGTAATCTCAGCTACCCAGGGGGCTGAGGAAGGAGGATTATCAGTTAGAGGTTGGCCTGGGCAACTAGTGAGAATGTGTCTCAAAACAAAACAAAACAACAAAACAAAAGCAATAAACACAAATGACTCCTACCTCCCAAACACAAAGTAAATTTCCTATTTTCTGCTTAAACTGTATTTTTCAAACCAGAGCCTGAGTAGTCTTGAGAAAAGGACGTTTTTTCTGTTTGAGAAATATTTTCCCAGCGTTTGGTATTTCTTTCCTAGCCCTGCTGCTCCAGCCATCTCCTACGTAACACTTACTTGAGTTCACTTCTTGACCAGATCCTCCAAAAAGAGAATAATTCCAGAACTGAGAGTAACATGGCGTTGACAATGAGAAACCGCGATGTCCAGTAATGGACCTCCAGCCAGTCCCAGGCAAATTCAGCAATCAGCTGGTACGGAAGGAAAGAGTATTTGACAAGGAATTCTCTCCACTGCTTCCAGGTGGGCTCTCTCAGATCCTTAAAAAAGAACACACAGGGACACAAAAAATCACAAGGATACTTAAGCCTGTGATCAGTAAGCTTTACATTTGTTAAGTTACAAATAACAAGGTTGACATGAATTTAAATTAATCAGTGCTTTATCCCTCTTTCCCCACACAGGGAGGTTAAACCACTCCCTAAATTCAACATCTTAGTTAGAATGACAACAGAAGTGGAGAAATTTAAAACAAATCAATTTTGTTGTTGTTGTTAGGTGACACTGAGTTGTATCCAACTCATAGCAACCCTTATAGGGTTTTCAATGGCTGATTGTTTTTTTTTTTGGGATTGCCTCAGGAGTGGATTGCCACGTCCTTCTCCCATTTTTGTGGTGCTGGGAATCGAACCCAGGACTTCAGAGACTTCAAAGCAGTGTTCTATCCGCTGAGCTAAATCCCAACCGCTACATACATCAATTGTTGTTGTTATTAGGTGCTGTTGAGTCCGGATCCAACTCATAGCGACCCTACGTACAACAGTGAAACACTATTATCAGTGCTTCTCTGCTATTCATAGGATTTTCAATGGCACATACGTCAATAAGCACCTTAAAAAAATTTATTTTGTATGTAAGTTTTTAATTAAAGATATTAGTGGATAAAAAACAGTGTGATGAACAGGTGAGGGTCCTTGGAGCTAGTAGAAATAGAAACATTTTACAATTTTTGTGTCCCAGTTTGGAAGATAAGTAACAGTGGAAGCTGGGTAATCGGAGGAACACCCTGCAAGGCAGGCTTTAAGCGGCACTCAAAGCTCAGGGCAGTTGACTGTAGTGTTTAAAAAGGGTCTTTGGTGATTTAGAAATTCTGTTTCAATATTTATGGGTGTGGACTATTTGATTTTTGGTGTTTTAAGTGAGGGTCTTTTTTTTTTTTTTTTTGCTCTAGAACTTGTGATCCTCCTGCCTCAGCGTCCACAGTGCTGGGATTACAGGCATGTGGCACTGTGCCCATGGTGTGGAATAAATCCCTTATCCAGGATGCTTTTTGACACAAACAGATCAGAAGAATTAGCTCTAAGACTAGTACAGCAAAGGGGAGTCCTCTCAAATGACAAATTAGACATGAAGTAATTATCCAATGAAAGGAGGCTTCTGACAACTCTGAAGGAACCCACTGGCGATACTGAAGAAACCAGGCCCAGGAGGGTAGCCATCTGCATGCAGGACCCCATGGTCACTGACGTGGCAACTCCACCAGTGAGCGGGGCAGTGGCTCACTGCTGTGAGGCCTTCAGGACACACACAAACCCTTACATCAGGACAAATAATGCCCCTTCAGGGGTCCTGCGAAGAAATAGTATCAGCCTGGAAGGCCCACCCATCTGATCTCCTAGGGCAGCCCACACCTGTCTGCCTTCTTTTGGAACAACAGCAGTGCTTCTGTTCCTTTTTCTTTTTATTTTTTTTATTCCATCATTTTAATTATGTATTTCAAGTCTAGAGGGTCACCCCTCTGGCTAGCAACAGAGAAAACAAAATGGGTTTCTAGGAGTGGGGAAGGTCTTCCTCTCTTTCATTTTGCAGGGGGCTGTCCTGCAAAATCCACCTGAGAGCTAGCTCTTTGCTGTCCCTTCCACACTGCGCTTCAGGACGGTAGAACATGTATTCCAGGGGCTCTGCAGACCTACCAGAAGCTTGCTGAGGATGTCCTCCCCGGAGCTGTCTTCCTGCAGCGGGCAGATGGTGTGGATGAAGGGCAGGAAGGTGTCTGTGTAGTCAAACAGGTACAGGTACAGCAGACCAAGCCGTGGGGAGCTCTTGAGGGCGTACAGCAGGAACAGGGACCTGCCTGGGTTCACGGCCTGCAGAGGACACGGTGGGCACAGGGCCATGTTATAACCACGGTGCCTGCTCCCCACTGCCCTCCCTCCGCGGTCCCATGTCCCGTCATCAGCCATTCTGCATAGTGTACACACACAATGAACGAAGGAATGGCAGGAAGCGGCCAAATAATCCACCTGTAGGGCTACAATTATTAAAAGATGCAATCTCTCTGTGGCTGGGGGAGGGTGAGGAGCTTGCTCCCAGGCTCGTCTCAGAGAACATGACCTAGGAGAACAGTCTAGGACAACACATCTGTCTCAAAAGGGCCTACTTTAACCATTCTCTAAGTGGGCACCACTTAATAAAAATCTGAACTGAACAAGGTTTTGTGGATAAAATGTTTGATGCTGCTTTGTGTGTAATAGTGAAAACCACTGAAGCCTGATTTACTAATCACGTCAGGTATTTTGCACAGAATTAATTGATTTGGCCATTGGAAAATGAGTATGAGAAGCTTTGGGCCAAGCGGAGCCTCACTCCCGGCCTCAGGCCCTTCCCCAGGGGCATTGGCTCTCAGGACAAGTCAACAGATACCTGCTGAGTAAACAGACAGACAAAAGGCCGCTGAAGCTATTCACATGAGGGAGTAGGAAGAACAGAACAAAATGCAATGTCTACCTAGTTTCATTTCAGGCAGGAGCATGGGCTATTTCCTTTCATTTTCTCACTTCTACAAATCTTTCAAATTTTATTACAATGAATGTCCACTTATTTCTTCCTGATTATAAAAGGAATATTAGAAATGACTCAACTTTCTTGCTACTTAGTAATATCAACTAAAACTGGCACTTTGGGGTTGGAGATTTAGCTCAGTGGTAGAGTGCCTGCCTCACAAGTGCAAGGCCCTGGGTTCAGTTCCCAGCACTGAAACAGAAATGAAAACAAAAAACAAAAAATCTGGCACTTCACCAAGGAAGAAATAAAGATGGTAAATAAACACATGGAAGATGCTTAATGTTAAATCAGGTGCTGTGGTGCACACCTATAGGTTATAACCCCAGCCACTCAGGAGGCTGAGGCAGGAGGATCATGATTTCGAGGCCAGAGGCAGTCTGTATAGCTTAGCAAGACCCTGTCTCAAAATAAACAATAAAAAAGGGCCTGGGGATGCAACTCAGTGGCAGAGCACATGCCTAAAATTTCAGCACTCAGAGGAGGCTGGGGCAGGAGGATCTCGAGTTCCAGGCCAGCATGGGCTACACAGGGAGACAACATCTTCAAACAAAAACCAAACCTGAACATCTTGAAATATGAGAAAGGACACCATTAAGGATTAACGAGGTAAAATCAAAAGGACTGCTTAGCAAATATGTTCGATTTTATTTTATCATTGTGATTTTTTGCTGCTGGGGAGAGAACTCAAGGCCTCTTGCATGTTAAGTAAGTGCTCTGCCACTGAGCCACCTCCCCAGCTCCAGAAGACATTTCCTCATCATTCCCCCGTGAAATGTTAATGCCACAGATATGTTCTGTATCTGTTTTTGCACTGTGGTCCTTTGGAAGGCCGCAGATCTTTGCAAGCAGTTCACACTTTTTCCCCTCCCACCCCTTGAACTGCTCTCAGGACACGTGCTTGAGAGGAGCACAGGTCCCAGAACAAGCCTCACAGTGCAGCCAGGGCACAGCAAGTCCAGGAAAGGAAGGGGCTTCAGCCTGTGCTGGCAGCTCTGGTATCAATCAGTGTGAGTGCTGGACCCCAGGCCATCAGATAAGGTAGAAAACTCGCTGGCGGTGAGGGGTGCTTGGTTTGTTCCTCTTGCATTAAGGTGGAACCCTATAAATAATGCTCCTACTGCCAGAGGGAAGGAGGGCTACTCGGGCTCCATTTCTGTGATGCTTGCTTTCTCGGTTAAGCAGTGTGCACGAGGATGACTGCCGTGTTGTTCTCTACACCTTTTCCAATTAAACAAGTAAGGAGCTCACCTTATATTCCCAGAGATTCTGGGGTGGCTTCACGCCTAGTGCCTTGACGCGCTCCAGCTCCGTCAGGATGGCTCTTCTGTGGCTACTGTTTTCTATGGTATATGGCGCCCTAGAAAATTCTTCCTCTGTCAAAGTTAAAAGCAATCTGTGGAGAGGTGGGAGTAGGAGATTTCTTTTGAGATTATAGACTGGAAGCAGACTGGCCACATTGAGTTCCACCTCACCAATGTTACCAGTGCAAACATTTTAGGCCTGAGGTAGGAGAAGACTTTAAATATATGTGTTGTTGTTGTTGTTGTTAGGTGCCATCGAGTCAGTATCTGACTCATAGTGACCCTCAAAGGGTTTTCAATGGCTGACTGTTTCGGGATTGCCTTGGCAGTGGATTGCCAGGCCCTTCTCCCATTTTTGTGGTGCTGGGAATCGAACTTGGGACCTCAGAGACTGCAGCACAGCGGTCTACCAACTCAGCTAAATCCCAGCCCTTAAATATATGTAGTACCATTAATAACAGCAAATGATGGACTGCTTACTATGGGGCAATTACTATTGGAAAATATTTTCATAAATCATCACTGGTCTATTTAACAATTCTGCAGGGTGAGAAAGTTGGCTTAGAAAAATCAAATGATGGCCAGGCACGGTGGCCTGAGACCAGAAGCAGTCTGCGTAACTTAGCAAGACCCTGTCTCAAAAAGTGAAAAAAAGAGCCGGGTGCAATGGTGCATGCCTGTAATCCCAGCGACTCGGGAGGTGGAGGCAGGAGGATTGCAAGTTCGAGACTACAGGCAGTCTGTGTAACTTAGTGAGACCCTGTCTCAAAAAAAAAAAAGTAAAAAAAACGAGCTGAGGGTGCAGCTCAGTGGTCCAGCACTTGCATAGCATGCAAGCGCGAGTCCCTGGGTTCAACCCCCAGTAATGCAAAAAACAAAACAAACAAACAAAAACATAAAATATGCTAAGTAAAAAAGCCAGGCACAAAAGCTTGCATATTATACGCTTCCATTTATGTGAAAGGTCCAGAACAGACAAATCCAGTTTTGAAGACACAGAGCCAAATGGTGTTAGCCAGGGACTGAGGGAGGGAGAAAAATGAGAACTGATCACTAAAGAGTATGAGTTTTCTTTTTGGGGTCAGGAAAATGTCCTAAAACTAAACTATGGTGATTGTTGCACGTATTTGTGAATACATTAAAAAGCAATGCCTGAAGCTGGGCACTGTGGCACACATCTGAAATTCCAGCAACCCAGGAGGCTGAGGCAGGAGGATCCCAGGTTCAAGGCCAGAGGCAGCCTGCATAACTTAGTGAGGCCCTGGGTTTAATCCTCAATCCTGCAAAAAATAAAAAAGCAATACCAGTACATTTCAGATGGGTGAGATTTATGGCCTGTGTAATGCAGCTCAATAAAGCTGTTACAAAAATGAAGCTGGGTGTGGTGGTGCATGCCTGTAATCCCAGCACTTGAGAGGCTGAGGCAGGAGGATCGCTGCAAGTTTGAGGCCAGCATAGTCTACGTAGTGAGTTCTAGGACAGCCTAGGCAACACAGTAAGACCCTGTCTCAGAAACAATACAAAACAAAACACCCCAAACCAAAACAAAACATAAAAAAGCTGTTTACAAAAATGTCATGGCATGCTAGAAGATTCTTTTCCTCACCTTCCGTTTACTCTTTCAGATAAGAACCTGTCTCTGTAGAGAGAGGCCCAAGGGCCCAGCTGTTCCAGCCAGAGGACAACTTCTTCTGCCGTCCACTTGGTTACAGCCTTGTGGACCAGGAGGTCGTGCTCAGACTCTCGGCTGCTCCAGTGATACACAAGCAGGACCACCTGGCAAAGGCATGGGGACCTCAGGCCACGGGCAGGTCCGAGTTTCCCACCCCCTGGGTGGGGTGATGGGGGGCAGGACAGGGGCTGGGCCCAAAGGGAAGGACGCCAAGTCTACATACAGAGGCAGGGCAAAGCCACGGCCACTGAAAACTGGGGCACGGTGTCCTTGGGCTCATCTCTGATTGCCAGTCAGGGAGGAAACAGGTCAGAGAGCACTGACAGCGGGGAACCTGGGGCAGAGATGCCCTTGACCTCACTAATAAAGCCAGGCACCTGCCTTTGTGAGAGAAAAACATTCAGATTTCTGGAGCATCGAACTTAAAACAGTCTGTGTGCTGGAAGTCATGAGGGGCGTGCTCCTAAGATTCTACTAAGGCAGATGGGGTCTCACGTTCTAGTTCCGCCACCTTCTCTCATGCTTCCTCAGCTCTCAAATGGGGAAAATGATGGTGCGTGTTGTATGGGTCATGAAGAGGACCAAATAAGACAGAGCTAACATTTATTGGGCCTGCAGCCATACTACTGTGGCATCCCACCCCGTCAGATCTTAGAAGCTAGGCAGGGTTGGGCCTGGCTAGTACTTGGATGGGAGACTGCCTAGGAACACCAGATGCTATAGGCTTGGGTGAAGGACCCTGCAACCCACTCCCCAAAATCAATCCACCACTGAAAACCCTATGAACAGCAGAGAAGCACTGACAATACTGTTTTGCCTGTTGTACGTAGGGTCGCTATAAGTCGGATACCAACTCGAAGGCACCTAACAACAACCACAACAACATTTATTGGGCAGACTATTATGTGGTCTACTTGACTAAGCCACACTCTTGTAGAAATCACATAGCCAGAAGATTTCAGTGCATACTGTGAGTTACATAGTCACACCACCAACTGTTTAAGAGACAGCAACAGAACTGACTTCAGTGGACACTGGGTGGGGGGGGGGGGGGAGAAGCACAGAGCACAGACAGACTTACTGCCACACCAGTTAGAGCTGTGAGCACTCCCGAGAAGAAGCCCCCTCCTCGCTGCTGATTCCCAAGGCCTGCGCTGGGAGCTAGAGGAACCTGATCGTTCCCATATTTCTGAAAGGCTGCAAGACTTTGGACTATGTCATTATTCTGCTGAATGTCTTCAAATCTCATCCTAATGGCATCAGGAAATAACTTTTCAATGGCATCCCTGTGGAGAAGCGAGAAAAGTCACAAGACAGTCGCTTGACTAAAGATAATGTGTTCAGGCCAAAATAAAACAAATAGTCAACATTTAATAACACCCAGGGGCCTAGGAAAATGGAAGAGAATACTTTCTATAGCCTAGAAAAAAAATAGAAACAATCTACATATCTACTGTTAAGCACACAGCTAAATGAAATATGGTATATTCTTATAGTAGAATAGTTGTTGTTGTTGTTGTTAGGTGCCATCGAGTCGGTAATCCGACTCATAGCGACCCTCATAGGGTTTTCAATGGCTGTTTCGAGATTGCCTTGGGAGTAGATTGCCAGGTCCTTCTCCCATTTTTTTGCAGTGCTGGGAATTGAATTCAGAACCTCAGAGACTGCAGCACAGCGCTCTACCAACTGAGCTAAATCCCATAGTACATAGTTTTATAATCCATTGGATCACTGTGTCAAGATGGGTAAGTGTAAGACCTATATAATGTTGAATGAAAACAGCAGATGGCAGAGGCACACAGATAGTAGTACACTGCTAATGGGAGGAAGGGGTTTAGCTCAGTTGGTAGAATCCTGCTCTGTACTTTCTGAGGAGCCGGGTTCGATCCCCAGCACCGCAGAAATGGGAGAAGGACGTAGCAATCCACTCCGGAAACAATCAGCCACTGAAAACCCTGAGGGTCACTATGAGTTGGACAGCACCTAACAACAACAAGGTGAGAAAATAATTGCATTTTCTATTGGCATATATATATGCTTCTTGTTAGGTGCCTTGGAGTCGGTATCTGACTCATAGCGACCCTACGTACAACAGATGAAACACTATTGTGCTTCTTTATTTATAGGGTTTTCAATGGCAGATTGTTTTTTGGGAGTGGGTTGCTGGGTTCTTCTCCCAAGCCTACAGCACCTGGTGTTCCCAGGCTGTCTCCCATCCAAGTACTAATCAGGCCCAATACTGCTTAGCTTTCGATATCTGACGGGATCAGACTTTGCAGGCATATATGCTTAACAAGTATTTTTTTAAAAGGTGAAAGAAATCACAACTAGATCATAACTGAAATTATTCTGGGGAAAAGGAAGGATTCTAAGGTGGGAGAGAAGAGGTCTTTAGCTTGAACACTAATGTCCCAATGTTGTTGTTCTTATTATTTCCAGATATTTTTTGAGCCAGTCTTGTTACATAGACCAGGTTGGTCTTGAACTCGAGTTGATCCTCTCGACTCAGCCTCCTCAGCCTCCTGCATGCTGGGATTACGGGCATGGGCCACCATGCCAAGCTCATCCAATGTTTTTAAAAGAATATAAACAATGAATATATATGTATATTGTATATGCCATTAAAAATTAGTTTATAAAAAGGGAAAAAAGCAAAGTTCAGTAGGAAGAGAAACAGAGACCACCAGGCTATTCTGTAGGGCTCTTGGCATTTCTGACTGTACAGAATCAGAGTATCTTCTACCTAAGATTAGCCATCAGCTAAAGCAAATCTGATAGGAGCAAAGTGTAAATATGTCTCCTGTGGAAAAGGATGATGGATTAATGGTTTCATGGAACTTTCTGGTACTCTAGTGTTATCATGAAGGCTGGACACATTGCTAACGCAACAGAGGAGGGGATAAGGATGGAAGCCTCAAAGGCCTCACGGGGACACTGTGACTGCATGGAAGCAGGAAAGAGCTAGCTACTGGAAAGGTCTTGCTGTTGGCTGTATTCCAGAAACTGTATCAATACGACAACTGGCACAGTGTTTATTTACAGACTGAAAATCCACATCAGTTATTCAGACATGTCTGTATAGCTCTGCCATTTTCCCCAGTAAATACACATAAATAAAAAGTGTTATATAACATAGGATTACAAGCAACAGTCTGAATCAAATATTCATTTTGTTCCTTCATTTAGGATAAATGATAAACAGGTACACAGTGCTGCACACCTGTAATCCCAGCACTCGGGAGGCTGAGGCAGGAGGATTGCAAGTTTGAGGCCAGCCTGGGCTACACAGCAAGATCTTGTTTAAAACCCATGAAACAAACAAAGATAAGGTCACCTTGGAGAAAGGGAGCCTGGCTTTTCAGGTGGTGAACTCTCTGACTCACATTCTGGCCCACTCAGAATGATCCCCGTGGAGGTCAGCTCCAAGCCTACCTCCTTCTCAAACATGGCTGTTTTCTCCCTTTAAGAGAAACCTCACTGTACAAGCTCTCTGTGCAGCCAACAAGACCCAGCGTTACCTGAGAAGAATGTTGACTTTGGGGAAACCTTCCCATTTTTCTCTGCATTCTGGACATTCTGTTTTCTTTGATGACGCCCACCATAAGGCTAGGCAGTGCCGGCAGAAGCTGTGGCCACAGTTCAAGGTGGTGGGGTTAACCAGGATGTCATAGCAGCAGTGACACGAAAACTCACTGACAGAAATCTGAGGGCTGGTATTCTCAAGAGGGCCATGTTTCTCCTGACCCACAGTGTTCAGATCATTTTCCTGAGGCTCCTCCATTGCTCAGCAAATTCTGGGATTCATAGATATAGAAAATTTCAGATTTGAGAAGTTGCTTCAAAGCACCATAAAATCTAGGGGAAAAAGAAAAGTAAAAATAGGACAAATAATAGTTGTTGGGGATTATGGTTATTCTATTAAAGCTCTAATTTCTATTTTTAATTAATTTACTTTTTGCAGTGCTAGGGCTTGACCCCAGAGCAATCTACCACTGAGCTATATTCTTTGCAAAGCTCTTAATTTTTAAAAGTAACAGACTTGATTTGTAAGAATCCACATAGTCATCAGTGAATTTCCGTCTGACCTATTTGTCATACATTTCAAAATGAGATGAAGTAAAATAGTGTAGTGCACAGTTCAGTGGATTTGGGGGTTGTTGCTAACTGCCATCCAGTCTGGTCTAACTCACAGCAACCCTATGTACAACAGAATGAAACACTACTCAATGCTATGCCATGCACATGATCTTTTTTTAGCTTAAGCCCATTGTTTTAGCCATTGTGTCAATCCATCTGGTTGAGGGTCTTCTTTTTTCTCTGACTTGCCACACTTCCAAACATGATGTCCTTCTCCAAGGATTGGTCCTTTCTGACATGTCCAAAATATGTAAGATGCAGTCTAGCCATCCTTGCTTCCAAGGAGCACTCTGGTTGTACTTCCTCTAGGATGGATCTGTTGGTTCTTTTTGCAGTCTATGGTATATTCAATATTTGACTTGGGGGTCGGGGAAGAGAATTCTGGATCCTTCTCTTTCTCCAAGTTCCTTTCCAAATGTAATTTCTCTGGCCTCAGGATTCTCAGTGAAATTTCTAAAATCCTTTCCAGGTGCACCTTTTCAAATAACCAGCTTCTTGGCCCAGGAAAATGTCTGGAGTTGGCAACAACAGATGTACATCATGTAAATAACACATTCTGTCCACATCAATCTGCCTTCCCATGAGGTAATTATTAATTCATAAACATTTGATTTCAGGGGTTTTAAATGGAGCAATTCCAGGAAGTGAGTGAAGCCTGGTTTTCTGGTGCCCTGTGCCAAACTAAATCCCCCAGGACCCAAGATATCCTGTTTCCCCAAAGAAACCCAAGCATGCATATTGTGCCCTCTCTTGGTTTGGTCATTTTGGTGCCACAGAAACATGCTCATGTCTCTACTGTGCAGATGGAAAAGGGTCATTCCCTTCTCATTCTCATCTGGGTCTTAGAATCCCTTTTCTCTTCAGTATTGGATTGAACTCAGTGCCTCAAGCACACTAGGCAGGAGCTCCACCACTTAGCCACACTCTCAGCCCTGTTCTTATTTTTGATTTTGAGACAGGGTCTTACAAAATTGCGCAGGCTGCCTCTGGCCTCAAACTTGCGATCCTTCTGCTGCAGCCTCCCAAGTCCCTGGGATGACAGGCCAGTGCCCTCAGTGCCTGGATGATGTCCCCAACTCCTCAGCTCTGTGCCTGTGAAGAAGTTACTGGAACTTTTGGAGCTGTTTCCTCCACTGTGAAATGGTAGCAACAACACCTAGATTTTGAAGGCTGCTTGGAAGGACTAGAGAAAGTGAAAGAAAGAGGCTAGAGGTGTGCAGTGGAAAGAGAGGCTAAAGAAATGATTATTCACCAGCCAGGTGCGGTGGCGCACACCTGTAATCCCAGCGACTTGGGAGGCAGAGGCAGGAGGATCGCAAGTTCAAGGCCAGAGGCAGTCTGCGTAACTTAGCGAGACCCCTGTCTCAAAAAGTAAAAAAATGGGCTGAGGGTACAGCTCAGTGGTCCAGCACTTGCAGAGCATGCAAGTACGAGGTCCTGGGTTCAACCCCCAGTACTGGAAAAAAAAAAAAAGATTCATAGTATTTCTGGTGTCATGGTAAGACTTTCTGAATCTCCCTATTCTGAAGGGAAACCGGGGACCTGGCTCTTCACCGCCCACCAGGGCCACACAGGTGAGGGCTGACACTTTATGCTTTGGTGGCACCATGGTTAAGAACACTGGTCCTAGCCACCTAGCCAGGTGCAGTGGTGGATGCCTAGAGTCCCAGCCGTTTAGGAGGCTGAGGTGGGAGGGTCCTTTGAGACCACTGTTGGCAATGTATGGAGACCATCTCAAAACCAATCAACCAACCAAAATAAACCAAAAGAAAGAGTGTGGGTCTCAGTGCTGGGTTGTATGGGTTCTTCCCTGGGTTTGTCCTTCGCCATTTGCTGGCTGCAAGTCTCAGCCTCCTCACGTGTGACAGGGGTGCTAATAGTGTTTATCCCGCTGGGAGGTTTGCAGAATTAAATAAGAGAAGGCAAGCACAGTGCCTAGTACAAAGCCTGGCATGTTGTTGTTGTTAGATGCTGTCGAGTTGGTATCCGACTCATAGCGACCCTAATAGGGTTTTCAATGGCTGTTTTGGGATTGCCTTGGGAGTGGATTGCCAGGCCCTTCTCCCATTTTTGCAGTGCTGGGAATTGAACTCAGGACCTCAGAGACTGCAGCGCAGTGCTCTACTGAGCTAAATCCCAGCTCAAAGCCTGGCATATGGTAAGTATAATATGAACATTGGCAATTTACCTGATTTCTTTTGTTGTTTTTGCAGTGCTGGGGAAGGAATCCAGGGCCTTGCCCACACCAGGCAAATGTTCTCCCACTGAGCTAAACCCCAAAACAATTTCCCTGTTTTTTTAAATGCGGTGATGAGAGAATTTTATCCTCCTTTAAAGGATACATAACTTTGCAGACTGCATGATAACCTTACACTCTAAATAAGTAAATGTGTGAACAGAGACGAGGAGAAAAGATAAAGTGGTAAATGTGTTCAGTGGGGAATCATGAGTGATATTTTTCTTTGCTCTTTGTTCTGTATATATACTGAGTTGATTTTAGTAAAAATGTGTCATTTTTATAATAACGCGGATACATACCTGTAAAATGAGGGCTTCAAACTGAACCCAAAGCCTGAACTCATTCGGTTCAAGCATTTTTAATATTTTTCTCTACATATTAGATTTAAACCCAAACACAAATTGAACCCAAACCCTCTAAATTTTAACATATTGCTCCAGCACTTAACCTGAACCTGGCTTTAAAGCAGGGCTTCAGGTTTGGATTCAGGGTGGGAAAAATTTTTTTAAATGTCTGAACCGGAATGGGTTTAGTTTGAGGCCCCGCTACCTGCACTGAGGATTTAAACCTATGCACAAGTATTATTACATGTTTACACCAGAAAACATGCTTGAACAGGATGGGTTCATGGTTCAGGTTCAGGTTTGAAGCCCTGTATAAAATAACAGAAAGCGTATTATATTGTTTTTGGCCAAACATTATTGGGAGATTCTCAGAGAATATGGATAAATTATAAACTCACTATTGAAGTGGAAGAAAGGTTCCTTGACAAGCACTAGAATAAAGATATGTATAATAAATGTAGAATAAAGCTATGTATAAACTTACAAGATCAAATATAAATCTGATAAATATAATTAGAGAATCAATAAATTTATTCACAGCTGCAACAAGGGGAACCACCACTGGGCATGGTGCCTGTCATCCCAGGCTAAGGGTTCTGAGTTGAAGGCCAGCCTGGGCTACACAGTGAGACGCTGTCTCAAAAGACAGGAGTAACCTCTGTACTGGCCTACTAAAACTGTTCATTTTTTTCTTTATTCTTAACATTTGTAAATATTTATTTTTGGAGTACTGCGGAGTTGGACCAGGGCCTCATCCATGTTTTCCAAGTGTTGTACCACTGAGCTGTACCCCCAGCCCAGTTTTTAGTTTTTATTTTGAAACAGGGTGCTTCTGGCCTTGAACTTGCAATCCTCTTGCTTCAGCCTCCTGAATCGCTGGAGTCACAGGCATGTAGCACTGTGCCCCACTAAAACTGTTCTTTTTGGAAGAGAAAGAATCTGAATTAATATTCTCAACCAATTCTAGATTACTTCTGATAATCATATTTGTCATTAGTCATATGTTTAGGAACATCAACAAATTTTCAAAGCACTTTCGCACTTTCCTTTAGGAAAGGTAGCTTCTTCAAAGTGCTAAGGAAGTGAGGGATCTCATTAAGATCTATAGAAAAAAAGATTCATTTTGAGCTAGGCCTGGTGGCGCACACCTATAATCCTAGGACCTGGGAGGCTGAGGCAGGAGGATACTGAATTTGAGGCCAGTCTGGGCTACATACTGAGACCATGTCTTGAAAAACAAAAAACAAAAAACAAACAAACAAACAAAAAAAACTCAGCTGGGCACGATGGTGCACATCTGTAATCCCAGTGACTTGGGAAGTGGAGGCAGGAGGATCCAGAAAAATAAAAAAGGGGTTGGGGGTGTGGCTCAGTGGTAGAGCATTTGCCAAGCCTGAGAGAGGTGTAACCTCTAGTACTGAAAAACCAAAAAACCAAAAGAAGTCAATGAGTGCCTTTATTATGCTAATACTGATGAAATGATTCCCATGTAGAGAGCATTATCCTAGGAAATAATAACCAAGACATCATCACTGAGCATCTCCTGAGCTGGGTGCAGAGCGAGGTCCTTTAGATATACTCACAATCATGTCTCCAGTGTCAGAGACTCTGCGGGAGGGCTGGGCGAGGGTCCAGGTCTGACACAGGGTCTTGTGTGCCAGGTTAATGAGATGGAGGAAGGGAGCACACATAGGCTTCAGTGGCAACAGGATCTGCAAAGCTGTGCTCGGGATGATGCATCTTATGGTGAGGGAGGGAGAGGCTGGAAGATGGGAGAACAATTAGGGACCATCCAGAAATGATGGGGGAAAATGATGGGATTAAGGAGGCAAAATGAAAATGCAGGGGGCTATCTAGGGATGTAGCTGGAGGCAGAGTGAAGAAAGAAAATGCAGAATGTCAAGATAAATTTATAGGACGTAGTGAGTAGAGAGAAATTATCAAAGATGCTGGCTAGGTTTTGGAACAAGGGAAGAAGACCTGTACTTTTGGTAGAAACTGGGTCCCTGTAAACAAATGGTGCCAGTCTTGGAAACAACTTGAAAAAAAGTTGGACTTGAGGTTAATACAAGGCTCCCATACAAAAGTGCAATTAAGAAATGAGAATGAAGCTAAATGTGTGGTTTTGTCATTTGCAAAGAAATGACAACATATATCGAAATTAGTTTCTCATAAATTAGGCTTTTAAAAACTAGAATACACCAACAGTTCTTTGCTCACCAGATCTAGAAGTTTATTTCTCATGAGAGGAAAAAAAATCTCACACTGACACTAAAGGTGTATTTCTTAAATCGTATTTTGTAAAGCTGAGCTCATTAGCTCTGCCTTTAATGAATTAGAAACTGCTTGGACTTTTATTGCTTTGTAGTTCTGCTAGTTTCATTTTACCCTAAATTCACCACCTGAAAGCTAACAGAGAAAGAGTACACATCCTTTACCAAACCCAGGTGCTTTTTCTATTCCTTCTCTCTGTATATATTGGGGTTATTTCTACTATTTAAAGAAAGCAGTGCTTTTAGAGGAAGAAAATAAAATATAGCTGCAACACTGAAGTTACAAGCTGTGGTGTTCTGACTTGGGTAGACACATCCTGCTGGCCTGGCGATGCATAAAAGCCTCTTTGAGCAGCAGCCCATGGTCCTGGGGATGTTTACAGCTGCTCTCTGCAAACATGGCCAGCTGGCTGGGCAGCAGGCTGGGGCCCAGAAGCAGCTGGCTGGCTGTGAGTTCCTTTACGAGTAAGCCCATGTCAGAAGGTCATTCTGGCTACTGTTCTTCTCACCTGGCTACCTTCTGTTTCAGAGGCCTTGGAGAAGACTGGGGCATGTGGACAGAATGGGGGGGCAGCGGTCATTCCATTCCCATCCCTGCTGCCCTGATCACAGGGATACACTTCTGTGTATTCTGAAACTATACATGCTAGTTACCCAGTTCAAAATGAATGGGAAGAACACTTGAGTTTGACAAAGTCTACAAAATAGCAAACACAAACAAGCTTCAAATGATATGTTGAACACCCTAGAATTGCAGAATGCAGCAAAACCTGAGGAGACCCCACAGAGACTGAGTTTCTTGGAAGACTTGTCTTTTTTAACAATGTCATTAATTTACTTATTTCGAGACAGGGTTTCACTGTTAGCCTAGGCTGGCCTTGAACCCACGATCCTGCTGCCTCAGCTTCCTGAGTGCTCACATTAAAGGCGTATGCCCCATGCGTGGGGCTACAAGCTGGGCTTTCTAAATGAAAAGTGGGGGTCTACAGCTGAAGCCTGGACAGAAAAGTCAAGTGTGAATTCCATGATCCACTTGTGTGTACACGGCACCTGCATCTCCACAGAGGTGTGTCTACTAGGCTCCCCGAAGGGATCACGACCCAGGAAGGTTATGGCTGTTTATCTGATGGGATAAAAGGCTTTTAATGTTCTCCACCCTCCCACCTCTTGTAGTGGCTGGGGCAGCCCAGCCAGGCCTGCCTAGTGACACAGCCAGTAGCACCCATCCTCCCTGGCCTGGGCAGACTCCGCAGTAGTAGTCACTGCCTTGCCGTGGCAACATGTGGCTTTGTTTCACGGGGTGTGGGTGCCTTCCTCTCTCTCTTCCTTTCTCTTATTGTGAACCAGGGTCTCAATGTTGCCTGTGATGGTCTTAAACCTCTGGGTTCCAGGACTTTCCTGCCCCAGCCTCCCATGTAGCTAGGACTACAGGTGAGTGCCACCATGCCCTCCTCTTTTTTGCTTTTATTTTTTAATTAATTAGTTATTTTGTTTTTTTTTTTTTAGACAGGGTCTTGCAGTGTAGCTGAGGCTGGCCTGGAACTTACCATGCAGATAGACCAGGCTGGGCTTTAGCAACTCCTGCCCTCACCTTCCAAATGCTGGGATGACAAGCACGTGCCACCACACCTCACTACTCTTTCTGGCTTTTAACCTGAATTTGATGCCAACATTTTGCAAAGTCTGACTTCACATAAAAGTCTAGATTTCCGGCTTCTCTTGAAAAAAGCCATTGGATATGGCAACACTGGCATCTCGCCTTGCATGACAGGAAGCAGCTAGCGTGGAAGAGCCTGGCAGCCGCCCCCCAGATGCAGCAGGTCAGCTGTGGTCTACTCTGCTCAACTCCCTGCTTGCTTCACCATTACTTGGCTAAAGCCCTTCGAGTTTCCATCCCCTGGCTTTCAGGGCTGATGGATGGGCATAGCGTTATTTCTAGCCAACTGGCCTCAGGCAGGTCAACTTTTGGAGTTCTGTTAATTTGTGAGTTTTCCTGCCTTGGGTTGCTGGGAAGCTATTACTTATGTTGCTGAGAAAGGGGCTGTCTCTGCGGTGTTCCAGGCTTTTCTAAATTACAGCTTCTATTCTGCTTCAGAGTTAGAGGCCAGAAAACCCTGCTCTATAGAGTCTGTGTGCAGGGGGTCTGGATGAACCTGAGGATGGAGACCACGCAAGGGCTAAAAAGAGTGGCCTCCGAAGACCTGGCTCTCCCAAAATACCGACCAACGTGACCTTTTCTACATCTGCCCAAAGACAAACCTAACTGGCGAGGGACAGTTATCCGATCCGTCTGGGACACGTGCAGTCTCCCGTGATGCTGTCACTGAAGTGCCTGGGAGGAAGCGGGACATTCCTCCCTGGAAAGGAAAGCTGTTCGGTCCGGTCAGTGTTTGGATTTATCTGGAAGGAGGCTGTGGCACTGCTCTTTCTCATTCGCTTCTTTAGTCACCCATTTAGGAGAGTCACCACCATTTAGGACAGTCAATTAACACGATAATTTTATTGAGCTTATCAAAGAAGAATGCATTAACTCTGAATTTAGGTTAGGAATTTTTATACCCTAACTTAGAAAGATCTCATTACATAATAATTGTTCACTCTTTAGAAACTGTAACCTTCAAAAAGCTTGGTTCAGCAGTGTATGATTATGATTCTACTCCTTCATTCAACATACCCTTATTAGCGGGGTGTGGTGGTGTGCACTTGCAATCCCAGCACTTGAGAGGCTGAGGTCAGAGGAGGAGTTCCAGGCCAGCCTGGGCTACGGCAAGACCTTGTCTCAAAAAAACAAACAAAAATACTCTATATTTATTGTGACTATGTTGTTGTTGGTTGCCGTTGAGTTAGGTCTGATTCATGGAGTCTATGTGCAACAAAATAAAATGCTCCCAGGCACACATGCACTATACCAGTGCTTCCCTACTGTTTTGGTGGTTTTCGATGGCTATTTCGGGAGTGGGCTGCCAGGTCCTTCTCCCAAGCCTGTATCACCAAGTATTCCCAGGTGATCTCCCATCTAAGGACTAACCAGGCCCAACCCTGCTTAGTTTCCGAGATCAGATGGGATACAGCAACAGGGTGATACAGTATACATTCACTATCTTGGGCATAATCCTCTTAAGGGCTTGCTTATTGGGGTTCTAACCTGAAAAATATGATCTCAATCACTTCTTTGCAAGGATGTTCAGTCCAAGAAAAAGATTTGGCTTCTGTGGGCCCCTAGTTATATTTTGTTACCTATTAACTGATGACAGGGAATAATGACAATTGCTAGTGCCTACTGAGCCCTTATGGGAACCATTGTCATATGGTAAAAACATTGTCATCATTTTTATTTTATAGCTGAGACAATGCAGGTGTAATCAGTAAAGGGCACAGCCAGATTTTAAGTCATGGACTGACTGAAAGCCTGTCTTCATAAAGACATTATCCCAATGAAGTAATTAATGAGTTATTAGTTCAAAAGATTGATTTGCTCCTTTATCATCTAGGCCACATCACAGAGATGCCACTGCATAGCTGAGAAAAATAACAACAGCCAGGATCTGCCAACACTGTTTGGAACATGAACTTCAGTCGTCAGCTTTTAGGGTGAGCATGCTGTTCCAGAGAAATGTTTACAATACAAACGGGGTGGGGGTGAGGTGGGCAGGAAACTACCATTTCTGGCACACCAGGTCCACTCTTAGGGACAATACTATAAATCTGGGCAGAATATTTCAGACATTGAATGTCCAGGGTGCCCACTCATTTCTAGTGACTGTGCAGCAGAAATTCATGTGCCCAAATTAGGCAAAGGTCAGAAATGATAATAGGAAAGCTGGGGATGGTGGTGCATGCCTATCATCCCAGCTCTTGCGAGGCAGGGACAGGAGGATCGGAGGTTTGAGGCCACAGGCAGCCTGCCTAATTTAGTGAGACCCTGTCTTAAGAGGGCTGGGGTTTAGCTCAATTGGTAGGCTGTTGTGCTACACTCTCTGAAGACCTGGGTTAAATGCCCAGCACCATAAAAATGAGAGAAGGATGTGGCAATCTACTCCCGAAGCAATCCCGAATCAGCTAGCCACTGGAAAGTGAGGGTCGCTGTGAGTTGGACCTGACTTGAAGGCACCTAACAACAACTGTCTTAAGATAAAAAATAAAAAATGGGCTGGGGGTGCAGCCCAGTGGTAGAGCACTTGCAAAGTATGTGTGACACCCTGGGTTCAACCAAGTACTGCCCCCCAAACCTAAAAGAACCCCCAAAAACAAAAACAGAGAACCCAAAACAACAACAAAAAAGGAAGCACTTCCAGCCTTTGTATAAAACTTTGTATTTTCCTGTTCTAAAAAGATTTTGTTTCTGGATAGGGTCAGAAATCACTGGGGCAAAGGTAGCTGGCTCCTTTGAATGTTGACTTGCTGCCTGATCTTTCAAGTTGGGTGATTTATTGCCCTGACTGGTGCTGGGCAATATGAGGGCAGCCTGAGAAC
Organism: Pedetes capensis; assembly: GCA_007922755.1. NCBI lineage: Eukaryota > Metazoa > Chordata > Mammalia > Rodentia > Pedetidae > Pedetes > Pedetes capensis. Next base: position 227,886 of record VMDO01000451.1, read on the forward strand.
ATTCTGGCTCTGGATCTGTCCTCTTGCACTAGCTATGTGGCAGATATTCAAGGATCTATCTTGTACTAAACCCTGAAGATGTTCAATAACTCAAAGATGAAGAAGAAAAAGAAAAAGAAAAATTATTGCAGTTACCAAGCAACTCATACCTGAACTAAAATATCTGATAACAAAGGCCTGGAGCTATAGCTCAATGGTAGAGTGGCAGAACCTAGCATGCCAAGGCCCAGAATTTAATTTCCAGAACCATATGCATACACATTAAAAAATTTTTTTTTCCTGGTACTGGGGGTTGAACCCAGGGCCTCGTGCTTGCATGCTCTGCAAGTGCTGCACCACTGAGCTGCACCCTCAGCCCATTTTCTTACTTTTTGAGACAGGGTCTTGCTAAGTTATGCAGACTGCCTCTGGCCTCGAACTTGCGATCCTCCTGCCTCCGCCTCCCGAGTCACTGGGATGACAGGCGTGCGCCACCATGCCTGGATGGAAGGATCTTTGTTTCAATCAGCATTTTCACCATGATCCAGAAAGTTTCATTCTTGTTGGTGAATCTGTTCAATCTCTTTGGTTTTTGATGCTATTGCTTTAGAACAACTGGTTAGCTGACTGTCTTCAAGTAATTCTGTGCCATCTGTTGCGTCTGACTCAGGTTCTTCTGGGTGGCCCAAGGACAATGTTTCTGTGGATATGGTCTTAAACTCAGAAATTTCAGACAAGTTATTTTCATTGGCTTCTCTTCGTTTTCAGCAGCCCACTCACTCGCAGCCTCACCAAGTTCTTTTCCCACTAGCCTCCCTGGTTTGTTTAACCCTTTTTTTTGTCTTGTGGTACTGGGGGTTGAACCCAGGGCCTTGCACTTCCATGCTTTGCAAGTGCTGGACCACTGAGCTGTGCCCCCAGCCCTTTTTTTTTTTTTTTTTTTTTTTACTTTTTTGAGACAGGGTCTCACTAAATTACACAGACTGCCCCTGGTCTTGAACTTGCGATCCTCCTGCCTCTGCCTCCCAAGCTGCTGGGATTACAGGCGTGCGCCATGGCACCCAGCTGTTTAACTCTTTTGATGAAGAAACTGCCAAAGAATTTGAGGGTGAAGTATCTCCAGATGTTTTAAAAAACTGGATGGGTTTCTTCCTGGCTTTCCCGCATTCCACCACTGTAGGAGGCACCAGCATGCGTGGACTTTCTACACTGAGACCTGCGGAAAGAGCATGGTTAGCTTTGGTCTGGAGAGTTGCTGAGCATCAGTTGCTGAGACTGGAGCCAGGTCTGCTGGGTGGGGAGTCCTTTCAGCTTGTAGGTGCTTCTCTGGAAAAAGAAGCATCCTTGTTATGGGAAGAGTAGAAATGCTTTCTTCTAAAGCCACCTGTCATGTTCCTGTACTCAGGCAGTGGGCTTGAAGAATGATCTCTCTTGTCCATCTATAGCCAGACTCATCACTGGGGTGATTCCAAGGAGGTCCATATTCTCTTGGAAGTCCTTCAAACCAAATTTCATCTCTTCTCTAAGCCAATCCTTAGCCACAGATAACAAGGATGCAAAGCATAAGAAGTCTGACTGGCCACAAGTTTGCCAAGAGAATTAGTCCCAGAAGTCCGCTGGTAGATGCTGAGGCATTGAGGCTTCTCAAAATTCAGCTGCACCTTGGATGGACTGCACTTCCATCCTTCTAGAAGACACTGGCTTTAGTCTGGATTGATTGTGCAGCTCCAGGTCAGGCTCCCAGGGAGTAGTTAGAGGCTAGGTCTGTTTGTGCTGGTGGGCAGAAGTATAAACAACCTTGCGTTCTTTTCTGATTTTTCTGTAGGAATGATGGGTCTGTTATGACCTCTTGGAGAAAAAGCGGTGCATGATCATATATTTATAGAAAGAGAAGGTGCCAAGAAGTTGAACATTTGTTCACATCAATACTCAACAGGAGTCATTCTGTGAATCCAACTCTTCCCAAGTTGGCCTGTTTTCCCAACTAGACAGATCTCCCCCAGAAAGAGGCCCATTTTGCACTTTTTTGGAGGTAGCTCTCAAAGTACCTAACGCTGAGTTGGGTACACTATCCACATTCAACAAAATTACCAACTTTTTGACTGGTCTTGAGTCACTTAAGTAACCTGATTTAGTATCCTTTTGCCTATTAAGCTGCTCAAGAGAAGTGAACCCGTATCTTAGCATCAAGTCTTTCCTTTCTGTCAAAATCCACTGTCTTTACCCTGTCAACTGCAAGGGCAGAGTTACCGCACAATTCAAATGAAGCAGGAAACTGCAGGTTCTGTCCCTGCAGGACACACCCACCAACTCCCTCCCCCCGAGTGCTGCAGCCCACTCCACTCTGCTCTGCTCTGTGTGATCCCTTTCATCTCTCCCAGGAGTAAAATGCTCTTATCAACCTCATTCCTACACTTTTCACACACAATTGTTTCAACCATGTCTTTGCTTCTCTAACCAAATCCTGGGCTGCTTAAAGCCAGAAACCAAGCCATAGAATTCTGTCATAACTGAGAGTGGCTAAAGCTCTCAATATTTATAGAGGAAGTTCAAATCAACAAATATCTGACTCTATATCACAGTAGCTCCTAACATCTTCATCAGAACCTCCTGGGAAGTTTGGTGAACCTGAACCAGGATGTCTGGGACCACGGCAGAGGACTGCACAGTTGTCCCTTGGTAGTTGTCCCTTGGTAGCCGTGAGGGATGGGTTCCAGGACACCTTGCAGACACCAAAATCTGCAGACATTCAAGTTCCTTACATAAAATGGCAAAGTATTTGTATGTGATCTATGCACATCCTCATATCTCTTAAATCATCTCTACGTTACTTCAAATGCCTAATAAACATAAATGCTGTGTAAATAGTTATTACACTATATTGTTTAGGGAATTATGACAAAAAAATCTATGTTCAGTACAGATGCAAGCCTGGGAAGCTTACATACGACATGAAGAAGAGATGAGGAAAACAACGATCAATTGAAGAGTGCTAGAGAGACTGAGGACCGGTGAAACAGCAGATGGCCACAGCAGGGGTGCGTGCCTTGCTTTACTTCATGCAGTGTAGTGTCTAGCACATAGCAAAATCACATTTTGGGTTTTGGAACCTTCTGGAATTCAATTTTTCTCAAAAAAATTCACATCAATGGTTGGCTGAACTCACAGTGGAATTTATGGAGATGGACAGCTGGCTGTGCATTTTAAATAAGCCCTCTGGGAGATTATGATGTGTATGGAAGTTTAGGAACTAGAGAGCTATTATATACAAATAAACCCTTACATGGCTAAACATAGGCCTGCAGCCATACCACCCTGGCATCTGGTCCTGCCTGATCTTGGAAGTTAAGCAGGGTCGGCCCGATTAGTACTTGGATGGGAAACCACCTGGGAGCACCAGGTACTGTAGGCTTGGGAGAAGGACCTGGAAGCCCACTTCCTAAAACAGCCATTGAAAACCCTATGAACAGCAGAAAAGCACTGACAATAGTGCCAGGCATGGCATGGTGTCAAGTAGTGTTAATGTTTGTTGTACATAGGGTCACTATGACTGGGGGCCAACTTGATGGCACCCAACAGTAGTATGCCTAAATGTATGTCTCAGACAAAGTATGGACAAAATAAAATTTATTTTTTTGCAGTCCTTGGGGGTTAAACCTAGGGCCTTGCACATATTTTGCAAGTGCTCTACCACTGGGCTGCATCCCTAGTCCATTTTTAACTTTTTTAAAATTTTGAGTCAGGTCTCCCAAAGTTAGGCAGGCTGTCTGAGGCCTTGAACTCAAGATCGTCATTCCTCTGGAGTCACTGGGATTACATGCGTGTGCCACACCAGGCTAAAAGGAAATTTAAATAACACTTCCGTTCTTCTTCTTGCTAATCCCTCCTGTCTTCACTGCCTGAATAATTTTCCTAGAGCAAAATTCTTATTATGTGCTTCCTTTACTCAAAACTTTCCCTACTATAGGAAAATAAAACCCAGAGTCCTAAACTGGTCATTGGAGAATCTTTATGACCAGCTAGCGGGTCCCAGGCTGCGGCCGGCGCCCCCGCCGGGCAGGCGTCCGGCCGTCCCCAGGCCAGGGGGCGTGAGGGCGGCGCCTCCGCCCTCTGACCCTGACACCACCCGGACGCAGGCGAGGCCCAGGGGCCGGCCGGGAGACGGGCCACGCGGAGGTCCGCATCGCGTGGCCGGGACGGGGGCTGCCCGGCACCCCGGCGCGGGGGAGGCAAGGCCCGCGGGCCTCTTCCGATCCAGCGGACTCGACCCCACCCTCCGCACCACGTCATGAAGCCAAGCCCGGGGCCGCCCACAACGCATCCCCCGGCGGGCCGAAGCTTACCATTCCGCCCGTCCCGGGGCCGACCGGGCTAGTGGCCCCGGCCACGACCCCCCGCAGCAGCAGCAGCAGCGGAGAAGGCGGAGGCTTCACTTCCGGAAGCAACCCAAACCCAACTGCGGTGTAGAGCGCCCCCGGCCCGCGATCATAGAGGAGAGGCCGCGCTTGTTACGTGGACCCCTCAACCTTGCGACCTCCCCGCTTCCTAGAGCGGCCGCTCCCGGGTGGAGGCAGTGGGCGCAGGCGCGACGTCGGCCCCGCCCCTTCCTCTTCACCCAATGCCCGGGCGCGGAAGCTCACGAGTTACAGCCGCAGGGGTGGGAGGGTTTTTTCCTGCAACTGCTGCTCCAGGGTGGCTGTTTCTCGACCCCGAGGAAACGGCCTTACTCAAAAGCTAAAAGCGATCGTGCAAAACTGCGCTGTGAGCCCCACGATAGTTTCTGCCTTCACGTTTTATGCAGGCAATCACAGAACCGTAACTAAAGTCACATTCGTAGTGTGGAAGATGAGGAATTAAAATGACCTCGTCGGCAGGGGCGGTGGCACGCGCCGGTAATCCCAGCACTAGGGAGGCTGGGGCAGGAGGATCGACTCGAGTTCGAGTCCAACCTGGACTACAGAACGAGACCTTGTCTCAAAATACCAAAAATGAATCCAATCAATCAATTGCTCGATCTTATAATCGTGTGTCCCCCTTCCCCCAGCGTCTGTGACTGTTGAGACTTGGTGCTGATTGTTTCAAATCGCCTGTTGTTGTTAGGTGCTGTTGAGTTGTGTCCGACTCCTAGCGACCCTCACGGGGTTTTCTATGGCTGATTGTTTCTGGGATTGCCTCAGGAGTGGGTTGCCATGTCCTTTTCCCATTTTTGAGGTGCTGGGAATTGAACTCAGGACCTCAGAGACTGCAGAGCGGCGCTCTACCAACTGAGCTAAATCCCAGCCATAAATTGCCTAGAGATCATTAAATTGCCAATTTAAGATGACTTTCCCCCTATCAAATAGGTAAAGAATAAAAATGTTATCTGTGCTATCACAGGTAGTGTGTGAACTTATTTTCTGGAGGATAATACGGCAATAGATATAACAGTAAACATTTTTTTCTTTATTGTAGGAGAAGGTATGTAGCATAAAATTTACAATTTCAACCTTTTTGTTTTGAGTCAGGGTCTCCCTATGGAGCCCAAGGCTGGGCTCAAACTTGTTATGTAGCCCAGGCTAGCCTGAAACTCACAATCTGCTGCGTCAGCCTCCCAGAGCCCTGAGATTATAGGTATCCGCCATCATGCCCAGCCATTTTAACATTTTTTAAGTTGTTTTACAGTTCAGTGGCATTATATACATTTGTGTAGTTGGGCAACCATCACCACTACCCATCTCCAGGACATTTTCATCTTCTTATACTGAAACTCCACTCCTATTAATAACATTTATTTGTAGGGATTTATACAGTACTTAACAATTCACATACCTTATCGCGGATGATTCTCCACACAACCCCAGGAAACTGAGGTTTAGGAAGGTTGAATGTATTCCAAAGCTAACTTTTGAAAACAAGTCTTCTAACGAACTTCATCGTAGGCTTTTGTGAAAGACCACGGCGGATTCATTCACTCAACCTATGTTTATTGAGCATTTAGTATGTGTCAGTTCAGTATTAGGCTTTGGGGATCAACAGCAACCTCGAACCAACATACATCTCCTCTAGACAAAAATCTCCCCTGTGGAGTTCGCCATAGTATTCCCAGGGGCTAGTGCAGTAGGTGAAGGTTTCAGCTTTGGAGTCTCTGATCACCTTAGTTTTCCCCCTTCTCCCTATTATTGCAGCACCTACTTGTTTTTAGTCATAACGATGATCTTACTTTCTTTCTTTGTTCCTTTCTTTGTTTCTTTCTTCCTTTTCGGTACTGGGGGTTGAACCCAGGGCCTCACCCTTGCACGCTTTGCAAGTGCTGGACCACTGAGCTGTTCCCCCAGCCCCCTTTTTTTTTTTTTTTAAACTTTTTGAGACAGGTTCTCGCTAAATTACGCAGACTACCTCTGGTCTTGAACTTTCGGATGATCTTATTTTCAACATGACCTTTCCTATCATCGAATCCCCACCCCTATCAGAGTTGCACATAATATTTGTAAATATAACCCACCAACTAGACATCTGGGAGACGGGCCTGGCAATCCACTCCCAAGGCAATCCCGATACAGTCGCCACTGAAAACCCTATGAGGGTCGCTATGAGTCGGATACTGACTCGACGGCACCTAACAACAACAACTAGACATCAGGACCCGCACATCTCTCAACTGTCTGCCCCTACGAAAGACGGCTTGCCTTGGGACTTCGATAGCCACGCCTATCTTCCGACCCTCGAAGGAGAGAGGCCCTCAGCCTCGGCCCCGCCCCTCCGCCGCTGACGCAAGCGCTGACGCAGGCGGAGCAGGCGCGCGCTGTTTCCGGAAGTCACCTCAGCGGTTCGTTCTGCCGCCGCCGCCTCCGCCGCGGCTGCCTGCGCTGCGCTGTGGCCGCGGTCGCCGCGGAACTCTGCGCGTAGAACGGCTGAGGCGGCCCGGGCGGGGCCGGGGTGGCGGCCACTCTGCAGAATGGAGATAATCAGGAGCAGTGCGTGTCCGCCGTGCACCCTCTCGTCCCCACTCCTCCCCACTCCCAGCCTGGGAGGCCCAGACCCCAGGCAGCCTGTGAGGCCCGGCCCGGGGCCGAGTCACCCTCTCTGGGCTTTGCCTCCGCCTCAGCCCGTGCACCTCGTGGGGCCTCGTCCCTCTGCGGAGCGTGCGGCCCCAGCGGCCCTTGCCTCTCTCCGGCTCTGGGTCCCCCGGGGCCTGGTCTCTCCCCGTCCCCTTCACCCTCTCGACCCCAGCCACCCCACGCGTGGTCCGCGCACCCCTCGGGGGCTTGACCTTCTCTACCCCGTGCACACCTCAGGGACCTGTCCCCATCTGACCTGCGGCCTCAGGCGCTCCCCCGCCCTCCTTCCCTCTCCTCTTAGGAGTCAGTGGCAGGAAGGAAGCCCGGCCACCGGTGCTGAGCCTCTTCTCGGTTTTTCCACAGATTTTAAGAGTAACCTTCACAAAGTGTACCAGGCCATAGAGGAGGCGGACTTCTTCGCCATCGATGGGGAGTTTTCAGGTATCCCTCCCTTGCAAGCCCGGGGCCAGGACCTTGTGGTGGACAGCTCAGATTATCTCAGCCAACGTGCCTCACCCGCTCCCAGCCTCCTAAATTCTCACGCCTCCCGCCGGGTCCCCGGCTCCTTGCTGTTTGTGGCCTTGAGTCTCACGTTTCCTCTTACACGTTTCAAAAGCGTGGAAGAGGTGCAGAGGTTCTGTGATTGGTCACGTGGTGAGGAATGCCCGCAGAGATTATGGTTTGGGTGCTGCTTAAAACAACTTGAAGTGAACATGGTAGAAAATTGAAGGATTAGATTGAGGCCATTTTTTTGTGTGTGGTGAAATAGGCATAACAAAATTTACCGTTTTAACTATTTTTGAGTGGTTCCGTGGCATTAAGTTTGTTCACGTTGCCATACAGCAATCACCATCCATCTCTAGTCATCTTTCTAAACCAGTATACCACACGTTGAACTCTCCATTCGTCGTGGAGCCCAGCTTCTGGCAACCATTTGCCTCTCTAAATTTAGCTACTCTAGACACATCGTATAAGTGGAATCATGAAATATTTGTCCTTTTGTGGCTGATGATGGCCAGGGCTTTACAGGTAAATAAGGATAGTCCTTTATGCATTAGTGGAAGTGTTCATTCCCTACCTTGTCATTTGTGTGTGTGTGTGTAAGACTCTACCGACATATTTTATTTTTTATTTTGTGGTACCAGTGTGTTGAACCCAAGGCCTCGCTCATGCTAGGCAAGTGCTCTGCCATTGAGCTGCACACCTACCCTCCCCCCTCCTTTTTTATTGCGGTACTGAGGGTTGAACCCAGGGCCTCGTGCCTGCATGCTTTGCAAGTGCTGGACCACTGAGCTGCGCTCCCAGTCCATTTTTTTTTTTTACTTTTTTTTGAGACAGGGTCTCACTAAGTTATGCAGACTGCCTCTGGTATTGAACTTGTGATCTTCCTGCCTCCGCCTCCCCCCTACCCCTTTTTGAAAAATTTTTATTTTGTGACAGGGTCTTGCTGAATTGGGCTGGGTAACACTGGCTTCAAACTGGTGATCCTCTTGCCTCAGCCTCTCAAGTTATCCTATGAACACTTATAATTGCGATGTGTTTTTTCTTCTGGGGGGAGGAGAATACTAATTTTTAAATTGTTAACGTTGGTGTAAACAATTTTCTCCCTTTGGTATAAATATCCACTTTTGCTGTCTGATTTTACATGTTTTAAAAGCTCTGGCTTGTTCTAAAGGAATCCATGGCATGACCACGGTCCTTGGTTTTAAGTATGCATCTTCCATTTGGTGTCCCTAGAAAGCTGAGTTTCCACTTTCCCTTGATTATGAAAATATCTTTGGTTCTTGGTATTACTCCAAACTATTGGCCAAGTTTGCTGCTCTAGCAGTCTTCTAGCACTGAGTACCTCAGGATTCCCTGATTATGCATTACTCTTTTAGAAAGCAGCAAAACTTAAGGAGAGGTTGTTTTCTTAAATAACTGAGTTTTGAAACCCATTTTAGACATGAGAACTTCCCATTCTCAAGTTGAAACATTTATATCTCCTAAGTTTATTGTAGAGTTTAACTTGGTGGCCAATCAAAAGCAATGCTATGTTTTTTTAGTTTTGTTTTGTTTTGTTTTGTTTTGTTTGGTGGATCTAGGACTTAAACCCAGGGCTTCTCAAATGCTAGACAAGCACTCTACCACTGAGCTATATCCCCAGACCAGGCCAAATTAATACTAATTTAAAAAGAAATGAGGTAGGGCATACTTCAATTAATCTTTTTTTTTTTTTTTTTTTTTTTGGCAGTACTGAGTGGTTGAACCCAAGGCCTGGTGCATGCCTTTTGCAAGCATTCAACCACTAAACCATACCCCAGCCCTTTTTTTACTTTGTATTTTTGGGAGTGGGTTGCTGGGTCCTTCTCCCAAGCCTACAGTATTTGGTGTTCCCTGGTAGTCTTCCATCCAAGGACTAACCAGGCCCGACCCTGCTTAGCTTCCGAGATCTGATGGGATCAGCTACAGGCAATCTTAACTCATAGGAATATGAAATAGTAGAGGCATTGGATAATAACTGACATTTTTACACTGATGTGTACAAATAATTCAAAAATTTCTTTTTTTAAATCTAGGAATCAGTGATGGACCTTCAGTTAGCACATTAACAAATGGTTTTGACACTCCAGAAGAGAGGTATCAGAAGCTTAAAAAGGCAAGTAGATATACTTGAAACTCTTTTTCATTCCTATGTGGATCCTTTTTTCTTGAATTATAGGGAGAGTCAGTCATTAAACTTACACGTTAATATTTTCTAAGCATAATACTTCTTCTCCACCCCAGCCATAAAACAATATGTTAGTGATATTTAAGACAACAGCAAAAATAATTGTTTGCTGGAAAACCTTTTGGGGAAGGGTTATTTTTGATATTAATTTGATTTATAGGAAATATGTTATTTTAATTATTTGTAAATAGGCCTAATATGCTCTGGATGATGGATAATTGCTTATCTGGAAAAAATTAAAGAATGTATATAAGTTAATAATGCTTCTTGGCCAGGCGAGGTGGCACACGCCTGTAATCCCAGCGGCTTGGGAGGCGAAGGCGGGAGGGTTGCAAGTTCGAGACCAGAGGCAGTCTGCGTAATTTAGTGAGACCCTGTCTCAAAAAGAGAAAAACAAATGGGCTGGGGGTGCAGCTCAGTGGTCCAGCACTTGCAGAGCATGCAGGCGCGAGGCCCTGGGTTCAACCCCCAGTACTGCAAAAAAAAAAAAAAAATGCTTCTGATACACAATCTCTGTAACCTGTTCCAATCAGAAGTACACTGCCATAGTTAAGTTGAGTGATTCAGAAAGTGACCTAATTGAGAAGAATGTTGCTCACATCGAATGTGCAGTACTATTGTGACAGATGTTTTATTTCCCTTTTCCAGCATTCCATGGACTTTTTGCTGTTTCAATTTGGCCTTTGCACTTTTAAGTATGACAACACAGATTCAAAGTAGGTTATTTTAACAAGTGGTGGGAATTCTTTTGTTGTGGCAGAATGTCACTCCCTAAGTTTCCTTTTGTCTTATTTTCCCAGGTATATAACGAAGTCATTTAACTTCTATGTTTTCCCAAAACCCTTCAGTAGATCCTCACCGGATGTCAAATTCGTTTGTCAGGTTAGTATCATAATTGGATTTTTTTCTCTCATGAATTGCTGGTGAGGCAGGTGGAAATATGGAATCAGAATTTGCTTTAAAATTTGGTTCTACTACTGTCAGTCCTTATACCCATCAACAAATAAATGGATTAAAAATGTGGTATATATACATAATGGAATTTTATTCAGCCATAAAGAAGCATCGAATTATGTCATTTTCAGGAACATGGATGGAACTGGAGATTGCTATTTTAAGCAACGTAAACCAGACTCAGAGAGACAACTACTGCATGTTCTCTCTCATATGCAGAAGTTAGATCTACTTTATTATCAGTATGATTTTATGAAGTACTTAGAGGTTGAAACCAGGGCCTGGCACATATTTTGCAAGTGCCCTACCACTGGGCTGTGCCCTGAACCCATTAAAAAAAATTTTTTTTTTTAAATCTAGAGACAGGCTCTTGCTAAGTTTCACAGGCTGCCTCTAGTCTTGAACTTGCCATCCTTCTGCCTCAGTCTCTTGTGTCACTGGGATTATATGTGTGCATCACCTTGCCCAGCGGGCTTCTTTTCTTGTACTTTTCCCCCATGCCATTTCCTTTTTCATTCCTTTTTTTCCCCCTCTAGCTTTTATGTACATATATACATATACCTATCTGTATAATGGTTAATTTTATTATTTTTCTTTGATATAAGTGAAATCCTAATGTTTATTTTTGTTTTTATTTGTATGTATTTTTTATTATTTATTTATTTTGTGTCACTGAGGGGCTAAACTCAAGGACTCCTCAGACTTTGCAAGCTCTCTACCATGGAGCTGCACATCCAGGTCATTTTCATTTTTCATTTTGAGTTAGGATCTTGCTAAGTTATGCAGGCTATCTCTAGTCTCAAACTTGCAACCCTTTTGCCTCTGTCTGCTTAGTTGCTGGGTTTGCAGGCATGTGCCACCATGCCTGGCTCTTAATATTCATTTTTATGTAACTTGTATTTTCCATCTGACAGAATGTCTTCGCTTTTTGTAGTATGGATGTGATGTATGTGCTTTAGTTAGTTAGTTCCTTAATTTGAATTTAAATTCCAGTGGTTATAAGCAATGTTTATTGTCAATATCCATGTGCAGTGTGTCTTTTTGTATACATAGGAATTTTTCGGTGGGGTAGATTTTCTAGAAGAGGACTTGTGAAGTCATATGACATAAGCATTTAAAACAGGGGTGTCCAGCCTTTTGGCTACATTGAATAAAGAGGAATTGTCTTGGGCTGCATATAAACTATATAATATAGTTAATGCATGTACATAATAGGGGGGTCATGAAGAAAATAAATGCTAAAAAAACACATGATTTCAAAAGATCTTATGGAGCCATATATGGGCTGCAGGTTGGACATGCCTGACTTAAAATGTTGATAGATGCCTTAAGTTGTCCTCCAAAATAGTGTATTCATTTCTTGAATTTGGAAAGTGGTACATTTAGGACAAGTCAAGGCAATGGAAGGCAGCTGTGTTCACCACTGTACCACCAATGCTGCATGGAAGGGAGTCTATTGTCAACTGCACATAAATTTTATTGGTTCAAAAAAGCAAATTATTTTCTTTTTTTAATTGTGGCAGACTGTACATGAAAATATACCATCCTAACCATTTTTGAGTGTATAGTTCATCAATATTAGTCGCATTCGCATTTTTGTGCAACCCAAGAGGTATTGTTTTTATTAGGAAATAGATGCAGATGAGCTAGGTATGGTGATAGGTGCCTGTAAACCTAGCAACTTGGAAGGCGGAGGCAGGAAGATTGCAGGTTCAAGGTCAGAGGGAGCCTGCATAACTTACTGCAACCCTATCTCAAGATAAAATATAAAAAATGGGCTGGGAATGCAGTGCAGTAGTAGAGTACTTGCAAAGTATGTGCAAGGCCCTGGGTTCAACCCCTAAGTAGCACCAAAAAAAAAAAAAAAAAAGAATAGATGAATCTTTGACTTTGAATTTAGTGGGGTAAAGGAAAGTAAGATGTTCTGGAGTCTAGTATTCTGGTACCTTTGTCAGAGATGGAATAGTTAGGTGAATATTGTAAGAATTTAGGAATATGTAAGAATATTCAGGCATGGTGGACAGAAAGGAGGTTAGTAGACCACAGTGAGTTCAGCACAAGTTAAAAAAATATGTGGGGATGGGGAGAAGGTTGCTTCTTGTAAACTGTAGAAAACCTGGACGTGATAGAAAATGATGTGCATACAAGTTTGTACGCTATCTGTAATAAGATTATCTTTTTATATACTACCATGTTTTTAAGATTTGTATTGACTAACAAAGTTACAAATGATATTTATCTTTTAACATAAGATTTTTAGAAAGTAAATGAAAAATTGTAAGAAAAGAAATATATGATTACTGTGGTATAATTAGAAAACAGAATTTATGCCAAAGGAAATCTCAACTGTATGTGCTTCCGAGTAGCTATGGAGAAAACACATAGTTCTGTGTTCCATAGGATGAGAAGAATCCAGGGCTCAGGAAAAGTACAGCTTTTCCTAGAGGAGATACTATAGGACATTAACCCCTGACTTATCACAAAGCAATCATTAGTGTAGAAAAACCTGTTACATCTCTAACATGAATATTGTCATGAATTCAATGGGACTATTTGGTACAATACCCTTTAATCTAGAGTGAGAGGATAATGTCCTAGTCCAGTTCAGGAAGGGTTAGTTCTATAAAGCACCAGATGAAAATGATTTAAGTTTGTGGCTGCTGATGTTCTGGCTTTATAAAATTTTAGTAGCTGCAATATCATTTCCCTCTCTGGAGACATTCTGAGTAAGAACTTCATGATTTTGCCATACTTGCATACCACCTCTAGAATTATTTAGTTAATTTTTAAATTTAAATCTACTTGCATATTATAGCTTATGCTAGATTGAGGTATATGTGCTTAGTTAGACTTGTTACTAGGAACTTCCTTCAGCATTAAAAACATCCACTTAAGGCTTTGGACTTTCAATATCTGATTTGAGGTGGCTATTTAAAGAACCAACAGATCTGTCTAAGAAGAAGTGCAGCCAGAGTGTTCTTTGAAAGCAAGGATGGCTAGACTGCATCTTACGAATTTTGGACATGTAGTCCTGAGGTACCAGTCCCTGGAGAAGGACATCACGTTTGGGAGAATGGCAGGCCAATGAAAAAAAGGAAAACCCTCAACTAGATGGACTGAGAAAGTATCTGCAACAATAGGATTAAACATTTAAGATTGTGTGCCTGGCACAGAATTGGGAATTGTTTCATTCTGTTGCACATAGGGTCACTATGAGTCAGATAGCAACTTGATAGCACCTAACAACAACAATTGATACCTTATTTATGTACTCATTTTGCATTGCTAAAGATCAAACCCAGGGACTGCCGTATGGTATGCAGGTGCTGTACCACTAAGTTATAACCCACAACCCCAAATGGATTTATTATTTTTTATTTTTTAATTTTTTTGAGGTGCTGGGGATTGAACACAGGGCCTTATGTATACTAAACAAGTGCTGTACCACTGAGCCACATTCCCAGCCCTTGGATATCGATGCTGTGTAGTCTACACATGTGAGCTACCTTAAACTTGTACCTGGAGTGAGGTTATATAAATGAAATCACTTGTCTTCTGGTGTCGGGTTGTTGTTATTTATTTGCCTAAGTTACTTCTCTGCGTCCGTCCTAATATCTGCCACTAACACCAAAACGAATGTTCTGTTATTTCAGAGCTCCAGCATTGACTTTCTAGCGAGCCAAGGATTTGATTTTAATAAAGTTTTCCGCAATGGTAAGATTATGTGTGACAGAGTTTTTAAACTTTCAGAATGCCCTTAGAAAGTTAAATCTAGATTTGGTTAAGAATTACCATTTTTTGCCAGCTGTGTGAGACAGAATCTCAGTTGCAGTATATTATATGAAATCTTAGAAGTTTTTTTAACTTTCCTATCTTGAACTAACTTTCTTTCTTTCTTTCTTTGTTTCTTTCTTTTTTTAAATCTAGCTAGCCATTAAGTGAACACGAAAGTAGATACTCCTTCATAGATGTTAGGCCTCTCAAATTCCTGCTTTTAATGGGTCTGCTTATTCTACCACTGGCATGACTTAGGCACCTGAGTGCACCTATGGGAAAGGTTTCCTTTTTTTCTTCCCGTGTGACAAGCAATATAACATTTTATTATTTATTATTTATTTTTTATTTTTCATTTTGGTTTTTGAGACAGGGTTTTGCTATGTAGTCCAGGCAGGCCTGGAGCTCACTGTGTAACACAGGCTGGCCTCACACTCACGATCCTCCTGCCTTGGCCTCCCAAGTGCAGGGTTATAGGCGCATGCCATCACACCCAACTGGGATAAAATGGCCGTCTCCCAATAATACTGTCCTGAAAACCTCCTTTTCCAGTGGCGCTTGCTTTATAATTGGAGAATTTCTCCATTGTCCACGTGATTGTGATGGCTGACCTGCTGGTGTGTGGGGCTGGAGAGCATCCGATGGAAGGACTGTTTCTCTCTTGCTTCCTCTCCAGCCCAGCTTGATTCCTCTTCTGTACCAGACAGGAGATTATTAGCTGTTTGACAAAGGATGTGTCTACAAGTACTGGACATTAGGATGCTCTGTTTGTTTCCCTGAAAGTGTTTGGGAAAGTGTCTGCTTCTCTCAGTAGTATTAAGCACATAGTGCTGTAAGGTCAATGCAGATTTTAATTTAATTATTTCCTTAAATTGCATTTTTTCCCCTTGATGAGTGTGAGTTAATGAGAGAATTAAAGAAGGAGATTTAGCAGAGCAAAAATAATAGTTTTTTTCTCAAAAAAAAAAAAAAAGTCCTCCAACTTCAGGTGAATCTTTTTCTCTCCTGACCTTTCGAGGCCCTTTGCAGCTTTGCCCTCTAGCCTTTTTAATTGCATCAATGGTGCTACTTCTTGGTGATTTTTCTTTTGGTTTCTTTTGATGATTTTCATCCTCATAAATATAACAACAACAAAAAATTGGAGCCCAAACACCTTAACATAGTAAACCAGCTGGGCACCACAATTTGGGTATTTAAAAAGTATTTTTAAAAAATTCATCTTCAACTTAACTCTGAAAATCATTATAAAACAGTCAGGTATGGTACTGTACTCCTGTAATCCCAGCACTTGGGAGGTTGAGGGAGAAGCATAACAGGTTTGAGGCCAGCCTGGGCTACACAGTGAGACTTTGTCTTTTTTTAAAAAAAAAAAAATCAGCTGGTTAATGCCAGACCCTTTTTCTTCAGCTGTCTTCACTGAGTTCCCCTGAAAGGGAACTGGGTGACTCCCCTTACTGCTGTTCCCCCTGTGGCTCTGTCCGAGCAGGTGATTTCTTTTGTTGTTGTTTGTTTTTTGAGACAGGATTTTGCTGTGTAGCCCAAACTGACATGACCTGGAACTCACGATCCTTCTGTCTCAGCTTCCTAAGGGTTGGGATTGCAGGCAGGTGCCACAGTGCCTGGTGGGCAAGTGGTTTTACCCTTGTCTTTGTCTCTGTCCAGGCCAGCTAGGTCTCCACCTTATTTCCTCATGTCACCCTTGTTGTTGTTCAGTGCCGTCGAGTTGGAGTCCAACTCATAGCGACCCTATGTACAGTAGACAGGGCACTATTGTCATGTTTCTCTGCTATGCACAAGGTTTTCAGTGGCAGTTTTTTTGTGGGAGTGGGTTGCTGGGTCCTTCTCCCAAGCCTACAGCACCTGGTGTTCCCAGGTGGTCTCCCATCCAAGTACTAACCAGGCCCAACCCTGCTTAGCTTCCGAGAGCTGACGGGATCGGATGGCGCAGTGGTACGGCTGCAGGCATGCCACCTTTGTTGTTAGGTGCCGTCGAGTCGTGTGCGACTCATAGTGACCCTCAGAGGGTTTTCAATGGCAGATTGTTTTGGGATTGCCTTGGGAGTGGGTTGCCACATCCTTCTCCCATTTTTGCGGTGCTGGGAATCAAACTCGGGACCTCAGAGACTGCAGAGCAGCACTCTACCAACTGAGCTAAATCCCAGCCCCATGCCACCCTTAGAGCACCTGAATTCCAGTTTCTGCAGGAGCCACCCTTTTCAGTATTCTTGCTTTCCTTTATGACCTTATTGTATTTTTTGTATTTAAAAACATTCTTCTTCCAGATATGGTGATATAGGTTGGTAATCCCAGCACTCAGGAGGCTGAGGCAGGAGAATCTTGAATTTAAAGCCAGCTTGGGCTGCATAGTGAGATGCTGTCTCAGAAAACCGACCAACCAACAAAAAACAACAAAAATACCAAGCAAACAACAACAACAACACCCCAAAACCAACCAACCAACCAAACCAAACCAAAACCATTCTTCTGAGTCGGGGATCTGTAAGCATCGCCAGACACAAAAGAAATCTGTGGCTCTGGAGGGTTAACTGTTCTTGCAGGGGTAGCTCCATCTTAAAATGACCCAACCAAATAAAATCCAAACCTCGCACTCGATCCCATATCCCTGTCCCTTTCTCCCCCACGGTGCTTCCACTCAGAGTAATGTGCCTTGAACACGTGATGTGTTTTCACTACTTCCACTTCCTCTCTGTTTTTTTTTTTCTTCTGGTGCTAGGGATGGAGCCCAGGCCCTCGTGTGTGCTAGGCAAGGGCTCTATCGGAGCTGCACTTCCACCCCATGTCTTATTTTTTATTTTGTGACAGAGTCTCACTGAGCTGTGCCGGCTGCCTCTGGCCTTGAATTTGTGTCCTCCTGCCTCAGCCTCATGAGTTGCTGGGATTATAGGTGTGTACCATAGCATCTGATTCTCTGTTGATTTTTTGAGATGTAGTGTAATAGGACTTATCTTTCCCGAGTATTAGAGACTCTCTGATTTGTTAACAAATTTCATGCGAAATAGTTACTTCTGCTAATGCATTCTTTAAAAAACTATGTGTAGGAATTCCATATTTAAATCAGGAAGAAGAAAGACAGCTGAGAGAGCAATATGATGAAAAACGTTCTCAGACCAATGGGACAGGAGCACTGGCCTATGTATCTCCTAACACTTCAAAATGTCCTGTGACGATTCCTGAGGATCAGAAGAAGTTTATTGACGAAGTGGTGTAAGTTCCTGAACTAAAACTAGATGTGCACTGGGACTGGGCTGGGGTCTGTGTCTCACACCTGTGCCACACACAGGATACATGCACAGGCGTGATGCGAGTGGCAGGGTCTAACTGTGGCATATGTGAATTTGTGCTCCATGTCATGAGGCAGGAAACCTCAGCAGGGGGCAGACCTGCTTGGCCCAAGGGCCTGACCGCTATGTCCAGTTTCCCCAAAGGCAGAGGCATGGGTCATGCCCAGCCAGGGTACAGCATGTACATGTTTCTTTTCTCTTGCAGTGAAGTTTCTGATAAGCAAATGTATTATCAGAGGAGTATCTGGTCTCATTTAGTTTAGTTACCAGTGGAATTGCTTTACTAGAAAAGTTAAGAATTAATTCACAGATACTGATGAATTCTTAAGAAGTCATTACTGATACATTAATGACAATAGTAACTGACCTAAAGCATATGCCAAAATAAAGCATTTATCTTGAAGTTTTTGAACTAAAAAGTCTTACATGATTTGTTCTGAATATAGAGAAATGAGAACTATTGCATAAAAGTATATGTTTTTATATTTAGACTACTTTTGAGTATGATTATTGATGATGATTTGGGGTAGGGTGTTGAATATGATTACTGGATTGATGACTTCATTCCTTCAGTGTACTGATGGTCATGGTCTTACTCTCATTCCTCAGAGAGAAAATAGAAGATTTGTTACAAAATGAAGAAAACAAGAACTTGGATTTAGAGCCATGTACTGGGTTAGTTGTCCTGTGCATTTTCACGTTCTTTTTTTAGAAAAGGGAGATGATTTCTGGCGTTTGACACATTTGGTCTTTTAAAACCATATTTATGAATAGTCTTTCTATTATAGGTATGTTACCAAGATTTAAGCACTAACTTTAGCATTAACACAGTGGGGACAATTGTGTATTGAGGGGCTCAATGAATGCTTTGTCATGTTCCTGGAGGGGAAAGAGCTGCTACGCAATTTTGCCTTTAGATTGTGCCCAAGAGTGGCATAGTTCTTTGGCCTGGAGGAGTGCTTAATACACATGGGCTTCACAAGAGAAGGATTGACTGGCTGGGTATGGTGGCCCATGCCTGTAATCCCAGCACTTGGGAGGCTGAGGCAGGATGATCTTGAATTCTACACCAGCCTGGGCTATATAGCAAGGCCTGTGTCAGAAGCAAAACAAAACAAAATAACAATGACAAAAACCGAAGAGAAGGATTCACTGTAAGGGCATGTCTGTCCTTTTAACTTTTCTCTGCAATTAAAAGGATCAGCATTTCAAAGAGTCAGTACCTCAAACATTGTTTTTTTCTTGTGTCTATCTACTCTATTCATGCAAATGCAGGAAGTAATATTTTGATTAGGCAAGTGATTAGACAAGTGATGAAGAATCTTTGAACCTCAAAAATACTGCCTTTTTTTTTTTTTTTTTTTTTTTTAACGGTACTGGGTGTTGGACCCACAGCCTCGCACTTGCATGCTTTGCAAGTGCTGGACCACTGAGCTGCACCCCCCGCCCATTTTTTTACTTTTTGAGACAGGGTCTCACTAAGTTACACAGACTGCCTCTGGTTTCGAACTTGCGATCTTCCTGCCTCTGCCTCCCAAACCCCTGGAATTACAGGAATGCGCCACCGCACCGGGCTATCCTGCCTATTTTTGTTTGCCTACTATGTGTCTATTGTAATGAAGACTCTTTAAGGTTAAATCCTTCCCAACCAGTACTTGATCAGTTAGGGTTTATTTTTAATAGGTCAAATTTAATACCTTTTCTTTTGTTTTTATAGGTTCCAAAGAAAACTAATTTATCAGACTTTGAACTGGAAGTAAGTATGTGTATTATGAGTAAGGGTTCTTTGAAAGACCCAGGATTTAAACATTGAATACAATCTCTTTGCTTTCATTTCCTTTTTGAAATTCTACAGTTTTTTTTTTTTGTTGTTTGTTTGTTTTTTGTGATTTGACCATATCAAGTACACCCGACTTTCTTACATTGAATACCCACTTAATTTATTTTCTTTGTTATCACTTTCTAATAGATGCTTTAAGGCCTTTTAGATTTTAAGACCTAGGAATACTCGGATAAATCCTTTTCCTAAAGCAGAGGTTCTTAACTTGAAGTTAGACTGTGGATAGATTTCAAGAGGTCTGTAAGTCTCTTAAGTAATGTTCACAATTTTGTCCATGTGATTTTATGGGGATTCTTTCCTTGGTTTCATTTGACTCTAACACAAAATTTGAACATTGGCATTACAGAGATGAGCATAGCATTTACACTTGACATTGGGATCCTTGTTCTTCTATTAGAATCTGCCAATGTGGGGCTCAGGATATGGCCCAGTGGTAGGGCCTTTGCTTAGCATGCACAAGGCCCCTGGGTTTGATCCCCAGCATGACAGGACAAAAAGAAAAAAAGAATCTGCCAGTGATATGTATAGTGGGAATACACTTTGAACAAACAGGGAAGGGCCATTGGGTACCTTGCTGGGACTCCTTTCTTGTCATGTTCTGCTCATAGCTACTCCATATGCTTTTCAGATCCTCTCCTCCTTGGCCGATGCAAATAGCAGCACAGCTGGCCCTCTCAAACCTTCCTTGATATTCCCCCTTGCAATCTAAAGAGACCTTCAAAACTTCTGTCAGGAAATAGGCATAATTATAATTGGAAGCAAGATTTGACTGTGTGGTAATGAGTTGACTGGTTATGAGATGCCAGACATTTTAGAAAATGCTGACATTCTAAAAATTCATTTGAAATCAATGTATTTCTGTGCATTGAAGAACAGGGGTAGGGAAACATTTAGCAGCCAACAAGTTATGGAATAGGCTTATTGTAAAGTCTTTATTGTAGTGACTTGTTGTCAGGTGCCATCGAGTTGGTGTCCCACTCATAAAGACCCTACATACAACAGGTGAAACACTATTATCAGTGCTTCTGTGCTATTCACAGGGTTTTCAATGGCTGATTGTCTTTTGGGGAGTGGGTTGCTAGGTCCTTCTCCCAAGCCTACAGCACCCGGCATTCCTAGGCGGTCTCCCATCCAAATACTAACCAGGTCTGACCCTGCTTAGTGTCCAAGATCTGACGAGATTGAACACCACAGTGGTATGCTTGCAGGTTTATTGTAGTGATAATTATCCTGTATTAGTAAAATTATGCCTACTTTTGAGCTGTTAGTTGCTTTTAAAACACTTTGAGTTTTAGCCAGGTACTGTAGCACACACTTACAATTCCAGGGACTTGGGAGGCTGAGGCAGGAGGATTGTACATTCAAGGCCAGAGGCAGCCTATGCAGCTTAGTGAGACACTGTTTCAAAATTAAAAATAAAAGAGGAGTTGGAGATGTAGTTCAGTGGTAGAGCTTTAGCCTCACATGTGTGAGGCCCTGAGTTCAACCTCCTAGTATTGAAAAAATAAAAAATAAAAGAAAATTCTAAAGTAGGTTTCAGCAGTCATTAACTCAGGTACTGATGTCATGTTCTCCTTTTCTTCTTTAGGTATCCCAAAGGCATTCATGTTGAGACTTTAGAAACTGAAAAGGTAACCCCCCAAATTATTTAGGGCTAGCATACCCATTGATCCCCTGAAGTATTAAAAGTATTAAAAGTTGCTCTGCTTCCTGTGAGCTGGTGATCTTGGATAAGTCACTTAATTTCTTTAATTTCCTTATTTGTGTATTGGGGCTGAGCATGGCAATGATGATCTTTCCATAGCTTTCAGCATTATCACTGTGATCCAGTGGATAAACGGAAGGTCCATGCTTTGTAAAGGCAAAAGTATGCAATTGTTATTTCACATTCTTACTTTGGCAGAAAGCTATATTGGTTCTTGTGAACAAAATGTCTTTGCAGTATGTTGCCAGATAAAACTAAGTTTTAGAATCTGAGTCGTAAGCATAGCTTTTGTTACATAGGACTGGAATTATGTTGCTCAGCCTGCCTCTGATAATGGTAGCAGAATTCTGAATTTTTTGGTTCAAGTAGCTTCCAGAAAATTATGCATCTGATTTGTTTTTCAGAAGGAGCGATATATAGTTATCAGCAAAGTAGATGAAGAAGAACGCAAAAGAAGAGAGCAAGAGAAGCATGCTAAAGAACAGGTAATTAGGCTCTGTTAATTTCCTCTGGGTGAGAAATGGGAACATAGATACTGATTTATTCATGACTCTATTTCTGTATCATATATTGGATTTAATTTGAAGTTTCCTACCATAGAATAATTGAATTAGTGGGAAAAAATAGACAAGATGTTAAATTTAAGCATTACATGTAGCCAGCAAAGTGGGTCTGACATGATGATTAGCCAGTCTCCATTTAAATGAAGTAATCTTGAAAAAAGATTCCTTTTTTTTTTTTTTTTTTTTTAATTGCAGTACTGGGGAGTTGAACCCAGGACCTCATGCATGCTTTGTAGGAGCTCTACCACTGAGGCACACACCTAGCCCATTTTTTATTCTTCGATCTTGAAACGGGCTGGGGTTTTGCTCAGTTGGTAGAGCGCTGCTCTGCACTTTCTGAGAACCCAAGTTTGATCCTCAGCACTGCAAAAAAGGGAGAAGGATGTGGCAATCCACTCCCAAAGCAATCCTGAAACAATCAACCAATAAAAACCCTATGAAGGTTGCTATGAGTCAGACTCAACTCGACAACACCTAACAACAAAGTCTTGAAATAGAGTCTCGCTAAATTACACAGACTGCCTCTGTCCTTGAACATGCCATCCTCCAGCCTCTGCCTTCTGAGTTTTTGGGATTACAGTCGTGAGCCACTGCATCCGGCTTTGAAAAAGTATTCTTGAGGCTGGGATGTAGATCAGTGATAGATGTGGTTACATCTGCCTTGTTGAGACCTCACGCTGGCTGCTGCATGAAGAGTAGATTTGAGTGAGACTGGAGTTGGGGGCCCAGTTAAGCTGTGGAATAACCTCGCTAAGATACCTTGGTGACTGGAATGGGAGAGTCAGCAGTGTGGACCGACTCTGGAGATAGTTGGAGGGAAGAATCTGTGGAATTCATGATTGGATGTGGCCAGTGAAAGGGGGAAGGAGGAGGAAAGATGCTTCTGCCAGACACTGGAGCAAGTGGAAGGAGCACAGGCGATTCCCTTAGACGGGGTGGGTTGGAGTGATATTGGTGGGGGTCCCAGGTAGAGGAGGCCAGGAGTGGGTTTGGGTGTGGTGGATGTCGAGCGAGGACGAATTGAAGATGGGACCACTCCTGACAGACTCAGCCAGTAAAGATGCAATGAACCACCTTCATATTGAGACAGGCTTCCTACCTACAGAGAGAAAGTTGTTGTTGTTGTTAGGTGCCGTCAAGTTGAGTCTAACTCATAGCGACCCTCATAGGGTTTTCAGTGGCTGACTCTTTCAGGATTGCCTTGGGAGTGGGTTGCCACATCTTTCTCCCATTTTGCGGTGCTGGGAATCGAACTCGGGACCTCAGAGACTGCAGAGCAGCACTCTACCAACTGAGCTAAATCCCAGCCACAGAGAGAAAGGAGGATTAGCTAAATGTGCCGGCTGCCATTGGTCCTTGTCCCCCACACCAAAAAGGAGAACATGGAAACAGAAGGGGCGGATGGCTGCAGCTGATTCCAGATGGCAGCTCAGTGCTTTGCATTGTGGACCTCTGTTCCGAGGGAGGCTGGCTGGGGAGCCCCACACTAACTCAGACCTGGGAGGCAGGGGTTTCTCACGACATGCATCTCCAAGGAGTGGTGGGGAGCTGCTGGGCTGTGGTCTCAGAACAGCCTCAGGCGCTCCGCCAGGACACTATATTTACCCCATCACCTGTTTGGATGTGTGCAAGGCCAGCAGGGCGCCGTGGCGGAACTGTTCCCCTACGTGGAAAATGATGTTACTTTTCTCTTTTGACCCCATGAGGTTTTAGGTGTCTTTGGGACATTGATGGTGATGTCCTGTTGGCAGATTTGTCACTTGTGGGTGACCAGAGAGAAGGGAGGGCTGAGTGTCGTCATTGGCGGAGACAGGACTGGATCAGAGGACCACCAGTGTGTGTGAGGAATGAGTGAGTCCTGAGGATGGGCAGTGGCTGGTAGGCAGAAGCAGGACAGATGTGCAGGTCATGTGACGCACTGCTGAGGGAAGAGCTTGTCTGAAAGAAAGGGGGCCAGCAATGTTGGGTTCTCTCAAGAGGTCAGGGGAACCACTGAGGCAAGGCCATCAGGTTGAGCCCCGACAGTAGTTTGCTGTAATATTTAATTTTTTTTTTAAATTTTAATTGTAAAACACACGTGACACAGAATTTGCCATCTTAACTATTTTCCATTCACGTTATTATACAGCCATCACCACCATCTTTCTCCAGAACTGTTTTCATCACGCAGAACTGAAACTCTGTCCTCATTCAGCATCTCTGCATTTCCTTCTCCCCACAGCCCCTGGAATTCACCATTCAACTTTCTGTTTCTATGAATTGGACCATAATGGGCTGGGGTTTAGCTCAGTTGATAGAGTGCTGCTCTGCGCTCGCTGAGTCCCTGCATTCAATCCCCAGCACTGCAAAGATGGGAAAAGGATGTGGCATTCCACTCCTGAAACAAACCCAAAGCAATCAGCCAGTCCAAAACCCTATGAAGAGTAGAGAAGTGCTGGCATAGCGCCAGGCAAGGCCCAGTGTCAAGGCTTGTTTCGTTCTGTTGTACACAGAGTTGCTATGAGTCAGACCCGACTCCACAGCACCTAACAACAACAAGTACCTCAACTAAGCAGACTCATGCAGTATTTGTCCTGTTGTGACTGGCTGATTTCGGTTGGCATAATGTCTTCACAGTTTCATCCGTGTTATAGTACATGTCAGAGTTTCCTTCCTTGGAAGACTTAGTAATATTCTATTGTATGGATATACCATGTTTTATGTGTCCATTCATTGGTAGGTGGATACTCCGGTTACTTTGGTGGTTGAGAATAATACTGCTGTGAGCGTGGTTGTGCAAACCTGTTTTATTGTTTTGAGGAACCTCATACTGTTCTGCACCATTTTACAGTCCCACCAACAGTGTGCGAGGGTCCCGTTTTCTCCATGTCCTCTAAAACATTTGTTAGCCTTGGGGATAATTTTAAGGCAGTGAGGTGAGCAAGTCCAGTGAGGCTGAAGCCAGAGAGCAGAGGGCTAAGAGCACCCAGGAGTTCAACTGGGACTGGTGAGGGGAGAGAAGTCCTCAAGGAAATTTGCTGTGGTGAGAGGAGAGGAGGCAGCAGTGAGTACGGCTTAGCTTTAAGGCTGGGTTTTGTGGTAGAGAGACATTAAGCTTTTTTAAACACTGTTGGATGGGCTGGGATTTAGCTCAGCTGGTAGAGCTCTGCACTGCAGTCTCTGAGGTCCCTAGTTCAATTCCCAGCACTGCAAAAATGGGAGAAGGGCCTGGCAATCCACTCCCAAGGCAATCCTTAAACAGTCAGCCACTGAAAACCCTATGAGGGTCACTATGAGTCGGATACTGACTCCACAATGGGGCTGGGATTTAGCTCAGTTGATAGAGCGCTGCACTGCAGTCTCTGAGGTACTGAGTTCAATTCCCAGCACCACAAAAAATGGGAGAATGACCTGGCAACCCACTCCCGAGGCAATCCCGAAACAATCAGCCCTTGAAAACCCTATGAGGGTCGCTATGAGTCAGACACGACTCGACGGCACCTAACAACAACAAACACTGTTGAGAAGAAAGTGAGTGCTAAAATCTTTATAAAAATGCCATTTGTCAAGGAATTCTGGATCAGTCAACTGCTGGATTGGTTTCCTCAGCATGTAATGGATTATTGAGTTTAGCCAGCAGGTGGCCACTTTTTAAAGTTGTCTTTCTTGACACTTTGGGTTGACTTGGAAATTTTAACATTAAGTGAATCAATAGTTAAATGCTGGACATTGTTATTTCAGTAAGTAATGAATGATTTGCCACTTACTCATTCTACTTTTTAAAACATAAGAAAGATGTGTATATAGATCATTTTATTATTTATTTTTTGTTGTTTTCTTCTTTTTTCTTTTCTCTCTGTTTCCTTCCTCCTTTCTTTCTCTCACCCTTTCTTTCTTTCTTTCTTTCTTTCTCTCTTTTATTTTTATTTATTTATTTTAAAGACAGGGTCTCACTGTATAGCCCAGGCTGGCCTGGAATGCTTTGTATAGACCCGGGTGTCTTTGAACTTGCATTGATCCTTTTGCTTTAGCCTTTTGAGTGCTGGCATTACAGTGTGGCACCACCACACCTGACCCATAAATCATTTTAGATGTAGTTATTTGGAATAGTGGGGATAAAGCCTATGATATTAAAGCTACCTAACTTGATATAAAATTTCATTTTGTGGGTGGACTAGGGTATTAGTTCGTTCATATAAGGAATGTAGTGTACCTTAATAATTTTTCTTTTTTAATTAGGAGGAGTTGAATGATGCTGTGGGATTTTCAAGAGTCATTCATGCCATTGCCAATTCAGTAAGTGAACCAGACTTTTTTTGTTCCTAGATAGATTGCCGAACATAATATTCGACTGAAGTACCTAATTACCAATACAAATTAATCATTTGATCACCTTTAGAATGTTTGCTGGGTATAGAAGAAGCTAGAATTATGTGAGGATAGACTGTTGATATAATGTGCTTGGTGAGAAATCATAATTACGAAAGTACACCCAAACCATTTTTCAGAAAGCCTTTCTTGCAAAAATGTATAGGAGGCTGATGCTATACTATGTTGTCCTTCTATGGATACGTGAAATTAATGCTTACTTTCAAAACTAGTAAGAAGCTGGTTGAGGTTGTACATTCTTATAATCGTAGCACTCAGGAGACTCAGGCAGGAGGAAGATGGGAGATCAAGGCCAGGCCAGCCTGGGCTACATAGTGAGTTCCAGGTCAGCCTCACCTACTCGATGAGACCCTGTCTCAGATAAAAAAAAAAAAAAAGAAAAAGAAAAAGAAAAAAAAGGAAAGAAAGTAAGGAATGAGAGGCGAAACAATCAGATGTTTGACCAAAGGTGTTTTATTCCCTGAGTATAGGAATCCAGAGGATAAAAATAATTATGTTTGAATTCTTTTGCATAACTTTAATTGGTTCTTATGTCTGATAGCCTTAATAACTGATAAGTTTTAAAACTATATTGACAATTTGTATAAATGTGCTAGAAAGTTCTATGATAGACATTTTTCCTTGTTTCTTTTCTAAAAATAGGCGTCCACTGTTTGCATAGGTAAACTGGATCATTCTGCTGGTTCTTCTGGTTAGATTGCTTGGATGTTAAATTCCCTGGAATCTCGGACTTCCTTTTCTTTGGGCACTTGGCCCTAGAAGAGGGAGACATCTTGTCCTATGGATGCTGAGCTTTGCATTAGGGAAGGTTTATTCTTTATTTTTGGTTTGTTTTCATGGTGCTGGGGATTAAACCCAGGGCCTTGTGCGTGCTAGGTAAGTGCTCTCCCACTGAGCCATGCTCTTAGCCCTGTATCAGGAAAGCTTTTAAGGCCACTGAGACCCTTTTGGAGTTCCACAGTTGTCTTACTGACAGATGCAAACCTGTCAGCATGGGGCCTTGGAGAGGAGACACATTAATGTCCTCATTTGGGGATAAACACAAGTGACAGAGCCTTGTAAAAGAAGAGGGTTGGCTAACTAAGAACTCTGTTGCTAAGGTCAGAGAGGTAACCGGAACAGAAAGTGGTGTGAACTTGGGGAGAAACAAAGGTGGGAGTCTCTTTAGCAGTGGCTAAGATCACAGGTATCCAGGAAAGCAGAGATGAGGTTCAGATCACATTCGCTAGAATTGTACACACTCAGCCAGCACACTTCAGATCAGTGAGTGCTTTGACTGAGGCTAGCCCAAACATACAGTGCTACGGGACATGAGTTACCTTTGAGCTCCCCTGTACCTGTGCTGATAGTTCAGTTAACTTTTCCAAAATTGAAACATTTTTTCATTTTGCACACGTTCAGATAACCTTAACTTGCTTTGTCTTTGTTTGCTCTTCCTTGACATCTTTTGTAGAATAATTCATAGTATGTTGCTGATCATTGGTAGTTAACATCAAAGAATGCTAACAAAAAAAGCCCTCTTTATTAGGGATCAGATATTTAAAATTTGTAAGTTACGTATCTTAGAAATGTTAATACAGTTAATAAACTGAAAAGTCAAAGGATAGTAAACACTCAAGTATTTATATCATGCCAAATTATTCTCTACTCACTGTTAGTGAATCTCTGTTTTCTATAGTTTTTTTAAAATTTTTAATTTTGTACTAATATTACACTCAGAGAAATGTTGCAAAAATAGTACTGAATTTGCATGTATTCCACACAGCTGTCCCTGTTGTTAATATCTTACATTTATATCATACAGTTATCCACACCAGGACATTGAATTCCACCAGTTTTTATTCTAAGTCCTTTTTCTCTGTACGATTCTGACTAGGATCCTAGGATCCCTTGTCTTTCATAACCTAGCTACTTTTGATGAACTTTGATTATTTTGTCAAACGTCCCTCAGTTTGGATTTGTTTTCTCATGTTTGGACTGAGAATATTTGATTTTGGCAAGAATACCACAGAAATCATGGTTATGGTGTTCACCTTGATCACTGTATTAAGGTGGTGTTTGTCGAATTTGTTCTTTGAAGTTACTGGTTTTCCTTTGTGGTTAATAAAGATGTTGAGGGAGATAGTTTGAGACCACAAAAATCCTGCTCTTCCTCAAACTTTTGTCCATGGAGATTAGTATCTGTCTGTAATCTTGCCTGAGGCAGTTATTACTGTGGAGGCCTGGTGTCGAGTCTGTATTGCCTTCTTTCTACTGTTGTTTTTAGAACTCTTAAAGAAGAGTTGTCCCTTTTCTGTTTATTTAATCAATTTTATGTATGAGTATGTATGAGTATAGATTTAGGGATGTTTATTTTATTTTACAGTATTTTTTGTTTTTTTGAGACAGGGTCTCACTGGGTATCTCAGGCTGGCCTTGAACTTGTGATCCTCCTACGTCAGCCTCCTGAGTGCTGGGATTGCAGGCATGCCATCATGCCTGGCTAATCTAGTTTTTTTGTTATTGTTTATTTTGTTGCTTAAATTGCAAAGTCTTTGACCATTAGAGCATCTTCATTTTGGCTCCTGTGTCCTTTGTCTTTTTTATTTTTATTTTTTGCGGTACTGGGGGTTGAACCCAGGGCCTTGCGCCTGCATGCTCTGCAAGTGCGGGACCACTGAGCTGCACCCTCAGTCCATTTTTTTTCTTTTTGAGACAGGGTCTCGCTAAATCACTCACACTGCCTCTGGTCTCCAACTTGGGATCCTCTTGCCTCCACTCCTGAGTTGCTGGGATTACAGGTGTGTGCCACCACGCCTGGCTCCTGTGTCCTTTGTTAAGCCCCTTCCTTCTTTTGAGCACTTCTTGGTATCACAGGAGGTTCCAGGCTCACCTTGTATTTTCCCTGGCTTGGCTGTAGAATCACTGACTTCTCTGAGGAGGTCTGGTTCCTTCCACTGGAGAGTGGAGTTTCAAAACCAAGATCTGGTCCTGGGTTCCTACTGTGCTGTCAGAGTTCTAGGCCTTCCTACTGGGCAGAGCTCAGAACATACGTCTGTATACCCGTATACATACACACACAGCTCCGTTTCTGTATCTGTAGGTGCGTGTGTGTAACCTCGGTACTCTGCATCCTTGGATTCAGCTGGCTGCAGATTGAACATATTCCAAAAGAAAGTGTACTGAGCATGGGCAGTCTTTTTTCTTGTCGTTATCCTCTAAACACTATAGCACAACTATCTACATAGCATTTACATCACTTTAGGTATCATGAGTAATCTAGAGGTGATTTAAAATATGTGAAGAGTTTGTACACAGGTTTCATGCAAACAATAGGTCATTTTATTAGTGGGACGTGGACAAGTGTTTTGGTATCTCTGGGCAACCTACGTTTGGATGTGTTGCCTGGAGGCCACCTTTTGCCAATCCTGCATTAAACTACCAATTCCCTGTGGCTGTGTGTATGTGTGCATGCGTGTGTGCATGCGTGTGTGCATGTGGGTCCATGCAGTAATGCACTCTGTAACGATGTTTTGTTCAGAGATGGAATACATGTATTTTGGTGGTCCTGTAAGATTATTATAGAACTGAAAAATTCATGTCACTTAATATTTTTACTGTACCTTTTCTGTGTTCAGACACACAAGTACCACTGTGCTATCGTTGCTTATAGCATTCAGTACAATAACATGTAGGATAGATTTGTAGCCTAGAACAGGAGCAACACACTAAATAAATGTATAGCCTAGACAGGTAGTAGGCTGTACCATCTAGGTTATACCATCTAGATTGGTGTAAATACATTCTGTGATCTTGCCTGAATGATGAAATTGCCTAATGATGCATTTTTTCAGGATCTATCTACCTGTGCTTTTATATAACATCTCAGATTCTAGTCCAAATCCACAGTGTTTATTTTTAGCCTACTCTCTTTTCTTACTTGTAACTTCTTTCCCCAACAGTGAAAAATCCAGATTGTGTGTGTGTGTGTGTGTGTGTGTGTGTGTGTGTGCTCTTGGGTTGAACCCAGGGCCTTGCATATACTTTGCAAGTGTTCTACCATTGAACTATTACCCCTCCCTTTTTAATATTTTATTTTGAGTCAGGGTCTTGCTAAGTTATGTAAGCTGCTCTCACCTCAAACTCACAGTTCTTCTGCCTTTGCTTCCCGAGTTGCTGGTTTTACAGGTGTCCGGCACTGCACCTGGTTTATAAAAATTTTGTTCTGACTATCTGCGTTATATGTATTTCCTTAAATGAAGTACACACTTAAAACAGTTCCAGATTACTAACCCATACCTAGGAGGAGTACAGTATTGACCAGATCGCCTTTGGCCTCGTGGTGTCTAGTCCAGATGCACTTTTGCAAGTTCTTCTCTTTCCGACCTCTTCCACTGGTTGTGGTATTCCTTTGTAGCACACTTACTAGCATTCATAATCTTTTGGGGTTCACACTCATTTTTGTGATTTCAGTCGGTGCTTGGTAGTTTGGCATTGGATGGGGACTCAGAATGTATACAGATACTGAGCCAAAAAGCAGTTTGTTAGGTTTGAGAGATTCTGTGTAAGGTTAATTATTTCACAGAGTTAGATTTAGGCTTATGAGCCCAGCAGTGTTACACTGGAGGCCCTTTGGGACCTCATACAGAGCTCTGCTGTAGTGACCTCATGCTTTCTGTTAAAAATGGTGTCACCATGCCAGGTGCGGGGACGCACGCCTGTAATCCCAGCAACTCGGGATACGGAGGCAGGAGGATCGCAAGTTCGAGACCAGAGGCAGTCTGCATAATTTAGTGAGACCCTGTCTCAAAAACTGAAAAAATAGGCTGAGGGTTCAGCTCAGTGGTTCCGCACTTGCAAAGCATGCCAAGTGCAAGGCCCTGGGTTCAACCACCAGTATCACAAAAAAAAAAAAAAAAAAAAAAAAAGGTGTCACCCAGCTGCTTAAATCTAAGGTGACCTTCCATTTTGGTAGTTTAATTTTTATCAAAATGGAGTAACTTACTGTGTTTATTTTACTTCATTTGATTGATAAGCAATGAAGTATACTTAAGAACATGCCACATTGAACTTGACATGATTCAACTACATTCAACTACATGATGAAAATTCATCGTGTTTAATATAATTAGAAATTGGTTATTTTTACCCGCATAGCATTGTTACAAATGTATCTTTTAAAATAAGTAGGTTGTAGCTGGGTGTATGGGAGAAGGACCTGACAATCCACTCCCAAGGCAATCCTGAAACAGTCAGCCATTGAAAACCCTATGAGGGTCGCTATGAGTTGGATACCAACTCGACAGCACCTAACAACAACAACAGCTGGGTGTAGTGGCACATGGCTGTGGATTTGGCTGTAATCCAAGCACAGAAGGCTGAGGTAGGAAGATTGTGAGTTTGAGGTTAGCATGGATTACATAGCAAGACTCTGTCTCAAAATTCAAAAACAAAACTAACACCACCAACAACAAATGATATAAAAAAAGGAGTAGTCTTGAAACATATATATTTGGGGCCTGGGTGTAGTTCTCAGCACTGAAAAACACACCACAGAAATGTGTGTGTGTGTGTGTGTGTGTGTGTGTGTGTGTGTGTGTATTTCCATGTATATATGTACATGTATATGTGTATGTATATATACACATATATGTGTGTATATATATTTACACATATATATGTGTGTATATATACACATATGTATATTGTATATATTGTATATTGTATATTGTGTATATATATTGTATATGCATATATATACATATATATGTATATATGTATATATACACACATATTTATATATTTGGAGTCTTCACTATTTATTTGGCAGTTTAAAAGACTCGGGTTTTAAGGGATTTCAGATTTTACCTTTAAAAAGCACTTTAGTCGAAATGTTGCTATTTCTAGCCAAGCACAGTGGCACAATAGTCTTTACTACTTGGGAGGCTGAAATGGAATTGCTTGAACCCAGGTGTTAAGCGCCAGCTTGGGCTACATAGTGAGTTTCTGTTTTTTAAAAAAAAAATTACTACTACTGATTCTTGAGGGCGACAAGACTAATAAAAGTCAGAGGAAAGGGTCAATGAAATAAAAATCATTTGGAGCTTTTATTTTGCATTCTAGACCTAGTGTTCCAAAACTGAAGAGAAATGAACCAGGCCCAAACCTATGTATTTGCATGAGTTTATACTTTTTTTTTTTAATGTGAAAAAGCAAGTTTAGTACAACATCCTCGTGGGATTTGAAGCATGCACTTTATTCCCAACCCCAATATCACTTTGAAGTATTCTTCCTAACCTTGACTTTCTTTAGGGAAAGCTTATCATCGGACACAACATGCTCTTGGATATCATGCACACAATTCATCAGTTCTACTGCCCTCTGCCTGCGGTAAGTGGCTCGTCGGCCAGCATGAAAAGCGCAGGGTGCTGCTTTTACTGAGAAAGTGTTCTCTGTTTGGAATGCCGTTTCCTCATATGCAGTGAGTTCCCAGAGAGAATCTTTTTGAGTACTCCATTGTACATTTTTGATAAGAGGTCCATAAATTTTTGACAACATGTACATAGAAGCTACTTTGAGGGATCCTTAGTCCTGTGTCATTGCCAGAGCAAGAGTAAATAACTTGTTTCGCTGTCTTGATGCTCATGATTTACTCATTTAGCTCTGGGTGGGGTTAGGCCACAGTGGTGTGCTAGTTTGGTACTGCTAAAATTAAGTGTAGGAGGGCCACTGAAGGGACGTGGTACCGATGGAACTAGATCAGTGCCTACAAAGTTCCCTATTGTCTCTTGCTCAGTTTCTTCCCTCTGGGTCTCTGTTGACCTTGGCAGTGTGTTTGTTACGCTTTGAGCTGAGTTATCTAAGTGCAATAGCACATGTGTCTTTGGCTTCTCTCTGGCTCTGGCTCTCTTGCTCCCTAATTACATGTGGTTGCATCTCTTTTGCCCCGGTCAGTTGGTCCTCTGCTCTCCTTTATCTTCTCTCCGTATTTTTTTATCCTTTTGTGGTCTCGCCCAGTGTCATAACTTCAGCTGCAGACACTAATATCTTTATCCTGAGCTGCGGTCTGTCTGAGATCTGGGCCTACTTCTCATGCTGAACTCTAGGTCTAGTCTCCACCTGGCCGTCCCTCAGACTAAGGGTTGTTTAGGATTTATACATCTCAAACAAGATTTTCAGCTTTCACCACCTTGCTTTCCTTATATTGTCTTCAAATCAGTTTGTTCTCAGGATTCCATTACTGCAAATGATTCTGAGTTTCCAACCCTGTTTTTTGTATTGACTCGGATCCTTCCTGTTCTCAGATCTGGCCTGTGCCAAATCTTGATACCATCTCCATGTTTTTCCTCATATCTGGTTCTTTTCATCTCTGTTGCAAGTAGCCTCATTTCTCACCTGGAGTTCGGCAAACTGCAAGCTGGGCTGCTTGTCCCCCTTCAACATTGAGCCCATCCTTTAAAACAGAAGTTGGCAAACTTTTCTGTAAAGGGCCAACTGGTGAAATATCTGGGGCTGAGCTGTGTGGTCTCTGTCACCACTCTCAACCCTTTCCTTGTAGCCCCCAAATGACCATAGAGTACATACGCAGATGGACATGGCTGTGTTACAGTAAAACTATATATATATATATATATATATATATATATATACACACACACACATACATATACATATGTATATATATATGTACATATACATATACATATATATATATACATATACACACACACACACACACACACACACACACACACACACACACACACACACACACACACGGCAGTGGGCCTTATTTAGCCGCTGGTTATGGTTTGCCAGTCCCTGCTTTCGACTGCCTCCCAGTTAGATCAGTCTTTGGTTGCTCATGCATAGGAAGACTCGTCTGTGAGCCTTGGGTCTCATTTACGTATCTGGGAGTTTTTCTCCCCATTTCCAAGTTTGCATTGCCCATTGGCATCTTGATTACCCTCCTGTGGACAAGTACAACCCTGTGGAGCCAGGAGGATCTCATACCCTGCGGGTCTCATACTCTTCCTTGCCCTTGTTCTGCAGCCTTAAGGTTTCCACGAGGTGTTCATGACAACCCTGTCACCTTCCAGGACCCAAAGGCTCGATGGTTGTCACTCTCAGAATAAACGTGTTGGGAGTAGATTTGCCTGTCCTGTCTAAAGAGCTGGTGTCTATTTCAGATCGGTCATTTCTTACTGGCCCAGTAGTCCATAGGAGCAGCAACTCCCCAGACTTCCTGACCTTTAACACAATGAAGATGTCAGTAAGGACAGAGGCGAGCATGTTAGGTACAGTGCTTCTAGATGGTGTGAATGTCAAGCAGAACTTGGCACAGAGGAGGCATTAAATATTGATTCAACAGCTGAGTGTCTTCTGACCATGCCAGTTTTGTAATCTTCTGATGTATGGTTCTGACCCTGCTTAAAATTTCCAAATAATCTCACTTTTTTTTTTCCTATTCAGTTGACTCTTGTTAGCCCAGCATGTCAGGTGGTCTGTGACATGGCCCAGCCTGCCTGTGTATTTTATCTGCCTGCTATCTCCTTCCCCACTAGACTGGATCATTTGCTCTCTGAGAAGTGCTTTGTGTTTTCTCAGGTCTGTGGTTTCACTGTAGCATTTCCTGCAGCTCAGATTTTCTCTCTTTCCTCAGTGTTTGCAGCCCACAGCTTTCCAAGGTCCTGCTTATGCCTCCTCCATGGAGTTTTCCCTGCTTGCTGCCCTTCCCAAGAAGTCATCTTTTTTTTCTCTGAACTTCCACAGACCCTGGTACCTCTTCAGTATATAAATTTGGTCCTGTATTATACAGTGTAACCCACTTTTCCTTTTAGACAGCTAGCTCCTTGGACAAAGAAGGATAGTCTTTTCATCGTCTGAGTGCCTGGCTTAGCACTTTGTGTGTGAGCACTTGAACGTTAGCTTGAAGAAGACTAGTCTCCAATTAAATCCTAGTAGAGAGGAGGCCAGTGTTTTATACAATAGGAGGCGGGTCGGGATAAGCAGTTTTGCCCTTGCTTTGTTACTAAAGCAACCCAGGTAATTTACATATGCCCTGGCATTGTCAGAGGGAGCAAGTGGTTTTCTTCTATTTACCTTTGGGAGAAGTGATGCGGATAAATGACAAAACCTGCTTAAGATGGTAGAGTGTCTACACATACTGGTGCCAGATTTTATAGTTAAAAGTACACTAAGAAATCCATGTATTGGAGCTGTGTCTTAGGGGAGAGCCTTTTAGGAGACTTCTTGGTACTTGGCCATGACCTTTTGGAAGGAATCTGTCTAGGACTATGTATGTTGGTCCTGGAGGTTACCATAATTCTCACTTTCTTCTGGCTTGTAAAGCTTCACAGCAGTTTTGAGAGTTTAGATGACATCTAACAACAACAATCAACAGTCATGATATGGCACTTTTGTTTGACTTAACATTGGAAGCACTTTGTACATGTAAGTGTCCATTAATTTGACGATGGCCATTGGAAAGCTGGTAACTGTTTCAAGCTAGCTAAATACAGTCCGTATTTATAGGCTTGCAAAGCTAATTGGAAATGGCAGTTTCCTGTGAAGCATAAATAACATCGAAGAGAAGTATAGTTTACAAAGGGTCAGGAGTGTGACTGCCCAGTCTAGCATGGCAATTATGTATGTAAATGAGTTCATTCAAATGAGAGTACTCTCATTCCTGCTCTAGACTTCCTGATCAAAATAAATTCGGGAAATGAATAGTCCAATTTAGGCACTTGCTGGTACTGCCACTTTAGCAATTTTCTGAGTACTTAGAGCAGGAATCATATGTACATGGAAAGGACTGTGTTTTAATGGCCATTGTAACAAATATTCAAAGATGATGTCATCAGAGGATTAAGGTAGTTACAGTGTGCCCATTTCCTCTGTAAAATGACATGGCTAGAGTCAGTATTATGATAAGTGTGTGCAATGGAGCATACCCTGATAGCTGTTACTGGAACTTTCTTAGAGGTACTATAAATTGCTCAAATCTACAGTTTCTATATATAATAGACACACACACACACACACCCCGGTTTCATTTCAGCTGTAAAATTCTTTAATTTGACTGTTTTGGTTATGCAAAGGTTAATTACCTGGTAATACAGTTCCCAGTCAGGGAGATGGGAAGACTTTTTACCTAGTAATGATTAATTAGGAATGGGTTTGGCGCCGTAGCACGGCCTGTGTGAGCTGGGAGGGGCTGTTGGAGAAGATTGCTGGGAAGGCGAGCGGCTTGCGTGTGTTTTAATCCTGCGCGTCATTCCCTTATTTTTTAGGACTTGACTGAGTTTAAGGAGATGACAACATGTGTCTTCCCCAGGTAGGCTTTCTTCGAGGACTCATCCTTCATTTAAAACAGTCATTGAGATGCACACAACATAAATAGATACGTAGGCATTTATGAG
Source organism: Pedetes capensis (assembly GCA_007922755.1). Lineage (NCBI taxonomy): Eukaryota > Metazoa > Chordata > Mammalia > Rodentia > Pedetidae > Pedetes > Pedetes capensis. The sequence goes on from VMDO01000451.1 coordinate 264,518, forward strand.
AACTATTAGGTTCATGTAAACTGGAAAGTGCTTTATTATCTTCCACATGGTGATAGTTGGCTGCTTTAAATTTATGACTGGTTTGTCATCTCACTAAAAATCAGAATTTGAATTGCGAGCGAAAGCAGATAATGAGGCCTTTTTTGTTATCCCGCATCATGCTGTTAAGACTAGGGTTTCTTGTCAGGTGCTGGGTGCCAGGTTCCTGGGGTCCTCGGACCGAGGGATAAACGCACAGATAGTGCAGGCAAGGGAGAACACAGGAGATTTTATTAAAACGACAGACAAAAGCCTTTACTAACAGAGATGAAGGGGGTCCTGACTCAGTAGCCAGGGGTCTTTTATTGCAAATTCTTAGCGGAAGGGTTGGGAGGCCCGTTCCATAGACCTTCATCAGTCTAGTGAGGTGACAAGTCTGTCCGGTGACTTCCTTTGAAGCCTGGGTGGTCTCAGGGAAACTCAGGCAACCCAGCTGGTTACCTTGCCTTAGTGAATCCCTGTCTCCAGGCTCCATTTCACTAATCTTGCCTAAAATCTGCCAACTCCTCTCACTGTCTGCTGACCGGTGAGGATTCCCTGTGGTGGCTCTGATCTTCCATGTGATGCACTTAGTAGCTGTTGATGTGTCCTGCTGAGAGTACTCTTTCCCCCCCTCAAGAGCTGTCTGGCTAGAGATTTTTCCTCCTCTGGAAGTCGGTGCCTATACCTGTTAATGTTCTCCATGGTCAAATCTCCACGGTCAATTGCATGGTTGTTTTTTTTGTTGTTGTTGTTTTGTTTTCATTTCTACTTTTTCCTAAGAAAATGGGTGATTCTTTTTTTTTTTTTTTTTTTTTTTGGTACTAGGGGTTGAACCCAGGGCCTCGTGCTTGCATGCTCTGCAAGTGCTGGACCACTGAGCTGTACCTGAGCTCAGCCCATTTTTTTACTTTTTGAGACAGGGTCTCACTAAGTTACGCAGACTGCCTCTGGTCTCAAACTTGCGATCCTCCTGCCTCTGCCTCCGAAGCTGCTGGATTATAGGCGTGCGCCACCTTGCCTGGCAATATTGCATGGTATTTCTGATAGCTCATGTCACCTGTCTGATAGATCACATGCCGGCCATGTGGAGCCCTCAGAGCAAGGGTCTGTGTGTTACGGCACCTTTGAAGGAGGACAGGCATGGTAGCTGAGCAGGTGCTCTTTCAGCCAGGCTGTTTCTGTCCTATTATCCACAGTGTTCAGATTTATATAAAAGGGAATGGAGAAATACAGGATTCATAGTGGCTGGTCTCTGTTTAGTACTTATGATCTCTGAAACAGAATAGTAAGAAATAACAACAGCATGAAACCACTCCAAATGCAAATTTTGCCCCTCCCCATAAGAATATATATTGTCCAAACCTGGGTAGTAATGGCAGATGGCAGCGGTTTGGGAAGGTTAGACCTGGAGCAATATTTGAACCATGTAAAAACATACGAGGGTGTTTGACTTATCCTTGAGATCAGTGTAGACGATGCTGTCAGGTACAAGCAGATCTGGAACTTGTTCCCTCGGTGTGTGGGAGTGAACTGTCCCACATCTGCTTGGTGAAGTTGCTGGTGATGGGACTAAGTCCTCAGGCCAAAGTGGGCATGATGCCACCGCAGGGTTCAGACTAGCTGATTTGCTGGGGCCCTCGGTCCACCTTTAAGTCATTTCATGTATTCATTATATGTTAAATGCGTATACTCTGTATGAAATGTTTTAGCTTTTATGTGTGTAAAATACATTTTCAACATTGACATACATCTTGTTCACCTTATTAAAAATTCTTTTGTTTTTAGACTCTTGGATACTAAATTGATGGCCAGCACACAGCCTTTTAAGGTATTATTTACATTTGAACTATCACTGCCAAGTTATATTCTGAGTTTTTGAGTTACTGATTGTCATTTCAAGTACTTCCAAAGACAAAGAAAGAAAGGAAGGATGGAAAGAAGGAAATACGAAGTGTGAGCAAAAAATATGATGAATGTTTAAAGGAAAATTTTCAAGTTATTGCAGTAAAAGACAAATTGCGGTTTGTCTCTCAAAATACACCCCCTCCCCCCAACTTTGAATGTACTTATTCCATCTTTCTTGCCACTTTCTGAAGCAGTTCTGGGAATCCTCTTTCATGAGTAATGAATTTTTTAATTTAAACATTCATGAGTAATAAGTTTTTTAATTTAAACATTCTCTGTATTTTTTAACCACACCTCATATAATTGGAAAAAGACAGAAATAAATACATCAAAATGTGAACAGCAGTTGTCTTTGGGTGGTGGAATTGTGGCATTTCTTCCCCTCTATTTATTCTTTTTATAAAAATTTCTTGTGACTGAACCCAGGGTCTCATGCATGCTTTTGCAGGTGCTTTATCACTGAGTTGCACCCCTAGCCCAGTTTTTACTTTTTATTTTGAAACAGAGTCTCACTAAGTCACGCACGTTGCCTCTGGCCTTGAACTTGTGATCCCCCTACCTCCACCTCCTAAGTCACTGGGATGATGATGATGATGATTATTATTATTATTATTTTGAGACAAGACCTCACTGTTTAGGACCAGCTGGCCTTGAACTCACAATCCTGCTGCCTCTGCCTCCCAAGTGCTGGGATTATAGGCATGCACTATTGTGACTATAGTTTATTTCTGAATAGGTCGCCTAAACATACAAGTCAACCTTTCTCCATTTTCTTTTCCTTATTTTATATATTTTGGCTATATTTTCTAATCAAAAAAAGTCAGGCCAAGGTGTAATCACTTGCTAGTTTGTGAAGGACTTTATGTACCTGAGTGGGAAGAACACCACAATAGCATAGCTTTCTGGGAGAAGGTCAGGGCCTTGTGCATCCTGAGCAAGTCCTCTGCCACTGAGATAAATCCCCAGACTCAGGGTGTGTGTAGCATTTTGTTGTTGTTGTTGTTGTTGTTGTTTTTTGACAGGCTTTTGCTATTTTACCAGGCTGGCCTCATACAATCCTTCTGTCTCAATTTCCCAAGTAGCTGACATTACAAGCCCATGCCACATTGCCTAACTAAGTCTGTAGTGTTTCACTTATCTTTTTCTGGTATTTTTTGAGACAGGGTCTTGCAACATAGCTCAGGCTAGCCTGGAACTCACATCAATCCTCCTCCCTCAGCCTCTCCTGTACTGGGATTACAGGTGTGTGCCACCATGGCCAGCTCAAGTCTGTGGGCTTTTATGGGTGTCTATAAAACCTTCTAGCCTGCAGCCATATTACTGTGTCATCCCATCCCATCAGATCTTGGAAGCTAAGCAGGATTGGGCCTGGTTAGTACTTAGATGGGAGACCGCCTGGGAACACCAGGTGCTGTAGGCTTGGGAGAAGGACCTGGTAACCCACGCCCTAAAAAACAGCCATTGAAAACCCTATGAACACCAGAGAAGCACAGCAATAGTGTTTCATCTGTTGTACATAGGGTCGATGTGAGTCTGACACCGACTGGATGGCACCTAACAACAACAACAACAACATAAAACCTTCCATTTGGTTATACTTTTCACAGAGTGAAATTAAACTTGCTGCTTCCCCTTTTCCATGGAATAAACAGCAACTTTTGTTTCTTTAAAGAACACAAGGGGGCAGTGTGGGATGCTTTTTGTGTGTGTGCCCTGCCCATGAAACTCTTTCGTAAATGTTGCACTGAGATGATGAAGTGTCACAATTCTCTGCTTCCTGGCTTGCAGGATATCATTAACAACACATCCCTTGCGGAATTGGAAAAGCGGCTAAAAGAGACACCTTTCAACCCTCCTAAAGTTGGTAAGAATATGATTAAACGAACCTGAAAACCTTCAAACTCTTTGTCATAATTATTGACACAGACTGTAGAAGAAAGTGAAATGACTCTCAAACCATATTGCATATTTATAGATGTAGGCTTGTGTCTTGCATTGAATTACTATTTTCTGAATAAAGATGATGATCTAGTTCTACATCTGTCTTAAGTTAATAGTTGGGTGTTCATTGAGAAGTTTAACAATTAAAGCTTCAAGGCTTTTGTTTTCTAGTGCTTGGAAGTCTCCCAAAACTTGATGTGTTCTTTTCTATGATGCATTGTTTAAGCACAGACAAAGAGCTGGTGGTTGTCAGGAGCAGAATGAAAATATATTTTCTGTCTTAGAAAAGCCTATGAACTGGGTTTGCCGATGTGATTTAAGGAGCGTCCTGCTTTCTGAGCGGGTTTAGGGAGTGGACACAGAAGCACTGAGGAAAACCAGAAGTTGGGAGGAAGGTTTCTTGTGAGCTGGAGGTGTTGTGCCACGTGTAACCACCCTGTGAGCCTTCTGAGCAACATGTCCTTGGTCCTGCCGGCATAATGGTGTTGCTCATACTGTAGTTAGCATTCTATTAGCTGTAGCCTGAGAACTTTTAAAGACATGGATAATGATGGCTCAGAAATTGATAATGGCTGGTATTCCAGTGGCCCAGATTACGGTTGTTTGCTTTGCTTTCTGGGTCATAGTCCAAGAAAGGAATTAAGAAAAGGGGTGGTGGTGGGGAGAGGAAACCCAGACCCAGTCTGTAACAATATAATGGAAGTAATGAGTTTCCGCTGGTGGTAGTGGTGAGGCTATTACTTGGGGGGCTACTATGTACAAAGGCTATTTTTTAAAAAAACTTTGAGTCTAATATTTAATACGGATAGAGGTTAAAGAAGTCTTGTTTAAGGAGCATTGTATTGGCATAGAAATTGCTACAGCCTTCCCATCGTTAATTTCCATTCATGTTTTTGGTTCTGTGTTGCAATGCCTTCTTGACATTCATTTCAAGAATGACTCTAGGAAATAATTATTTGTGAGTGAAGGATTTTATCCTGTTATTTGCATATGCAATTCTGGTATCTGGCAGAGAATTGAGTCTAAAGCAGGTCACTCTTCTCAGACTTTATTTTTTATTTTTTGGTTCTGGGGGTTGAACGCAGGGCCTCGTGCATGCTTTGCAAGCACTTTACCACTGATTTGCACCTTCAACCCATTTTTTACTTATTATTTTGAGACATACTCTAAGTTATCCTGGCCGCCTCTGGCCTCTAACTTGCAATCCTCCTGCCTCTGTCTCCTGAGTTGCTAGACTTACAGGTGTGTGCCACTGTGCCTAGCTAAAATCTTTTTTTCCTTTTTCTTTCTTTTTTTTGTGGTACTGAGGAGCTGAACCCAGGATGTCATGCATGCTCTTTGCAGGCACTTACCCACCGAGCCGTGCCCGCAGCCCTCTTCTCCCACTTTTATCCTTTCAGCATCTGTGTATATCAGGGTGACTAAAGAATCATGTTAGAAATGATTTTTGCAGTGAAGCGGCCCTGTGATCTAAGGGCAGCATTACAGCAAGTTCTGATCTATTTTTGGAGTTAGTTGTGCTTTTGTCTTTAGATCTCTTAAGTCTGGAAACATAGAGGGCAGTATTGCCACTGAGCTGCCCATATTGAATTGGAGCCCTTCGTTTGGGGATGATTACATGGGGTATTGATAGATAACAATTGCTGAGCATTTGTCACACACCAACACTACAAAACTTCACTTATGTCAAGTCATTTGATCCTCACAAAAGCCTGGGGAGAGAGGTTTGATTGCCATCTCCATTTTATAAACCTGGAGGCTTAGGAGTGAAGTGACTTGCCCAAGGTCACATGGCACGGAAGTGAGGGAGCAGAGACTCAAACCGAGACAGTGTGACTTGAGTCCTGCTCTTAGTCTTTGTTGTAACCTGATGCCATCATCGTGTATAGGGAAAAACTTCTTTCTGTGGTCTAGAAAGCAGTCAGAGCCGGGCGTGGAGGTGTACACCTGTCATCTCAGCGATTTGAATGGTGGAGGCAGGAGGATCACAGTTTGAGGCCAGAGGCAGCCTGTGCAACTCAGCAGCACCTTTCTCAAAATAAAAAAGATGTGGCTCAGCATGCAAGAAGCCCTGGGTTCAACTTCTTCCATTACTGAAGGAAACAAAAGATAATCAAAAGAGTAATAATTGTCACAGGGTGAGCTATGCAGGATCACAAATAGCACCCACCAGGATGGCATGAAGAGGCCCACTACGGCCACATCTTTGGTGACATAACTGAGGTATTTCTCCAGTCTAGACCAAAGCCCTCCTTCTCAGTGACTCCCATAAGGTGAATGGATTAGGAATAGTTTTTCATGTTTATTTGGGATATTAGCATGCACTTAACCCACTTTGGATTTGGTAGGGCTTGCACTTACTAGTCTTCATGTTTTGTGATGTCCTGGGGAAAAATTTGATTTGCTTTTTTCTCTTTAGAAAGTGCAGAAGGTTTTCCAAGTTACGACACAGCTTCTGAACAGCTCCATGAAGCGGGCTATGATGCTTATATCACAGGACTGTGCTTCATCTCCATGGCAAATTACCTAGGTACTCCCTGTATGTGGTTCTGTTGCACACACCGTGGGCGGGAGTGGATCTCCCCTGTCTTCCTGTCCTAGGCTTCCTGTCAGGCTGCTGTGACAAATTACCATAGACTGGGGTCCTTAGACAACAGACATTTCTCATGGTTCTGGAGGCTGAGAAGGCCAAGATCAGGGTGCTAGTTGATGTGGGGTCCAGTGAGAGCCTTCCTCCTCGTTTACAGATGGTGGCCTTCTCCATGTATCCTACGTGGTAGAGAGCAGAGAGAGAGAGGAAGCACCCACACTCTTCTTACAAAGCACTAGGATCCTTGATTACCTCCCAAATGTCTCACTTCCAAACACCATCATGTTGGGGATTAGGCTTCCACATAGGAATTTGGGGGAGCAGTGCAAACATGCAGTCTGCGGTGTGACACCTCCATTTCCCTAGGATCCACTCACCTAGTTAGAAGGGAGGGTTCTGGGTACAAGTTGGGGCAGATGAGGAGGACTCTAGGCAGTGAAGAACTGTTGACATTTACCTGTTACAAGGCACCCGGCTGGGAAGAGCACCTTTTGCCCTTACTGAACCATACTGTTGATTTAATTGTATTTTTTTTTGCACTTTGAGGCTTTGTCTTTGTGACTGTGCATAATACCCTGCTTCTTTTCTTCACTAGGTTCTTTTCTTGGTCCTCCAAAAATTCATGTGTCTGCCAGATCCAAACTCATTGAACCTTTTTTTAACAAGTAAGTAATCAGAGGATCCCAATCTCCAGTTCTGTCACCAAGGACGAGCCCATGACTATAGGATGACTGAGAAATATAGTATGTTTTTAATTGAATATTTCTCATCCCTAGGATCTCAGATGCTTCTGAAAATAGAAATTGACCTTTTGGGAAATAATTTATTAAGTATATTGGCAAAAAAAAAAAAAAAAGGGAAGTGAGAGAGAAAACACTGCCAAATGTTGCTTGTCTCAGGAAGAAGCTGGTGATTTTGGCATTTAAATCACCTGCAAAGGAGATGTGTGTACAGTTACACCCATCCCCTAGCAAACTTTGTGTGTGAAGTTATTGTTTATGCTGGTGTCATTATCTGAAGATGTAATATTATTTTAGAGACACAGCTAAATGGCTTTTAGGAAGTTTTTCTTATCACTGCGTTTATCATTGGCTTTCATCTGAATGGATCCAGTGAAGTCAAGTCTTGATCATACGTTTACACTGTTGTACGAGTCACTGTGATTTAAGGAGAAGTCTTAAATTTGGAGCATTTTGTGAGAATCTCACGATTCCTGTTTCAAAGTGTACTTTGGGCATGCTTGGCACAGTGGAGACATATGTTATAGATGTGATCCTCACCCAGCCCCAGTTTGGCTCTGGGCCACAGCCCTAAACCTTCATGTTGGCTTCAGCTCTCTTACAGAGTTATGTCAGATTCTATGTAAGCCAGCCAGACCAAGGCAACCTACATCAATCAGCACCACTGCAAGAAATAACTTTCATGTTGGGTTGATGACATCATTTCCTTACTTTACGGGCAGCACTTCACAATCTTATCCTTGCTTTACTCGATAGGAATACTGCTTCCTTATGATGTCTATATACATGCTAGTTCCACAGTGCTACTTAGGTGGCATGCTGCAGAGACAGAGATTAACTTGAAACATCTGGATTCATACAGGCCCTGGACCGATGTTGTCTGAGTTAGTGAATTTTATCATGTTGTGCGGTTTTTTTCTTCCTTTTTTTTTCCCTCCCTCAATCTTTGTTGTTATTCTCTCTGAAAGTTCAGAGGTAATGTGTATAGCTTTCAAAACATCTTTCAAATGGACTGGTAACTGTTTGATGTATATTAGAAATTAAGTTGAATTTTTCTGTGTAGAAAATTAATTGTGCTAACCATCTGGTCTATCCAGTTCCTTAAGAGTAAAAAAGGATTTTCTTTGCTTTTAACTCTTCTTGGGGGGGCAAAGTTTATCTTCATGAATCTTTGGAAATGTAGCCTTATGCTGTATGTAGACCATGGAAGTCACAGGTAACAAGTGTGGTTTAAATCATAGCCATTCATTGCATTTTATATATACATCATTGCGTTTTATGCCTGCAGCCATAGCCCTGTGGCATCCGATCCTGTCAGATCTCGGAAGCTAAGCAGGGTCGGGCTTGGTTAGTACCTGGATGGGAGACCGCCTGGGAACACCAGAAACTGTAGGCACGGGAGAAGTACCTGGCAACCCCCTCCCAAAAATCAATCTGCCATTGAAAACCCTATGAACAGCAGAGAAGCACTGGCAATAGTGTTTCCCCTGTTGTACACAGGGTCGCTATGAGTCGGATACCGACTCGATGGCACCTAACAACAACACAACAAATTGCGTTTTATATATATGATGTTAAATTCAGTGTTTTGCAAATGGAAAATGTTTACTCTTTTGTAAATATTTGAAACAAACATCTTGCTTCTTTACTAAATCAACTCCTTATAAAATCAGGTGATAGACGCACTAGGTCAGATATCAGCCACATCTGATTTATCAGTCATGTATGTGACCAACACTCAGAGGAATCAGAATCAACTTGGGTTGAAAAGCTTGGCTGGCTACATACCCATGGTGCAGCCTGTGATCCTAGTGACTCAGGAGGCTGAGGCAGGAGGATCGTGAGTTTGAGGCCAGAGGCATCCTGCACAACTTAGGAGACCCTGTCCCAAAATGAAAAAAAACAAGGGGCTATGGGTGTAACTCAGTAGTAGAGCACTCACAAAGCCTGCAGAAGGCCCTGGGTTCAACCCCCAAGTACTACAAAAAAAGAAAGAAAGAAGAAAAAGAAAAATGATTATACTGTGTTGTATTGGAATAACTTGGCCCGTTTCAGTCACCCATTCTTAACCCATTTACAAAGTGGGAAAGGCCATTGCTTTTTGTGACATCTCTTTCTGTTTAATACTGACCTTGTTCTTACTGGCAGATGTGATTTATGACCTTAAATCTTGATTTTTGCCATTTTTCCAAGATGATCCCTATATAAGAACATCCAACATTTGCCCTCAATAATATTTCAAGCTGATGATTTTAGAAAAATGTATAGTTTTTTCCTGAAGGTTAATTTATTTTGACAGCAGACTTTTTTTGTCTTTTTCTTTTGTTTTTTTAATTTCATGGTACTGGGGTTTAAACTCAGGGCCTTACATATGCTGGGCAAGTGCTATATCACTGAGCTACAGTCCCAGCCCAAGTGGTCTTTCCTAAATGTAGGCCTTGCCAAACATTCTAACATAAATTTGAACGAACTGCCCTAGTGTACAAATAGTATTTTGTTTTGGTCTCCTCAGATTTACATTTAAAGGTAAATCTTGAGAGGAAATAAAGTCCACCTATTTCTGCTTCTTTTTTTTTCTTCTTTTTTTTTTTTTTTGTGGTACTTTCCGGTTGAACTTAAGGCTGTGTGTATGCTAGGCAGGTGCTCTACCAACTAAGCCGCACCTCTAGTCCCTTTTTTATTTTTTATTTTGAGGTAGGGTCTCCCTAGGTTGCATAGGCTGTCCTTGGCTTGGAGCTCCTGATCCTTCTGCCTCAGCCTTCTGAGTACGTGGGCATCATGGTGCCTGGCTTCTGCCTTTTTTAATTTTAATTTTAATTTTTTTTTTTTGATGTTGAGACTTGAACCCAGGTCATCATAAGTACTAAGCATATACCCTCTCCCCAGCCCATAATGTTCATTGTTTTCTGTTTTGTGTTTTGTTTTGTGTTGTTTTGTTTTGTTTTTGAGACAGATCTGGTTATGTTGCCCATGCTAGTCTTGAACTCCTGGGCTCAAGCCATCCTCCTGCCTCAGCCTCTTAAGTAGCTGGGACTACAGGTTTTTGCCACAGTGCCCTGCTCTGCATTATTCAAATGTAGCATTTAGTGGCATCAATTATACCTTTGGGGGAAGCTTTATTTACTTTTAAACAAAATTTCCATTTTTTAAATAAAAAAATTAAATCTCACTATTGTAGCCCAGGGCTGGGATTTAGCTCAGTTGGTAGAGCGCTGCGCTACAGTCTCCAAGGTCCCAAGTTCAATTCCCAGCACCACAAAAATGGGAGAAGGACCTGGCAATCCACTCCCAAGGCAATCCCGAAACAGCCATTGAAAACCCTATGAGGGTCTCTATATGAGTTAGATACCGACTCGACAGCAACTAACAACAACAACAACATTGTAGCCCAGGCTGGCCAAGAGCTCAAGATCCTCCTGCCTCAGCCTCTCAAATGGTGGGGCTGCAGGCCTGTGCTACCACTCTTGGCCCTTGGGAGGCTTTTTTGAGTCCATTATTGAGAACATCCCCAGACAGCTGGTGCTTGAGCAGAATTCAAAGACTGAATGGAGTGCAAAGGGTTTTCTAAGCCATAATTGTGTAAAACAGTGTCCTGTGAGGATTTTGTATGGTGCCACTATGCCTTTTTTATGGCTTAGGCTCCTTAACATTCCTGCTTGGTTTGTTGGAATTAGGGTGAGAGTAAAAGAGAACCGAGGCATGGCGTTCAGAATCAGACCGCTGTTAGCGACAGGCTGTGTGCAAGGTCCTCCTTGTTTAAGTTGGAGGCTCTCTGGTCAGGAAATGATTTACCTTCTTTATAACCACTGGCAGTTTAATCAATGCATGGAAAGCCAGTCTTAGAGAAAATCTTTGGTCAAATACTTTTAAGGTAGAAAGATCTAAAAATACTCTCTGCTTTTACTTTTCTTATACCACAGAGAGTACAAAGTCCAACTTCAGCCTTATGTTTTATTAACAGTCATCTGTCTCTGCAAGACACCTCAAACTCTCTTGTAGATAACCTTTTATGAAGCTTTTTTGTGGGAAGGTTATTCTCCATTTACCTAAGTTCTTAGAAAGAGGAAGGAAATGAGCAGGTCTTTTATTTTGGCTTTTCTCTGTAGGTGAGGGAATTTAAAAGGAAAAGGTACATTTCTGCCTTTTACTGTAAAGGGGTCCTGCTTGTTGAAATGCGATGTTCTGAACCTAAACAAGATTCCACATGGAATCTTGGGTCGGCCTAGGACAACACTGCTTTGTGTCTTTCTAAGCTACTGATGATGACACGAGCCACCACATGCCCTTGGACAGACTGTTTCTTCTTCAGAAAAATGGAGATAAAGCTATGTACTTCTCATGGAGGTCATAAGGATGGCATGGTTGTGAAGGGACTTCGATAGTTTTTACAGCTTAGTGGATGCTTTGTGCATATGATTTTCCTTTATGGAAATACAAGGGGGAAAACTGGGGAGCTGTTGGTCAAAGGGTACAGAATTTCAGGAGTAAATCGTACATCGTCACTGTAGTCAATAACAATGTATGGTAAACCTAAAAGAATTGTTAAAAGAGTAGATTTTGAGTGTCCTTAACACAAGAAAAAGTATGTAAAGTAATGCATATGTTAATTGGCTTTAGCTATTCCACTGTATATATATTTCACAGTATTCTGTTGTACACAGTAAATACACAATTTTTACTTGTTAATTTAAAAAATAATGAGGAAAAAGTGGAAGAGGATTTAACATACTAGGACATTGAATAAAAGTAGACTTAGTTTGGGCTGGGTGTACAGCTCAGTGGGAGAATGCTTGCCTAGCATGCAGAAGGCCCTGGCTTCCATCCCCAGCAAGAAAAGAAAAAACATGGATGTGATAGAAGAATGTGTTTTGTGTTTTTTTTTTGTTGTTGTTGTTGTTGTTAGGTGCCCTTGAGTTGGTGTCTGACTCATAGCGACCCTGCACACAACAGGCGGAACAGTATTAGTGCTTCTCTGCTATTCATAGGGTTTCAATGGCAGATTGATTTTTGAGAGTGGGTTGCCAGGTCCATCTCCCAAGCCTACAGTATCTGGTGTTCCCAGGTGGTCTCCCATCCAAGGACTAACCAGGCCCGACCCTGCTTAGCTTCTGAGATCTGATGGGATTGGATGTCACAGTGCTACAGCTGCAGTTTGTGTTTTTAGTTTAGTGATAAAGAAGTTTGTTTGTTTGTCTGTTTTTACCATGTGGACATAAACTTGGAGCAGAGTGGTAGCAAATGTGAAGTGTCTACTTTTGCTTGTTCCTACTATTTATTTAGCATTTGCTTATGAAAAATCACATGAAGATTGAGTCAGATTGGTACACAGTGAAAGGAAGGTTACTTCGATTTGGGGCCCTCAAAAGAGTTCTGTTACTCAAATGACTATAATGCAGTCTAGTGCAGTGACTTATGGGAGGTTGTAAAGGGGTATATAGGAGCTCTAAGTAGAGAGGGGTGAGGACCCCTTACAGCACCTGAACTAAATAAAGCACACCCGTGTCTTTTCCTTTTCCTTTACAGAAAGCAACCATGTGCTAGCAACAAATTGAGTTTTTCTTCTAATGTGCATGTGCTTGATATTTCTCATCCACAAGATTTTAATTTGAGGGATTATAGAAAATCAAAACTCTAAGAGTCAGAGCTGCACCCCCTTTCTTCCCAGCCCTCTTCCTGGTCACGGATGGAGAAGTTCTCACTTGGTGTTTGCGAGTGCAAGTGCCATTCTCGCCAAGCAGCACAGCATGAAAGGTCAAGGTCGCAGTGGGTTGGTAATGGGCCACTTGTGCCTGTCTCTCTGGAGGGTGCTGCCTGATCACCTGCAGGGCGTCCCTGTTTCACCCTCTCCTCTATCATACAGAGAAGCACACATGTGTTGTGGTAATTCCCCACCCTCGGGGGCCTCCCGCTTTCCCCACACCAGCAGGCGCTATAACAGTTTGCACTGTTACGTGCTTCCTGTGTACTGTACGCGTGCAGCCGTGAGTCACAGCTCTCCACAGACTTGCTTTCCAGCTGGATTTAGAAATGAAAAACCCCGTCGATTGATTTCTCTCGAAGACCTGTGTACTCCAGGGTGTTGAGGAGTGTAGGACAATGCAGGTGAACCCCAGGTCCCCTCCTTATCACCTGCGTGGTCTTGTACAAGTTACTTCTCCTCCCTGGGCCACAGTTTATAACCTGCACGTTGAGAATATTTGTACCAGCCGGGCGCAGTGGCGCATGCCTGTAATCCCAGCAGCTTGGAAGGCAGAGGCAGGAGGATTGCAAGTTCGAGACCAGAGGCAGTCTGCGTAATTTAGCGAGACCCTGTCTTAAAAGAGTAAGAAAATGGTTTGAGGGTGCAGCTCAGTGGTCCAGCACTTGCAGAGCATAGAGGCACGAGGCCCTGGGTTCAACCCCCAGTACCGGGAAAAAAAAAAAAAAAGAATATTCATACCTATGTGATGAGGGTGTCAAGAGGGTGAAATGAGAGACCCTGGCACGTCATGGGCTTCAGTCATTTGTTACTGCTGTCTCTGCCTTGGTGGGGCAGCATCTCTGAACAGGTGCTGGGAGCGGAAGGAGGGCCTTGTTTTCATTCTGCCTTTTGCTCTGTGCACACCCTTCGAATAGAACCTTGTTGAATTATGAGCCTTGACCAGAAAGGAGGAAAACAACCTTCTGCTTGTACTCAGGTGGTATTCAGGGAGAAGACTTGAGTGTGTCACCTTTTTTCATTTCTTTCTGTTTTTTCCTTGGAGGCCTGTAGTTGTTCTTTAGTCTTGTGTGGGGTAGCATTTTCAGTGGTAGATTTTTTTTTTCTTTTTGTAGTACTGGAGTTGTCCCCAAGGACTTGCACACGCTACGCAAGGGCTCCACCAGGGAGCTGCATCCCCAGCCCCTTTTCATTTTTTGTTTTGAGACAGGAACTCAGTAAGTTACACAGGCTGCCTCTAGCCTTACGCTTGCAATTTTCTGCTGCAGCCTCCCAGATTTCAAGGGTTACAGGTGTACGCCATGGTGCCTGGCAAATTCTCTTTTTTAAGCTGCTTTATTGAGATCTAGATTAAGCATACCAGATGGTTCACCTATTTATAATGTATCATTTACTGGCCTTTGGCATATGATATTATCCTAACTCTTTAAAATTGTGAAATATAAATTGTAAAATAACAAAAATTTGCCATGGTTAAAAACCATTTGTAACTACACAGTTTGGTGGCATTAACTGCATTTACAACATTGTGCCATCATTACCACCTTCTGTTTCTAGGACTTTTTAATCCATCCAAACAGAAGCAGCAACTCCCTGTTACTCCTCCTGTCTGCCCCAACACCTCTAATCTGATCTCCAGCTCTGTGAATTTGTCCTTTTGTGATTTGTTTCTTTCTGTCTCTTTTTTTTTTTTTTTTAAGTATTAGGGGTTGAACTAAGGGCCTCATGCATGCTAAGCAAGTGCACTACCACTGAGCTGCACCTCAGCCCCTTTTTTATATTTTGAGACAGGGTCTCGCTTAGTTGCGCAGGATGTCTCTGCCTAGAACTCATGATCCTTCTGCTTCAGCCTCCCCATGTCACTGAGATTACAGGCATGTACCACGGCACCGGTTTGTGAGCTGTTTCTTTTTGAACGACTCATTGCTTCAGTGAGATCTTAATCTATTAAAACTATTGATATTTTGCAAACACCCACTGCATTTCCTTTTGTAATTTTATCCCTGTCTTATTTTGGGATCTCTTCTTGGGCACACAGACTCTGAGATGCATGTTTGTGTACCTGCGGAGCCACTTCCACTGAGGTTGGCTTGCAAACAAGGTGGCAGGAGTGCAGAGGGAAAGGAAGGCTTCAGGGTGGGTCAGCTGGGCTGGAGCCCTTCTGCAGCTTGCTTTCCATGCGTGCAAAACGGAGACATGAATGCCCCCTATAGGGTGGTAGCACTAAGGCTCCTCAGCATGAGGCGTGGCGCGAGATAGCCATGCAGAGAGCCTAATCGTTATTGTGATTTACACCACAGTGAATGGCAGGAAGACAATGCGAGTCTAGTTTTTCCTGCTGTTAAGGGCAGCGTGAAAATCAAAGCCGGCAATGTCACTTAGCCTGGTATGAGGAGGGTCCCTTGTGTGTAGAGAGAAGCAAAGAGGCACTAGTGCATGATGTCAGTAAAGTCTATTTTAAAGAGAGCGGCAGCTTAGAAGTCCTCTTAAGGTGATGCTTTAGGGCTGGGTGTGGTGGTATAAATCTGTAATCCCAGCACTCAGGAGGCTGAAGCAGGAGGATAAATGTGAGTTCAAGGCCAGCCTGGGCTCCCTAGCAAGTTCCAGGCTAGCCTGGGCTACACAGTGAGACTCTCTCTAAATAAATTAAATAAATAAATAAATAAATAAATAAATAGTGGCACTTCGTACCTGCCTTTGTATTTTGCTTTTATTTTATTTTATTTTTGATGCTGGGGAATGAGCTGAGACATTTGTGCGGGCTAAGCATGCGCTCCACCACTGAGCTCCACCCCTGGCTCCTCAATTTATTTATCTACCTATCTATCCGGGGCTGGGATTTAGCTCAGTGGGTAGAGTGCTGCGCTGCAGTCTCTGAGGTCCCGAGTTCAATTCCCAGCACCACAAAAATGGGAGAAGGATCTGGCAATCCACTCCCAAGGCAATCCTGAAAGTCAGCCATTGAAAACCCTATGAGGGTCGCTATGAGTCGGATACCAACTCGACGGCATCTAACAACAACACAACCTATCTATCTACCTATCTATTTATTTCTTTATTTCTTGATACTGGGGTGTTGAAGCCAGGGCTTCACACATGCTTTTTGCAGCATCCAACCACTGAGCTATACCCTCAGCCCATTTTTACTGTGTATTTGGAGATAAGGTTTTGCTGGATTATCTAAGACCATGAACTTGTGATCCTCCTGCCTCTGTTTCCCTGAGCTGCTGGAATTAAAGGCGTGCACCACCGTGCCAGGTTCTCAATTTATGTTCATTATTTTTATGGGAAACTGTTGTGATGGAGAAGAAAACATCTGCCCTGTGTGTCAGCCACACCCACACGTGAAGACCCTTGCAGTGCTGGCAAGTCTGTGTAAGGTGGGAGGCAGCAGAGCAAAGCCGGTGGCCTCCATCTGTCTGCCTGTCATTCACATCCCCTTTCCCAGAACCCCCTAGTGATGCCAGTACCCCGGTCAGGGTAGCCAGGACAGGGCACAGTGACAGCAGTGGTGTTCATGGTCCCCCTCGTCTTATTGGCCAGCTGTCCCAAGTAGTTCCTTCGAGTTTGTACTGCTGGCACTGGAATAAAGGAGTAACACAAATATTTTTAAATACGATGTTCTCGGGCCCCTTGCTTTTACCAGAAGTGGCTCTGGCACCCCAGATGGGGAGCGTGAGTCCTTGTAAACTGGCCTCGGAGTTGGTGCTGCTGTGGATAGAACTAACTCTTCAGTCATCAGAGCCTGGGAAGTAACGCTTTAGTCCCCAGCCTCTCCAACTGTGCAGCTTTTGGAGTCCTGTGCCCTGTGGGGAACCATAGCACCACTAGCACCTAGTGCAGCTTCCAGGTTCCAGAAGGCCTGAAGCCGGCTTTTCTCTAGTTCACGAAATGTATTTTCCTCTAGTCCGTAGATGCATTTTATTTTCACACACCTGAACCAAAGCCCTGCATTTTGCCTCAGTCCTGTTCATGTCACGATTGGTCTCCAGAGCACTCAGATAACAAGAACCTTTACGTGGTGGCATACACTTGTGATCTAGCACTTGGGAGGCAGAGGGAACCAGGAGAATTGCACGTTCTAGGACAAGGTGGATGCTGTTTCAAAAAAAAAAAAGGATCGAGGGACACAGGTGCATCTTGGGTACACTGAGTTATTCTCAGGCCTTGAGTCTGGATTTTAGGATCAGACGCTAGTGCTGGCGATTGTGACTTCTTTAGGGAAGGGAGCGCTTACCTCAAGCTGATATTGCCTTGCCTAGTTCTGTTTTTTGATTGCTAAAAGATCAAGCAGTTAAGATGCTTCTGTGGCTTCATCAAAGGGTGCTTTTTACAGAAACGAGAACAGGTCCCCCCGGCGACCTCTACTTGGCCAGCCATGGGCACTATAGTGGATCTTCTCAGGCGGAGCTGTTCTGTGTTCTGGTTTTGTATTTTCTCCGGCTACTTAAAAGTACATTTCCCTCTTACTTCACTTATTATGTTCAAGAGTAATGTATTTGTTGAGGTAGAAAGATATCAATCAACTCCTGGAGGTATATTGAGCAGCTTGCCTCCTGCATAGTATGATTATTGTATTAGTGTCTTGTGGGCAAGGTAACAAATTACCCCAGCTTGGTGGCTCAAAACAGCAGAGATTTATTCTCTGACGGTTCTGGAGGCCCAGTTTCCAAATCAGGTCATCAGCAGAGCCGAGCTGTCTCCAAGGCTGCCTCTGGTTTCTGGTGGCTGCTGGCTTTCCTTGGCTTATGGCCAGATCACTCTCACCTCTGTTTCAATGGTTATCTCACCTCCTCTCCTCTGTGTTTTGTCCTATTTCCTTTTGTTCTTCTCTTCTCTCTTCTCTCTTCTCTCTTCTCTCTCTCTCTCTCTCTCTCTCTTTTGCTTTTGCCGTACTTGGGGGTTGAACCCAGGGCCTTGAGCATACTTTTGCAAGTGCTCTACCACTAGGCTGTATCCCCAGCTCATTTTTATTTATTATGTTGAGACAGGGTCTCACTAAGTTATACAGGGTGCCTCTAGCCTTGAGCCACTGTGCCCAGCTCCTCTAAGAAATTTAGACCAGCTACCAAATAGCTCAGGGGCTGGGATTTAGCTCAGTTGGTAGAGCACTGCTATGCAGTCTTTGAGGTCCTGGGTTCGATTTCCAGCACCACAAAAGTGGGAGTAGGATGTGGCAACCCACTCCCGAGGCAATCCTGAAACAGACATTGAAAACCTGATAAGGGTTGCTATGAGTCAGACATGACTCAATGGCATCTAACAACAACAACATCGGCATTTGTCAACAACCACGTAGCTCACCCACTGAACACCTTCCCCTGTGTAGAATGTGTCACCTGCCTTGACTGTAGAGTCTGACAGCAGCCTTTAGAGGGAGGTGATAAACTCTGCATTTCGAAGCTGAAACATCTGCCAAGGGCCCCCAGAGTGGCGGAGTCGGGCATAACTCAGGTCTCCCCTCCGCCGAGAATGAGTTCTTCCTCCTCGCACGGCTCTGAAGGAGGCAGTGCTGCCGTGGTTTGGGTATTTTCTTACAAGAGAGTGTTATTATCTTTGAAAGAAGATTTCTTTTTCTTTCAGCATTTGGCCTGAGCTGTGATTCTCAGATGTTGACTTTGACCATGGGGTTGTGTGGGGTTGGTTTCCTCTGACATTTTACAATCTGCCGTTTTACAGCCCTGCAGCCCTTTGTATGATGCTTAGATTAACATTTTTATTTGATGTAATTTGATACGGTTCATTAGATAGAGACTGTGCCAGTGAGCTGCTGTTCTGTTTTGTTTTGCTTAGAAAAAAAAACAACGCCTTATTTTTAGTGTTGATTCTGTTGAAGAAAGGATGAGAAGTGGCCTCAGGACTCATGTGGAGTAATGCTCTATTTGTGAAAACAGCAAGCATCTGGATCGAACATTGTATCCCCTCCACCTGAGTGAAATTCAAGTAACCAATGCCACAGTATGTCCCTTCTGGGCAGTGGTTGCCCTTATTTCGCACACAAGTTCTAGTGAGGCAAATAAATGAGCTTATTTTGCGAGAGATGCCCGCGTGCTTCCTCCTCCATGACAGAATTAGTTTTTTATAGCACATAAATATGTATAATGATGAGCCCTTGCACACAAGGTTCTTATGAAGAGCTTTTACTGCTGTGCCCTGAAGGAAATACCAAGACCATCTGCAAGTACAGTACAACTGGTAGCTGTTAAAAGTTTCAATTTTCCATTGGAAGGCTTGGGACTGGGGGTGAGCACTCAGTTAATTCACTGCTCACATGTGTGGAGATTTGACTGCACTCAGTGTTTCTGTGTCCCAGTCTCCAGTGATGTGGAGAGGTG
Organism: Pedetes capensis; assembly: GCA_007922755.1. Lineage (NCBI taxonomy): Eukaryota > Metazoa > Chordata > Mammalia > Rodentia > Pedetidae > Pedetes > Pedetes capensis. The sequence goes on from VMDO01000451.1 coordinate 283,748, forward strand.
CATTTTCACCCAGACACCTCCTTTTTTTTAAGTTTAAGCAGAAATTTAGTCTTTTTCCCTCCTCTCCTCCCCCCATCCTCTTCTTAGTGCTAAGAGTGTTGAACCTAGGGCCTCCTGCATGCTAGGCAAGCTTTCTTCTACCCTAGCTGTACCCCAGCCCCTATTTATTTATTTATTTATTTATTGTTTTGCGGTACTGGGGGTTGAACCCAGGGCCTCGTGCTTGCATGCCTGGCAAGTGCTGGACCACTGAGCTGCCACCCCCAGCCCATTTTTTTTACTTTTTGAGACAGGGTCTCGCTAAGTGACACAGACTGCCTCTGGTCTCGAACTTGCGATCCTCCTGCCTCTGCTTCCCGAGCTGCTGGGATGACAGATGTGCGCCACCTTGCCCGGCTTTTCTTTTATTGTTAGTTTGAAACGGAGTCTTGCTAACTTGCACAGGCTGCCTCTGGCTGCAGACTCAACTACAACTCATCTACAACTATGAAGCTGTAATTTAATCAGTCCTTAGAGCATGGCAAAAAGCAACGTTTGTGGGAGTTTCATGTGAGTCCTGAGCCCTTGCTTCACTGGTACACGCTATGGGTTTGTGTCAAGATGGGCATCCTGAGTTCTGACTTCTCCTCCTAAGTCCAAGACTCATCATCAACCCTGAGGCCTTGGAAACAGCTCAGGTTAACACCAGATGGGAGAGCGCTTCCCAGTGGGGAGGGTGGGGTTAGTTGCAGATGCTTTGGTTCTGAGTCCCGTCTCTGCTCCCTCAGTGGCCAAAGGCAGGCCACTGCACATGGAAAATCTTCCTTCTCATTCCTTATATAAGGAGACCCCTACTTCCTGCCTGTCCCCCAGACTTCAGAGGACCACACACGGCTGACAGGCAATGGTAAATATTGCTATAATAGTCAGGAAGCTTTTTTTTCTAGATTAAAACACAAAAAAATTGACTCAATTCCTTAGTCATCTTAGCAAATTTCTTACTAGTGTGTTCTGTGCCTGTTTTGTTTACTGATTGAGACCATTGTTTCTCATTCACTGGTTGCAGGTATGCTAGTTATATAAGTTTGTAACTTAAAAATATATAGTAAGTTTCAGGGCATGGTGGTGCCCACCTGTAATCCCAGCCCTTGGGAGGCTGAGGCAGAAGAATCATGAGTTCAAGGCCAGCCTGGGCTACATAGTAGAGTCTGTCTCAAATAAATAAATAATCTCTCTCTCTCTCTCTCTCTCTCTCTCTCTCTCTCTCTCTATATATATATATATATATATATATATATATATATATATATATATATACATGTTGTTACGTCCCATCAAGTCATGTTCAACTCATGGCGACCCTATATACAAGAGAACAAAACACTCCTCAACACTGTGCCATGCCCCGCACTATGTCAGTGATTTCCTGCTATTCACGGGGTCTTCTATGGCTGATTGTTTTCGAGATTGTTTTGGGAGAGGGCTGCCAGGTCCTTCTCCCATTTTGCAGTTCTGGGTATTGAACCCAGGGCCTCAGAGAGAGCAGAGCAGCACTCTACCATGTGTATCAATGTGTATCTATCAATATCTACATCTAGATTTAAGAAATTTGTCAAAGTCATTACAGCCAGAGGCCAGCATCATGTAGACAGCCCTCACGGCTCTGTCAGGCAGCTCTGCCATGGTTGGCTTCCTTTGGATCGTCCCTTTGTGGTTGGGCCTCTTGACAGTATGCACCTCTCCTGCATGCCTTTCTGTCCAGTGCTGTGCGGGATCAGGTTTTTGTTTTTGTTTTTTTAAGAGATGGGATATCACTGTGTTGCCTAGGCTGGTGTTGAACTCCTGATGTCAAGTGATCCTTACACTATAGCTGCCCAAGTAACTGGGGCTACAGGGTCTTGCCCCTGTGCCCAGCTTGCTAGCTACTTTCTGCTATCTAAGTACTGACCAGGCCCCACCCTGTTTAGCTTCCAAGAACACGTGAGATCTAGCGCGTCCACCATGGAATGGCCATAGAGGTAGATTGTCAGATATTTTCTAAAGCAATCATCACACCTCTTTCATTCATTTTCTCTAGACTCTGTCTTCATCTGCTGTAGTGGAAAGCCTGCTCCTTCAAGAGCACACTGAAGTGTTTTATTTCTGAATAAAATCCGTGATTTCACATGTAGATTTGGTAATGCAGAATTTTAAAGAATTGTAATGCTTTTTAGTTCCCAGAGTTTTGAGTCTCCGCGTAAAGTGTTTCCAAGGTACCTTCAGGACTTCTTTCATGCATTTTTGAACATCACATCAGCCTTTTGTTTCTTTGAGTATGGCTGCATAAAATGGGTTAATGATGGCATTGTTTTGCAATCTTTTTTGTACTCACTGGACAACTAGGGAATGGTTCAGATAAGCCAGAGTTCAAGGCGAGCTATTGTGTCATCAAAGAATAACCTTTGGTCTTGGTGCACTCCTTAGAGCAGCCTAGTGTGTGGTGTGGTTGCCAGAATGTGTCCGAAGCTTGTTGGTGAGGTCAGAGAATTTTGATAAAGGGGATGTGTGTCTGATTCATTGTATTTTGTGTGTTAGAAGAATTTGCCAGTCTTCAGTACTGTGTTGGTCCCTAAAGCTTAAAGTTAATCTGTGGCCAGTTTACAGAAACAAGTTCTGTTTTTTGCTAATGAGTTGTCAAGAGTCAATTGAGTAACTTTCTCTCTTTCTCTTTCTCTGTCTCTCTTGCTTTCTTTTTTATTTTTCTTCTTAAAAATGAGAATGAATCTGGCCGTGGTGGCACACACCTGTAATTCCAATACTCAGGAAACTGAGGCAGGAGGATCATGAGTTCAGTGCTGTTCAGGGCTACCTAGCAAGATCCTGTCTCAAAAATAACACAGTAACAACAACAAAATAAGGAAGCAGTCAGGAGTAATTTTCCCCCATTTATCTCTTGCAGAAGACCTGGTTGCTTGCCACAATTTGACCTCTTGATTTCAGAGAGTGGTTGTTGTTGTTAGGTGCCGTCGAGTCAGTATCCGACTCATAGCAACCCTCACAGGGTTTTCAATGGCTGACTGTTTCGGGATTGCCTTAGGAGTGGATTGCCAGGCCCTTCTCCCATTTTTGCGGTGCTGGGAATTGAACTCGGGACCTCAGAGATTGCAGTGCAGCGCTCTACTCACTGAGCTAAATCCCAGCCCCAGAGAGTGGTAGTACTCTGTATTATTACTTCCTGGATTTCAAGGTAGCCCTGGTATTTAATAGTTATACATTATTCTAAGTCAAAATCACTTAATATACACAAATCATAAAGACTAATCCTTCTGGAGACATCAGCACCAGCCATTATTATCCAGCTGGTTAGGGAGTCATCTTTAGTGGTAATTAACAGCACAACATTGAACTGTCTTCTTGTTAACTCAGTGATTCTCAGTCCAGAGTTTCTGAGTCAGTGGTTCTTGGATGGGACCTGGTAATGGTATCTCTAACAAGTTCTCAGACGGTGCTGCTTCTGCTGGTGGAAACCACATTTTGGGGAGGGCCCAAAGTTCTGTGTCCTGAGAAGCGTCATCTCTGAATGAAATCTCCAGTGACGAGTGAGCCTTATTACGTTGTCTAGGAAGCAGCACCCTACTGCCCTGGTTATCAAAAAGTTTGGAAGGTTGCTTTCGGAATGAGCCACCCAGCATGTGGATAACCAAGACGAGGTGGCTCTTTGGAGATGAAGATGTTGTGTGACCTAGTGAGAGACTGAGCTAACGTTACCCAGGGTGCTGGGCAAAAGACCCTGGAGTACGGTGAACTTTCCCCTGACTCTTTCCAGGCTCGTTTGACAGCCATGATGACCAGCATCACCACTAGGTTACTCTCAGAACAAATTCCACCAAGGGTAAAGGTGATTTTTATGGTATCTACAATGTGAACTTGAGTTGCACAAGTTTTTTAGGAAGGAATTCTCCTGTAAAATTGGTCACTGTATCAAATGGGGATTTTAGTTTTTAGCCTTTGGTAGAGTGAATGTCAATCATTTAGAGATTAGGTAGGAAAATAACATTTTATCAGGAAGCTTTCAGGAATATAGCAAGACTCTTGCATGAAGTTTTAATTAATTTCCTGTCTTGACCATATTACAGCCATCTTGAAAGCAGAATGTTTCACGCACCTGTTGGTTCAAGTGTATCTTTTCTTTTTTTTGTGGTATTGGGGGTTGAACCCAGGGCCTCGCGCTTGCATGCTCTGCAAGTGCTGAACCACTGAGCTTCACCCTCGGGCCATTTTTTTACTTTTTGAGACAGGGTCTCCCTAAATTATACAGACTGCCTCTGGTCTCAAACTTGCGATCCTCCTGCCTGTGCCTCCCGAGCTGCTGCGTGTGCCACTGTGCCCGGCTCAAGTCTTTTTTTTTTTGCGGTACTGGGGGTTGAACCCAGGGCCTCGCGCCTGCATGCTCTGCAAGTGCTGGACCACTGAGCTGCACCCCCAGCCCATTTTTTTTTTTTTTGCTTTTTGAGACAGGGTCTCGCTAAGTTATGCAGACTGCCTCTGGTCTCGAACTTGCGATCCTCCTGCCTTCGCCTCCCGAGCCACTGGGATTACAGGTGTGCGCCACCACGCCCGGCCAAGTCTTTTTGATATCTGCAGATGAAAGACCCTCTGGGGGAAATTGTTCTTCAGCGCAGTTGATAGTAAAGAGCAATATTTCATATGTTTTTCAGCCTCACTGCCTGCCTAATGCACCTCCTCACATGTTAGGATGAGAACTGTCAAGGTAGCCGCTCCATATGCCAAGTATTTTATCAGATCACTCCACTGTGTGTGAAGCATGCCCGCACTGAAGTGTCCTAGTTTCCCTTCAGAAGGGCAGGGATGTTAGCAGCAAGGGCTCGCCAACAGCACAGCCTAAGGAGGTGGAGGCCATGGGGAAAGTTTACTTGGGTTCAGGGCCGCAGATGTTCAGCTACAGTTTTAGAGTTGCTTTCACAATTGCGCGGCTCTTTCCAGAGCTGCCGTCTGCCAAGTCACACATAGAGCCGGTTTCTGTGTTCTTTAGCCCTCTGAAGCCCAAACACGAAGGTGGAGGCATAGGGGAAGAGAAGTGCTATTAATTCATTTGGAAGGGGTTTCTATTTAAAGTATTGGAAAGCAAATATGATAGAGGAAAATTAACTAGAAATTTTGAAAGGATGTTTTGAGTATTCTACCTGAGAATGAATTTTTCCTTATTTTAATCAGATAATATTTAAAATTCAGATGAAATATTGTAAGGCAAATAGGTTATACATTGCTTGACAAAAGATAACTTTCAAAAAAAATTTTTAAACATATTGTGAGAGAAATGGCAGAAGCCTCCCCTTTTTCTCTCTTTCCTTCTGTTTTTGTTTGTTTGTTTGTTTTATCTTTTGTGACTGTTGTTTTGAGATAGAGTCATACTAGGTAGCCTAGACTGGTCTTGAACTCATTGTGTAGCCCTGGCTGGCCTCCAACTCATGATTCTCATGCCTCAGCCTACCAAGTACCAGGATTATGGATGTGTGTCATCATGACCAGGTTCGTTATTAAATTATGGGTATGTTGTTGTTGTTGTTTAGGAAATTGTTTTGATTTTTAGAATTTGGGGGCCATTTCTAAATTTATTAAATGGAGAGTTGAAAATTATGTGAAACATAAAAATATTGGTTCTCCTAACACAGGGTTAATTTCCCAGGTCCTGGATGGTGATCATGAGAGCTGCCCTTATTGATAACCTACTTGCTGGGTGCTTTTGTGTCTTACTGTTTTCTGTCATTGCAAGTAGTATTGATGAAACTGGGTAAAACAGCTCACAAGAGCAGAACGGTATACTATAGCCTAAATTAGTGAACTAAAAATAAGTCTGTCTTCTTAGCCATAGGACTCGGTTTATGAAATTGTAGGTCACACAAATTCTCAAACCAAGGCCTTAGTTTTTTCTGACACTGACAGCACAGTGTTCATCCTGATGGTTCCATTTGTACACTAGATCATAGCCTGCTTGGCTTCTGAATGCCTGGTCATAATGTGCGTAATTGCAGGTCAGTGAAGCCAAACTAATTGCTTGTTTGGCATTTGGATTGCCTTTTTAATTTACCGTGCAATGTAGCCTCTACCAGAAGTGTACAATATATTGTTATCCAAGTAAAACTCATTAAAATCATCTTACACACAACAGAATGCCTGGTATTGTGTCCATTATCTTGCAAATAAAAGAAAATTGAATGACATTACAGAGAGTTGTAATTAACAAGTGTTTTTTTTTTTTTTTAAATGCCTTTGTATCCATTTTGGAAGACAGACATAAAATGACTGCTATGGTTTATATTACTGTGATAATTTTCTTTACCAAAGATTGTTTTGCTTCGTGCCTTGAGTATGCTTTAAATGACAGCAATGATGTGCGCTTTTGAGACAGTCACTTATTTTAGAGTGTGCAGTTTACCCAGAGAGATTAGCATTCATCCAGTGACTTTGCATTTCATTAAAAAAAAAAGAAAGAAACCAGTGCTATCATTCTCAGCTCACAGAACGCCATTCATGAGGATTACCTTAATAATTTGTAGCAACACCTACCCCTAAATTAGTAGATGGTTACTATTTGTTTTCTTGCAGTTTCTGTGGGTCAATTAACAAGGTAGCTCTGCATAGGACTTGCTTTCACCTTTTTTATTACTAATCTCATTCATTTAGTCAATATCAACAATAACGAACTGAATGCCAGAAACTTTTGCAGATGTGGGGAATACCACATTTTGTTTGTTCTATTTATGATAAATATTTAGCTGCAGAGAAAAAAAATCTCTGAAATGAATTTTAAGAGCTCTAAACTTATTTCAGAAATACAACAATCTAATCAAAGAACTTTTATTAAAAATTTTAATAGATACTTTCATCAGTTTTCTAAAAGAAACTTAGCCCATTCGCTGATTTTCTTCTTTCTGTTAGGTTATTTCTTATGAGAGTCATGGATATCCCCTATCTAAACCTGGAAGGACCAGACTGTAAGTAAATTTCTATTTTCTCATTGCGTCTGCACATTTCAGTGTGTGGTCTGAAAGGGATAATAAGAAAAATATTGCTGAGGAAAGACCTTTTCCCATTTAAAAATGGGCAGTGATTTTGTGGTTGATATGAATAGTATGCTTATGTTAACGGGACTTTTGCTCATCATATCTTTACTTAGATTTTCCACTTTATGGATTAGTGGAATATGAAAAAGCTGTATCTCCTGTTTATTTCATTTTCTCTCAGAATTCTAATCATGTCATGTAAATATTTATAATTTTGATTTTAAGCTATATTATCAATGCCAGTAACTTGTTAAAGTTTCTATTATCTAATTACTTGATATATATATATATATATATATATATATATGTATGTATGTATGTTTAAATTTAGTGAGTCTCTTTTTTTCCATTAAAAACCTTGAAAGTCTGCCAGGAGCAGTGGCTCACACCTGTAATCTCAGCAATTTAGGAGGCAGAGGCAACAGGGTTGCAAGTTCCAGGCATAGGCAGCCCGCCTAATTTAGTGAGACCCTGACTCAAGATAAAAACATGAAAAAGGGGCTGGGGGTGAAAGTCAGTGTCAGAGCAGTTGCAAACTACGCTGGAGGCCCTGGGTTCATTCTTTAGGACTGCACAAAACAAAAACAAAACAAGCCTGAGGGTGTGGTTTAGTGGTGAAATGTGTGCTTAGAATGTGTGAGGCCGGGTATTCCATTCCCAGCACTACAGAAACAAACAAAAATAAACCTGGAAAGGTTGGTCCCTTTGGGAGATGACTGCTGCTTTTCTTCTGCATCACTCTTCGATTCCATTCCTCTCTTTCGAGCCTCGGTTTATTCCTCTTGATAAATGGCATACAAAAGTGTGTGACCTGCACTGGGGGGTGGTAGTCATTGCACTGATAGCTTGAGGACACGCTGTGTTGCATTCCATATCTGCTCCTCATTCTCTCAACAATTTGCTAAACTAATTACTACCATGCTCAATTCAGAACCAGGAGTGGTCAGAGTGGTTAGGGCTCATACTTAGAGTTGCACAGTGGGTCCTGGATTAGAACACGAGAGTGGGACTCAGGGTCGTCTCTACCTACAGTTAGTCCATTTAATTTGAGCAGTGCACTGTTATTTTTCTAAAAAAAACCAAATAAGTCAGGCTTGGTGGCACACACGTGTAATCCCAGCACACAAGAGGCTGAGGCAGGAAGATTAATGTGAGTTTGAGACCAAACTGGTCTACATAGCCAGTTCCAGGCCCATCTGGGCTACAGAGAAACATCCTGTCTCAAAAAACAAAACAAAACAAAACAAACAAGCAAGCATATACAGCTAGGTTAAAAGGAGAAAATTAAATGTTTAGTGAAACTTTGTTGTTTTTTGTTTTTGTTTTCTTATTCTATTCTATTTGACCATCATATTATTAGATACAGCAATAGAATGATAGTTTTAAATTTATTATAAAAAGTTTTCAACTCTCTTTAGGATTATATCAGAATGTTTTTTCCCCAGGGATCTTAGTTTATTAGTCATTTTTAGTGTCTCATTGTGACATTTCTGTACATCCATTTCATTGTGCATTGTTCATGTTTACCTACCCCATTATCTTCCCTCCCCCCACCCTCCCCACCAACACTCCCCCTTCTACTTGTTTGTCTTAATGTGTGTGGGCTAGGGTTTGTCTCAGTTGGTAGAGCTCCACTCTGTACTCTCTGAGGACCAGAGTTCAATCCCACCACTGCAAAAATGGGAGAAGGATGTAGCAATCTACTCCTGAAGAAATCTTGAAACAGTCAGCCATTGAAAACCCTATGAGGGTTGCTATGAGTTGGACCCAACTCGATGGCACCCAATAACAATAATAGTATTTGTGTGTATATCTACCTATATATATATATGCATCCTGATTTTGCCTTAAGGCAAAATATGTGCTATTTCCTTTCCTTTCTCCCCTATCCTTTCTTCTTGCCCCCTCCTCTATTTCTTTAGTCCATTACCTTTCCCTACTTGGCACCTTCTACTTTCATAGCCTACATGTTTTAATACGAATATATATTGAAGTCTGACATCCACATATGAGAGAAAACATGCAATGTTTGTCTTTCTGGGTCTTGCTAATTTCACTTAAAATGATCATCTCTAGTTCCATCCATTTTCCAGCAAATACCACAATTTTGTCCTTCTTTATGGCTGAATAAAATTCCATGTCTATATACACCACAATTTCATTATCCACTTGTCTTTTGATGGACACCAAGGTTGATTCCATATCTTGGCCATTGTGAATAATGCTGCAGTAAACATGGATGAGCAGATATCTCTGTGGTATACTGACTTATATTCCTTTGGGTGTATAACCAGGAGTGGTATTATTGTTGTTAAGTGCCATCGAGTCAGTGTCTGACTCATAGTGACCCTACATATACCAGGCGAAACACTATTGTCTGTGCTTCTCTGCTATTCATATAGGGTTTTCAATGACGGTTTGATTTTTTTTGGTGAGTGGGTTGCCAGGTCCTTCTCCCAAGCCTACAGTATCTGGTGTTCCCAGGTGGTCTCCTATCCAAGTACTAACCAGGCCTGTCCCTGCTTAGCTTCCGAGATCTGATGGGATTGGACACCACAATGCTATGGCTGCAGACAGGAGTGGTAGAGCTGGATCATATGGTGTTTCAATTTTTGGTTTTTTGAGGAACCTCTAAGTTGATTTCCATAGTGGCTGTACCAACCTGAATTCCCACCAGCAGTGTATAAGGGTTCCTTTCTCCCAGCATTTTCACCAGCATTTGTTGTTGTTTGTTTTGTTGATGCTAGGCATTTTGACTGGGGTGAGATGGTATCTCAGTGTAGTTTTGATTTGCATTTCCCTGGTGGCTAAGGATGTTGAACATTTTTTCATATGATTGTTGGCCATTTGTGTTTCTTCTTTTGAGAAGTCTCTGTTCAGTTCTTTTGCTCAGCTTTTTATTGGATGCTTTGCTTTTTTGGTGTTAGTTTTTTGAGCTTTTTATATAGTCTAGATATTAATCCCCTGTCTGATGTATAGCTGGCAAAGATTTACTCCCATTCTGTAGGATGTCTCTTCACTCTGATAATTGTATCCTTTGCTGTACAAAACCTTTTTAATTTAAGGCATTTGTCAATTCATGATATTGTTTACTGCACTACTGGGGCCGTATTCAGGAAGTCCTTACCCGTGCCTATGTCTTAAAATGTTTTCTTCTAGCAATTTCAAAATTTCAGGTTTTACTTTAAGGTCTTTGCTCCATTTTGAACTGAATTTTATACAGGGTGAGAGAGAGGAATCTAGTTTCAATCTTCTGCATGAGGATATCCAGTTCTCCCAGCACCATTTGTTGAAGAGGGTGTCTTGGCACTTCTATCGAATATCAGGTGGCTGTAGCTATATGGATTTATTTCTGGATCCTTTGTCCTGATCTGTTGGTCTACATGTCTGTTTTGTGACAGTACCATACAGTTTTTGTTACTGCGGCTTCGTAGTATAATTTGAAATCAGGTATTGTGATGCCCCCTGCATTGTTCTTTCTGCTCAGGATCACTTTGGTGATTTGAGGTCTTTTGTGCTTCCATATGAGTTTTAGGATTTTTTTTTTTCTCTATTTCTGTGAAGAATGTCATTGGGATTTTGATGGGGATTGCACTGAATCTGTAGATTGCTTTTAGTAATATAACCATTTTCACAATATTAATTCTTTCAATCCATGAGCATGGGAGAGTTTTCCACCTTCTGATATCCTCTTTAATTTCTTTCTTTAGTGTATTAAGGTTTTCATTGTAGAGGTCTTTCACCTCCTTTGTTAGGTTTGTTCCCAAGTATTTTATTTATTTTGAAGCCATTGTGAATGGAATTGTCTTCCTATTGTGAATGGGATTGTGAATGAGATTGTTTCTTTCTCCAGCTGGTCGTTATTGGTATAAAGAAGAGTATGTTAATTTTGTATCTTGCACCCAACAATAGCAAAAACTTTAGTGAAAGTGTTTATCAGCTCTAATAGTTTTCTGGTGGAATCTTTAGGATCTTCTAAGTACAGGACCATATCATCTGCAAATAGGAATAGTTTGACTTCTTCCTTTCCTGTTTGGATCCCTTTTATATCTTTCTCTTGTCTTGTTGCTGTGGCTAACTGTTCAGTTACTACATTCAATAGCAATGGAGACAGTGGACACCCTTGTCTTGTTCCTGATTTTAGAGGAAATGCTTTCAGTTTTTCCCCATTTAGTATGATGCTGGCTGTACGTTTTCATGTATTGCCTTTATTATATTAAGGTATGTTCCTTCAATTCTTAGTTTCTCCAAGGCTTTTATCATGAAAGGATGTTGAACGTTGTTGAAGGTCTTTTCTGCATCTGTTGATAGGATCATGTAGTTTCTGTTTCTGAGTTTATTTACATGCTGTATTACATTTATTGCTTTGTGTCTGTTGTACCAGCCTTGCATCCCTGGAATGAAACCAACTTGATCATAGTGTATGATCTTTTTAATGTGTTGTTGAAGTTGATTTGCGAGTATTTTATTAAGGATTTTTGCATCTATGTTCCTCAGGGAAATTAGGCTGTAGTTTTCCCTTTTTTCATGTATCTTTATTTAGTTTTGGTATCAGGATAATACTGGCTTCGTAGAATGAGTTGTGGTAGTGTTCCTTCTATTTGTATTTTATGGAATAGTTTGAAAAGCATGGGTGTTAATTCTTCTTTAAAAGTCTTGTAGAATTTAGCAGTGAATTCATCCACCCGGTCCTGGGCTTTTCCTTGTTGGGAGGTTATTACTGCTTCGCTTTCACTGCTCGTTGTAGTTCTGTTTAAGTTGTTTATATCCTCTTGGCTTAATTTTGTCAGGTCATATGTGGTAGTGAAGCTTTTAAGCAGAGTATCCTTTTTTTTTTCCCATTTAAATAATCTGTATAGGAACTTTGGGGTTTGGCTCAGTTGGTAGAGTGCTGCTCTGCACTCTCCGAGGCCCTGGGTTTGATCCCCAGCACTGCAATAATAGGAGAGGGATGTGGCAATCCACTCCCGAAGCAATCCTGAAACAATCAGCCATTGAAAATCTCATGAATAGCAGAGAAGCACTGACATAGTGCTGGGCATATAGCAAGTGGCAGGGAGTGTTTCATTGTTGTACATAGGGTTGCTATGAGTTGGACCTGACTTGATGGTACCTAACAACAACATAGGAACTTCATGAGAAGAGCAGATGTTTCTGCATAGAATTGCTAGAGATGAAATTGTTGTGGGTTATTTAAAGAGTCAGCACCTGAGGTCTAGGTTGCTGTGGCAGAATTTTAACAATCCCGAGAGTACTTTTAGGAGTCATTTAGTAATCATGAGACATTTGCCACAGTTTCCCAAGCTAGTGTGGGCTAGTTTCAATGAGGAATCCCTGGATTCTGGGCACAGGGACACACACTTGTAATACCAGCACTTAGGAGGCTGAGGCAACAGGATTGTGAGTTTCGGGCCAGCCTGGCCGACATAGAAAGCATTTCTGATTTATCTTGACCAATTTCAACTCTCAGCCTTTCATTACGTATTTGTCTTGTAGTGCAACCCAAACGTGATCATGTTCTCCATGTGACATTCCCCAAAGAATGGAAAACCAGTGATCTTTACCAGCTTTTCAGTGCCTTTGGTAAGTAAAACACACGTAAGGATGTGCGTTTTAGGGTTTTGCTGTTCTTTGGTATAGGTGGTCAGGGGGAGACAGACAGTTTTAGCTTAGGTGTAAGGGAATGTAAATACTCAAGGTCTTGATTTCACTCATGGAATTTTTCTGTGCTAGTAAGATCTGAGGAGCTTTTAATAACACTTCCCAATAGAGTCCTCTTAATCCATGGAAAGCAAGATACCATTCCTGTGACTGCCCTTACTCCTGACCAGAGAAAATAAACCTAGGCTGAGAGTAAATAATTTTTAAGATCAAATTCAGAGAGATTGTCTGCTTCATAAGGACAGGAAGTCTCTACCTGAGATTAAATAATTAAAGCAACAAACACAGATGTCTGAGTAGACCAAGACACAAGATATGTATGAGACAGGGCAATTCTTCTCTTTCACGTGATTAGATTAATTCGAGCAGGCTTCTGCGAAGGGTTTGGAAAGACCTTTCTGATTACAAGCCTGCAGCAATGCTTCTTCATTTTAACAAATGAAGTATTTGAGCGACTTATTCTTACTGGAAATTCTGGGATAAAATGAGGGCAACAAAATGGCCAGTAATAAGAATATTTATGTAGCTCTTCAGGGACTTAGTCTGCAGTCATTTAAAAAAAATATTTGAAGAATCTTAAAAGATGGCAACATGTTTTTGGGGCAGGGGTTCAACTCGGTTTGTAGAGTGCCGCTCTGCGCTCTCTGAGACCCTGGGTTCAATCCCCAGCACGGCAAAAATGGGAGAAGGATGTGGCAATCCACTCTCGTCGAGGCAATCCCGAAACAATCAGCCACTGAAAATCCTGTGATGGCTGCTTTCATGGCTCAAAGGTACCTAACAACAGCAACAACAAAGTGTTTATGTTTTAACACTTAGAGTAAAAAGGAGATACGAAGTAGGAGTCTTATATAACTAATAGTATTTTTAAAAAATTACGTAGAAAAATGAGACTGAGAGCCAGGCAAGGTGCCACAGGCCTATAATCCCAGCACTCGGGAAGTGGAGGCAGGAAAATAGAGTTCAAGACCCGGCTGGGCTGCATAGAAAGACCTTGTCTCAAAAACCAGAACCAAACTACACCAAAACAAAGCACCCAACAAACAAAGTAAAGAAATCAGATTGAATAAAGTGTCATGCTGTCACCAGTGAACGTTTTAGATAGGATATTTTTAAATTCCATTCCACTTTGCTGTATTTTCTCAAATAAGCATGTATCACCTCTTATAAATCAAAAGGCTCTTGCATACTTTATTTTAGAAGCATATGTGAAAGCAGGTGTATTTCTGGAAAGCTGTCCTGATCTTTGCAGATGGTCTAGATGTCCTTTGAGATCTCAGTTCTGCTTTTTAATTTAAATGCAGATATAGAAATGCTGTTACATTTCAAGGCTCATTTCTTTTGGAGGCTTTTGTTGTTTCTCATTTTAAATTCTTATCCCTAGGTAGTCAAACTTTAATTGGCTAAATTAAGTAAAATGCTCCAAGTAGAATTTTTTAAAGAAATTAGTTGTGTGACCTTGGGCAAGTATCCTTTCTGTATCTTTGTTTCTTTGTCACAGATAATAATACAAGTAATAATAAAAATAATGCCTGTTATCCTTATTTCACTGACATGTCACTAGAATGGGATGAGCTAATCCTTGGAAGGCATTAAGAACAGTGTATGACAGATAATAATGACTTGATAGAAGCCACCTGTTATCATTTATGTAGAAGGCAATTCACACACACTGGGTGCAGAGGTGACCACATAACAGTAAGTGGTATTTGTAATAGAGAAAGCCAGTGTGTTGCCTTATTGTGAGGCTGGAAGTGAGGTGTGGCATTTTTTGTTTTTGTTTTTCTTTTTCTTTTTTCCTTTGATGGTGAAACAAAGTTTCCAAAATTTCCTAGCCTTTGAAAACTTTGTTGTTGTTGTTGTTAGGTGCTGTTGAGTAAGTATCCCACTCATAGTGACCCTCACAGGGTTTTCAATGGCTGACTGTTTCGGGATTGCCTTGGGATTGCCAGGTCCTTCTCCCATTTTTGCAGTGCTGGGAATTGAACTCAGGACCTCAGAGACTGCAGCGCAGCGCTTTACCAACTGAGCTAAATCCCAGCCCTTGAAAACTTTAGTAGGAATGAAATCCTCTTTTCATTGCTAAATGTCAGTAGTGTTAACCCAGTTTTGTCAAGTCCTGTGCTCCATGTGTTTTCAAAAAGAATGGTAGCAGAGCCATGAGGTCTCTACTTTTGTCTTCTGTTTCCTGCAACGTCCTACCCCATTCTGGTCCTCCTCCCTTTCCCTCTGCCTCTGCAGGCTCCTGGGTTCATCCTGTGTATGTTCATCCTTTAGGGAGTATTTGCCTGTCTGCTGTGCATGTTTTTGGTCTCTGATGCTTTATGCTCCTGTTTGTTTCCTTCTCTGTTAGTCTATCTTGGTTTTCTCTCTCTGGCTTCTTCTTTTCCTCTGCCTCTATTCTGCCACATATTCTTTTTACCTGGTGAGGCAGGAGGAATGACGTAAGTTTGAGGACAGCCTGGTCTACATAGCGAGTTCTAGGCCAGCCTGAGCCACCCAGTGAACCCCTGTTTCAAAGAGCAAAAAGAACAATGATGGCAAATAAATAAATATGGCAAAAATAAATAAGAAAAAAACAGAAAAAGTTGGATTTTTGAATGTTTGTAGTTTCAGAGTTTTGTTAGTGATCTTAGGGTTAAAATGTTTTCCCAACCCTGATGTAAAAGTGGACAGAATGGTGATGTGCCCCAGGAGTTGATCTGGAAAGCTATTTATTTTATTTTTAAAACAAATTTCTCCTGGCTGCTTATTTTCCCCTCTTCGTTTTTTATGTTGAAGTTAAAAAAAAAAAAAAAACTTCTGCGGTAGATTAGTTTTTAGCAGGCTAACTCTTATGCTGAAAGTTGATTAAGTTTTAAGCCAGCACTTCATCTCTCTTTAGATTCTAGACTGTATTGAATAATGCTAGGTGCACAAAGTAAATCAACAGCTGTCTAAATGGTCAAGTGTCCATTTTACTTTTAATTCGATATTAACAGGTAACATTCAGATATCGTGGATTGATGACACATCAGCCTTTGTTTCTCTTAGCCAACCTGAACAAGTACAAATTGGTAAGTGTCTTGAACATCTGTTTTGTATGTTAAATAAAGTGGTAGCTAACCCTCAACTTAAAAACTCTGATTTCAGTCAGCTGATTTCACTGGTGTTGCGGCCTAGGGTTTGTTGTTGTTGTTGTTGTTGTTGTTGTTTTGCTTTATAAAATAAAGGAAATAATTAGTAAGTATCATGTATAGATGAGAAAATAAGACAGATTTTTGGATTCATTAGACACAGCACAGTATATTCTTCTACTTGACTCCACTCTATACTTTTCCCATTGTGCTTTTTCTAATATGAGTTGCAGATTTACTTTGATAATTAGAAGTAGTAAATTGGGGGCACTTGGGGAACACCAAAATTGATGCCTGCACTGGCCTGTTTATCTTCATACTTTTCCTATTAATAAATATTTGTGGTTTATTCACTCCCTTAAATTTGGTAAAATACTTGTTTTACATGCAGACTGAATGATATTTCATTTGCTTTTAAAATATGCTTCTAAAAATTTAACACCTATCTCTTGTTGTACCCTGAATAATTCTGACATTAACCATCACTAAGTGTTCTGTTTTCTTAAGGTGAAGCATTATTGAATAAAATATTGAAAAAGTATATTTTTAGCTACAAATTCAAATAAATTTCAAGTACCTTTGTCCTTAAAAATTTCAAAGATGTGAAAATTTTAAGTGATATATCTACTTTCTTTTTAATTTAATAAAGTGCCACACACTAAGATTATATAATTCTGATCATGTAACTCTTGAGTAGTTATATGTGAAAACGTCAACAAATATAAAAATGCAGCTCAGAATATTTTGGTATTTTTGTTTAATTAACTGACTCAGTAATATAGGCTGTGCAGTAGAGGTAAAAGGTTAGACTCTGGAATCTTACTGCTTTATCACTTACTGCTGTGTGACCTTGAGTATGTTTTTTGGCCTTGATAAGCTTCTGCTTATATCTGTACAGTAAGAGTAACAGTATGGACTTGTTATTGTGATCATTATGTGAGATTTTATATATAAGGCTTGGCATAGCTTTGAGCTTTTAGTCTGGTTATTTAATTGCAGATTTCAGTTTGAAAGGTACTTCAGGAGCACAGGATACCTGAGCTAATGTTGGATGGATGATGTGAATGCTGTTGCTTGTTGAATATTTTAATATTTTGCTTAGATGTCGTTCTGTTATCCATTCCCCCACAATCTCTGTATAAATGATTTACAGAGAATCCAAAGGGACCAAGTTATTCAAGAGCTAAAGATGACTTAAAGTGGAAGGCAGGGACCCGAGGTGAAGGTCATAGTGAAATTTCATTGTAGTCAAAAGAAGACCGAGTTAGAAGACGGGCCATGGCACGTGCCTGTAACCACAGCAATTTGGGAGGATGAGGCAGGAGGCTCAAGAGTTCAAGACCAGAGGCAGCCTGCATAACTTAGTAAGACCTTGTCTCAAAATGAAAAGTAAAAAAGGGCTGGGGTGCAGCTCCGTGGTGCAGCAATTGCCTAGTGTGTATGAGGCCCTGGGTTCAGTTTCTAGTACTGCAGGAAGAAGGAAGAAAGGAAGGAAGGAAGGGAAGGAGGAAAGAAGGAAGGAAGCCTAAGTTAGAACTCCTGGCCTGCAGTCTAGTCATGCCTCCTCTGCCTTGTGTCCACATTCCAGATGCCTCTCCTAGTCACACCTGGGTGACACTGAGGCCATGCAGGTGGGAGGAAGCACATCCTTAGTCTTTGAAGTCAGACCAACCTGGCGACTTACTGTGGCTCTGTCCCTTGTCACCTATGTGTCTTTAAGCAAGTTACATTAACCTCCAAGCCACAGGTTCCACGTCTGTGAGAGGGACAGGATCGTAGTTACCTTGCAGGATGGTTGGGAGGATGAAAAGATTTTATGATACTAAGTTCCCAGCAGAGAGCCTGGCCGGAGTCTCATAAACGGTAGGTAATCGGAGTCTGCTAAATGATAGGTAATTGTTAAAATAGCTGCTTGACATCTCTTCTGTGAACCGTAGGAGTGAGACCTGCAAAAATGCTTTGGAATCTGTTAAACACTAGTGAACAGTATTCAATTGAAAACTCAGACATAACTCCTTGTTTATGTGTGATAGATATTAGAGTTCCTTTTAATGTTCCTGTTATACCATATTTGATGTCAAATAATGATGGTTCCCGTACTTACTACTGGAAGATTCTTCAAACAGTAACTTTGACGCTAAGGATTTGTTTATTCTGTGATACTGCATATCAGGGAGCTGTGTGTCATATTGCATGGGATGACTTGGTCGTGTTGCCTCCCTGAGGGTAACTGCAGGTTCATCTTGTTCGCCACTCAGTCCTCTGTGCCTGGCACACACTGTGGCCTGAGTAAATAAGTGTGTGTTTGAATGAGTAATATAGGGAATAAGCTAAGATGATCTTGTGACCTTTCACTTTTTTCCTCCTAGATTAAGTAGTTTGTTGTTGTTGGGTGCTGTCGAGTTGGGTCCAACTCCTAGCGACCCTATGTATAACAAGCGAAACACTCCCCGACACTGTGCCACGCTTGGCACTATTGTTAGTGTTTCTCTGCTATTTGTAAAGTTTTCAATGGCTGATTGTTTTTTGGGAGTGGACTGCCAGGTCCTTCTCCCAAGCCTATAGCACCTGATATTCCCAGGCAGTCTCCCAGTACAACCAGGCCTGGCCCTGCTTAGCATCTGAGATCTGACGGGATCTGATGCCACAGAAGCATGGCTGAAGGCAGATGAAGAAATAGAGAACTATTATTATTATTATTGGAGGTACTGGAGATTGAGCCGAGGGCGTCATGCATGCTAAGCAAACACTCTGTTATAAATTGAATACAAAACATCCCCCATAGGTTCATGCATAGGAATGCTTGGTCCCCCACAGGTGCTACTGTTTTGGGGAGATTGTGGAAACTTTGGGAGGTGGGACCTAGCTAGAGGAAGTTGGTCACGGAGGAGAGGTCCTTGGGTGTTTATTGTCTCTAGCTCCTTGCAGTCTGCCTTCTCTCTGCTTCCTGGCCCTTCTCAATGTGACTTGAGCCAACCTGGCTCTGCCTTCCTCATCCAAATGAATGGAACCCTGTGAAACCCTGAACTGAAGCAAACCCTGCCTTTAAGTTGTTTCTGTCAGATGTTTTGTTACAGCAACACGAAAAGTAAGTAATGCATACTCTACCACTGAGCTATCTCCTCAGATCTTCTTAAAATTTTATTTTGAGGTGAGATCTCACTAAGTTCCCAGGCTGACTTGGAACCTGTGATCCTGCTTCAGCCACCGAAGCAGTTAGGATTACAAATGTGTACCACGGAGCCCAGCAACACTCATCTTTCGATAATATGCAGCCTTGCTATTAATTTTCCACTCTAGTCTCTTTTCCTACACAAGACAGCTCTTCACAGAGTACCTGGCAACTTGAACATGCTGTGCCTGACCATAGTTTCCTTTGCCAGAACATCTTTTACTCAGCCGTCTTATGCTTCCAGATGTGGGCTACACCGTTTAGCCTCCTCTCAGTATAATTCAAGATAAACCTCTCTTCTCTCCTCTCTTGTCCCCTCCCCTTCCCTGCCCTCCCCTCCCCTTCCCTTAACTCTCCTCCCTTCTCCTTCCTTCCTACCTTCCTTCTTTCCTTCCTTCCTTCCCCTTCTCCTTCCTCCTTCCCATCTCATTCCTCCTTCCTCCTCCTCCTCCTCCTCCTCCTCCTCCTCCTCCTCCTTTCTTCTTCCTCTCTTTCTCTCTCTCTTTCTCTCTCTCTCACCCCCTTTCCCCCTCTCTCCTCCCTCTCCCTCTCTCTCTTCTTTCTTTTTTCTTCTTTCTTCTTTCTTCTTCTTTCTCCTGGGGATGGAACCCAGGGCCTTGCACATGCTGGGCAAGCACTCTGCCACTGACCTACCTCCCCAGCCCTAAATATCACATTTCCTGGATATTTTCTCTGGCTGTCTTTGTAGGAGGTCAGACCCAGTTCCCTGTGCTTGCATAGCAGGCTTTATACCTTATTTCATTGTTTTCACGGATACACCACAAACTCTTTGAGAGCCCGGACCATCTCTCTTTTTGACCATTGTGTTTACAGTGCTCTGAGTAGTATATGTGACATTAGTAAGTTCAATGCTGAGTTGAATAAGTGATATTCATGGTATTATGACTCAGAAATGCCTTTTTGCCCTTGACAGATAAAGCTAATGTCTCTGCTTTTTTTTTCTTTGACTTCTAAAATTATCCAGATGTTTCACTGAAATATAATGTGAGATTTGTTTTTATAATAGTGATTCTAATGATGAGAGAGACTCCAGGTTTCTAATGTGCTGCAAATCCTATTAATGTTATCTTAAACAAATTACTTAGTCATTTCAGCGGAATAGATCAATAATGTAACACTGAAAAAAATCATTAAATACCTATTTATATAGCAGCTTGTAATGGCTTTTTTGACTCAGATACAAATTGTTTTTGATTTATGTTCAAGGAGTTCCTTTTTAACTGACACCTGTTTTTTTCTTTTGGCATTGTTGTTGTTAGGTGCCGTCGAGTCAGTATCCAACTCATAGCGACCCTCATAGGGTTTTCAATGGCTGACTCTTTCGGGATTGCCTTGGGAGTGGATTGCCAGGCCCTTTTCCTTTGGCATTACTAACTCTATAATCAAAATTTTTTGATAGTTTCTTTTATTAGTAATTTTTTTAGTTGGTGTACAACTTACTGTGTTTCATTATGACATTTCCCTGCATATCATTGTATGTTATTCACCTTCACCCCTCATTACTCTTACGATCCCCCTCCTCACCACCAGTGGTCCCCCTTCTTCATGCATGTATGTATGTGTGTACTTATATCCAGATTCTGTCTAATCAACATTTGTAGAGCCTTTTCCGACCTCTTGAATATGAAAGTTCTCCTATAGGAAACCTTACTACACTAATTATCAAAACCTTTCTATTGAGTGCCTTTTGGTTTCATTCCCATTGCCTTTTGTTTGTCACTTATGTGAAGGTGAGGGTCCCTGGTGGCTTTGCTGTATTCAGACAAGCGGTAACCCATTTGTTTTATTTTTACTTTTCTGTTTGTCTCTTGAGATTTCCTAACCTTTTTTTTTTTTTTTTTTTTTTTTTTTTTTTTTTTTTTTTTTTTTTTTTTTTTTTTTTTTTTTTTTTTTTTTTTTTTTTTTTTTTTTTTTTTTTTTTTTTTTTTTTTTTTTTTTTTTTTTTTTTTT